>CM044896.1:129400438-129606449 GCA_024500145.1 Gentiana dahurica var. dahurica
ATTTCATATTCAGTAACTTTACGGTTCAGCAATTGAAGGTCTAGGCTCGACAGGGTGTTGAAGCGAGGATTAAAGTCTCTACAATCTGTTAAATCATCAGCCATAAATAAATTGCGATAGAAGTTTTGAACCATACCTCGAATTTTTGCAAGATCATAAGTCCACTGGTCCGATTCATCCTTCAAGCAAAGGATTTTTCTTTTCGCTTTTTTCCGAATGGCTGTCTGATGATAAAAATGGGTGTTACGCTCGCCTTCTGCTAACCATTTCAACTGAGATTGCTGGTGCCAATATGTTTCCTCCTGTTTAAGAGTGACCTCAAGTTCTTTCTTGAGCACCTCGTTAAGGTTGGATAAGTATCGAGAGGAGTGCGATTCAAGGCCTTTTTCAATCCCCGCAATTCTAGCTGTAAGAGACTTTTTTCGCTGAAAGATGTTACCAAAGACTTCAGAATTCCAGTTCTTAGCTTTGAGACAAAATTCCTGAATTGAAGCATGAAGACTCGGGCCTGTTGTCCACGCGGATTGGGCAAACTCCTCAAATTTATCGTGTTCGAGCCAGGTTCATTGGAAGAAAAAAGAGTAAGGCCGACATTGACCTGGCTGGTCTAGGGTAGTATTCAAGAGGAGCGGGCTGTGATCGGATTGAATGCGAGGTAGGTGTTTAACATGAGCATTCGGAAAAATATCAAGCCAAGTGGGGGACCCCCAAGTTTGATCCAGCCTTTGGTAAATCCGCTGATTACCATGAGAAGTCCCAAACCAAGTGAATTTTGAGCCGTGATGGGGTATTTTGATTAAGCCGCAATGCTCAAGGGTACACCACAATTTAGCCGAGTTCAAACCACCCACCGGATGACCACCATGCTTGTCTTTTTGGTAGATGACTTGATTAAAATCACCCGTAATCAACCAAGGATAGGTCATAATGTCAGAAAAGCGTCTAAGGTAGTCCCAGAATTCGTTCCTGGCACTAGCAACTGGAGCGGCGTAAATAAAAGTGATAACCCAGTCAATTTTTCCATCCCTATGGATGGCCATAGAGAGGCTCTGGTTCGTATTAGAGATGTGACGAAGCGAAACTCTTTGTTCATCCCAAAAACACCACAGTCCACCCGAGTAACCCCTGGCTTCGACCACAAAGACGTTGGTGAAGGAAGTTTTACAAAGGATTTGTTTTGCTCGAGTGCTACTACTTCTCGGTTATAGCAAACAAAGAATGTCAGGATTATGATCCAAAAGGAGGCTACACAATTGCCGTAAAAATTCATCCGAACTTGCTCCTCTGCAATTCCAAGAGAGAATCCGCATTAAATTATTGGTGGTTATGAGGTTGGGAGCTCACGGCTGCCCCATCTTCTTCGAATAATGGATTTCGACTTTGAGTGTCTACATCCATTCTGCTCCCATCGACTAGCTTACCGTTGTCTGGCGGGTGTTGCTTAGGATTACTTGGACCTTTCGCCCTATTTTTATGCGGGTCATTTTTAGCAGTGTTCATGGACCCACGTCTGTCTTGGGAAAGAATGGATTTGGGTCGATTGTTGGGCACCTCTCCAAGAGGTTCTCGAGACACAATACGTGTCTTTGAAGCCAGAGAATCTCTCGATCCACTTGTCGTTTTATCGACATTTAGGGCTGAACCTTTCCTTTTTGTTGACTCATTAGTATTATTGCCGAGCTGGGCTTTGCTTGCTGAGGTGTGCACTGGTTTGGGAGTTTGCTGCTGTAAAGAATTACCATCATTATGGTTTTTCTCAATTTGGACTGTGATGGAAGGCCCCTCATGGGGTGTTAAATATTCAGATTTCTTTCTTAGCTCATTGATTTCACTTGGTGCAGCCACTTCTTGAGCTTCCTCCTCGGCCAGGACAGTAAATCGAGACTCGGTCGGGGTGTTCTTTTCCTGTTGTTCGGGCATTACCGGGACATTTTGTTCGGATTCAGCGTTTGAGTTGGGATCAGTGGCCTTGGAGGTTGGTTTCGTAGGCCTCCTACGCCTAGTCTGGGCTATCATCCAAGGACCGTAAGGTTTCTCCGGTGTAGGGCCCTCCTCGGGTCTTCTATTTGCGGGATTGGACTGATTTACAGAATCTGATTGAGTGTGACATAGAGGACAGTCCTCTTTTCGATGCCCAAACTTGCCACACTCCCAACACACCATTGGTAATCCTTCCCATTCCACCATCTTTTTTCTACCATTGATGAACACGAAGGTCTTTAATGGTTTATCCAAATCAACCTCAACGCCAACCCGGGCAAAACGGGCTCGTGAATTATATAAAGTAGTAGAATCAACTTTGACAGCCTTGCCTACCATATTCCCCAATTTCATCAAAAATCTTTCCCTCGAAGCCCAAACCGGAAATCTTCGGAATCGAACCCAGGCCATTGTCGTTTTAATAGCCCCTTCAACAGGCTCAAAAAATGGTCTCCACTTAGTTACAGCCAGGTAATGACCTTGGATTACCCATGGTCCATTTTCAAGAGCGATTTCGTAATCTTCCTTGCGAGTGAAACGGACAATATAGTATCCGTTATTGTTAAGGGTGATTTTATACGTTTTATAAGGATATATTTTGTAACAATTCTCTCCATATTCGTATGTTTCTCATAAAAATCGAGCTTTATATTGAAATATTGAGCAAATGAGTTTTAGAAGTATTAAAGTGCAAAATCGAGCTAATTATGTGATTTTATTGGATAAATATCTTTAGATGTAAGATGTTACATTTTGCATGTTTTTATCGTGATGTAGGTACGCGTGCATGGGATGAAAGGAGCTTAAAAGATGTTCAAGTGATGATTTGCATGGAAGGAAAGAGATAGAGAAGAAGTTGGAATGAAGATCAAGATGAATTTGGAAGAAAAAGGGCCTGGACTGGCGTCCAAAGAGGTGGACTGGCGTCCAAGAGGAGAAATCAGAACAGAGAGTTTGGACGCTGAGTAGACGAGCGTTCACCTCCGTCCAGAAGCATAAACGAGCGTCCAAAGGAATGGACGGGCGTCCAACACCGACTTCACCACAGCCGACTTACTTTTTCTATAAATACCAGCGCCTATTTCAACCCTAGACACACATTATTGAGACCTATTGATACACAATCATTAGGAGAAAACCCTAGGCAGCCCCAGCCCCCTTAGGGGAGGCTGGGGTTGCGATTTATCTTGTTTTTATTTTCGTTTTGCTGCTGCGTTTTATGCTCAACGCTTGGGGCTGAACATGTTCAAACGATTTGAATCTTTTCCATCAGGTTTTTTCTATTTCCAATCTGAGTTTATGTTGTGATTTTAATTCAAAGTTGTATCTTTTCCATGATTATTTGTTATGCAATCGATATCGAAAGATGATTTGTTATTGATGTTTACCGTATGACGAGAGTCGGTGTAAACCTTAGATCACCATAGGAAAGATGGGATTTTTAACCTTGACATAACGAGAGTTGATAGGTTAGATTTCTAGGTTGCTAGATTGAGAGATCTTACACCTTGGTTTGAGAGCGTCAATCTTATATATCGAGAGATGAGAGATTGATAGGCGAATTATCTACGAGGGTAGAAATTCATACATTTGATAGGTGAACCACATCTTTAATTAAATCATCACAAGATAACTTTAGAGAGGAAATTAAGGGTTGCGGGATCGGTGGATAATTGTTTGTGCGTTGTTCAATCACCATGATCATCTCCTTATTTAATGTTTATTTTATAGTTTATAGTTTAGATTTCGTTTTCGCTTTTATCCTTCCTGACTTTGGACTGACAATCCTCTGTCCAGTTTATTTTATCGTTTTTAGTTTCGTTTTAGTAGTAACAACCTTAGGAAAATTAATGAACTAGATACCTTGATTCCCTGTGACCGACTCCGGTATTAATCGCTATACTACGATCCCTGCACTTGGGGAATACCGGATTTATAAATATTATTACTTGTTTGTTTTGTTAGATAAAATCCGTGACAGTTATCCAAATAAATGAGCTCCAATCGTCCACCCGGACGCCATAATGTTGATAAACGTTGAGAGAGATAGTTATATGAGACTGACTTACCTAGGAGCTTAATGATCAAAGCGCGCTTCCAGGGCCGCCATAGGTCGAGACATTCCTCAAGGGGAATGATTAGTTCATCTTCGCCATGCTCCTGCCCCATAAGATTTTCAATATCTTCAGCATAGTCGTTGAGTTCGTTGTCGTCTTCTTCGCCAATATAGATGTAGGGATCGTCGCTCCTGGATTTGACAACGTCGGCACCGCTGCAATTCGACCATACCGACGGCGGCGTGGTGTTTCCTTCAACGGGTCTGTCAAAGCTACGTCGCTGGAGATCAAGGTCTTCGGCAGAAGAATCCATCGGGGAATCTTCCATTTGGATTAGGCAGGAGGGGGTGGTTGCCGGACGGAAAAGTGTTGGAAATCACTCTTTATTAAAATTTTGAAACCCAATCTTCAATGGAGCTTTCGAGAAAGGAGAAAAAGGGAAATGGAGTGGTCGTTTTGACCGGATACTTATGATTCAATAAATGTCACAACGTGATTCCACACCATTCATCGTGACAAATATAATAATGATCAATGAGTCTATACTATCACGGGTATATTCACGTTGTGGCACTCGTTGTGTCACAACGATTGTACCTGTATCATTACTCTTTTAAATACGGAAAATTTACAGGCTTCTCATAGGTACCGGCCATGTGAATTGGGAACTTTTATCATGTGAGTCCTATGTGACGTATACGTGTGGGAGTCCTATGTGACATATACGTGCTAAAGTGGATTGAATGATTTTACTTAAAATAAATGCTAAGATGGGTCTGAATGGTGATGAGTGTTTGATTGTATGATCTATATATGAGCTTTGTGTTCACTCCATTGTCCCATCCTTACGAAACTTGGTGACTATTTTAAACCTATGTGGGGTCATGTGATTTGATAAGCTTACATATTGTCTAGGCGAGACTTAATGTTGATGCGATGATATATTTGATATTAACACATTGTCTTAGCGGGACCTTATAGTGAGATGTTGATTGATGATTATGTGGGATAAGGACAATGGAGGTGGAGTGTTTGTGCGATGTGTGGTGACTTATTTGTCTGTGTGGGGTAATTCTGTTACAGGGACTCTCTATTACACTCGACCGTCGGATTTGTGACACGTGTACAAAAAACATAATAGTTTTGTCTTTTTCTACATGTGGCACTCATCCGATGGTCTGTTCTAATAGAGACTCCCTACATAAGAATTTTCTCATTGTGTGGGTACATTGCTTCTTGTTGTACCATAGGTTAGTGACTAGTTGTATACATGGCCTAACTTGTTGTATCTGTTGGTAATCATTGATATTTTTCTTTAAATGTTGGTACTCGCTCAGTTTGTTTAAACTCACCCATATATTCCCGTCAGGTAAACCGGTTTAGCTGGTTGAGTTTCACGGCGACCTCCTCAACGGTACTAAGTCGTCATCTTGGGAGTTGGATTGGTGTTAAAGATTCATTTTTCCTTGTTAGTGTTATGATTTATGCATTACGTGTAATAGAAGCATCATGATGTACATATTCCTACGATTTTACGCATTCTAACAAGGGTTTATTATTTTCGTTGGTAGTTATTGGAACTTTGTATTGGGCGTTTGGGTTGCTTTAAGATTTTTTGCGAATATATATCTATATTACTTGCATCTCACCTCTGAGTACACGAGCGACGAGGGTACCGGTTCACCCCAAATAGGTCCATTCGAGAGTGGGGTGTTACAGTTACTTAGAATGCTATGACCGCACTACTATATATTTTAGAGTAGTTCTATGTAATGCCACGACAAAAAATAGATATATATGTACATTTCTTTTTCTTTTTTTTTTTTGAAATACGTACATTACTTTCTTGAGCTAAGTTTCAATTTTGAATATGGAGGGATCTTTAATATTGATACATACTGCCTCACAACTTCTGTAATTCTATTTAGAGTAAGGAAGATGATATAGGCCCATCACTTATCCACACAAAATTAGACATAAACATTTTTTAACCACACATTTTAATTTAAAAGAAAAAAAAAAAAAAGCTGAAAAGCTTAACCACAAAACACAGAATTGGGAGTATTTATAGGGTTAGATTTTAATTTATGCATTTTTCATTTTTTATGTATGTATTTTAGAAAAGTTTGTTAATCATTGTGTTGCTGTCACTTAATAACAGATCCTTTCTTAAAAAAAAAACAAAAGTACTTTCCACTCCAAACAAAAAAATAAAAAATACAATGTGCTCATTCATTCAAAACAGCCTAAAAATAAATACACATCTACTCCTACTGTTCAAAAAATTTACAATGGTCAGGACAATTTAGGACATGATGATTCTAAACCAATAGTATTTTAGCATTTAATCTTTTTAGGGACAAGTTTATTCACCCCCTCTAAACTTGTGTTAGCATTTTCAAGAGACCAACAGGTATGTTCACAACAAGGCCACAGTTGTTGATTGGTTGAAGAACAAAGCCTATGAGAATAACAACCAGTTCTTTATCCCAGCAAAAGAAGAAGAATACTGCAATGGAAGCTTTCAAGAATGTAAGTTGATATACATATGTGATGTATTTACATCTTGTTCAAACAATAATTACCCGTCCTGCTTTTCCTTAACATGCAGGTCAAAACATGCTGGATAAAAGGCAAGGTTCACCTAAGCGTTACACAGAATCCTCTTCACTATTCTGTGTGCAAACTGCCAAATGATTGTCGATACTGGGTGGATTGGAACGTTGAATGTTCGGTGTTTTCTCCAATGGAAGTTAGATAATATCAAAAAAATATCTAATCATAGATGTCTTATGTAAGTTTATAGTATTGTGTTCCATTATATTCTACTTATTATCAAAATTGACCTGCCAGGATTACCTTACCAATCACTTTGAATGATAAAAACACAAACATGAGAAGCACGATAATGTCCCCCGATGCTGAAAAGCTTTGTCCATTCTCTGCGGCTGAGATCAAGAACTTGAAGATGAGGTACTCATTCAGATTCATTTCTGTTGCCTTCTTAAGTATGACATATATCTGGTTTACAACAACACCATCTCAATTTCACACTTTCTTGTGTTTTTTCATTAACATACTGTGTAACCATGATTCTGCAGGGCCAGTCCCATTTAAACGACCTTTCCATGGCAATGGATAACACAGAGGTCGGTTGCTTTGTCAAGTACTATGATAAAATTATCAAAGGTGCAATATGCTTGGAAGTATATGATACTTAAGACCTACACAGCTGACAAAATGAAATCATTTACTCAAAATTCAACATTTGCAATAGACACATCAGGCTTGATTCAGCAGCTGATGGTACGGTATCTGATGAGGTTTATTTTGGTCGCCTATCTCAAAGAAAGCCGGTGGGTCAGAAAATCAATTATTTTTGCCGACGACTAAAAAGGTTCTTGAAGAAGTTGGCCAAGAATGTGCCCCGGGAGAATATATCAGTTCTCAGCCTTGCAGTGCTATGAGACAATCAGCTTTGGTACAATGACTCCTGAAGATTTGGTAAATGTTGCCACTTAACTCCTCGATTCATATGTTATCAGGCTTACAGAAACGCCAAAGGGGAAAAAACAAAGGAGAAGACAAGCATGTTTAGAGTTTTGCTCTTAGTTAACACTAACTCATGAACACCTTTTGAATGTAACAGATCCAGCTACAACGACAACTTCTACTTAATTTGTATTTGTTTTGCTCTTTTGCAACTATCACGATCTTCAACGAAGATGTTGATGATAATCTGATAACTATGATTGCATAATTATCAGATCGTCAGCTTTGTCGCTTCATAATTTCTACATGTCATATGACGTTATCATCTCATCTTAGGTTATGTATTCGGTCACTCAACTTATAGTTGGCTGCTTCTCTGCATTTTCTTATGCCTTTATAATGTATATGCGTGCTATGTTTGTGATTTCGGACTCTTTATACTCACGGTTCTATGTTTCAACAATGATTGTATGTACCAAAGTTATCATGTCTGTGCTATTTAAAACAGATTTCCATTCCCTACATTTCAACTGCAATTGTTAACCAACATTACTAAAACACAATACAATAGACACTATATAAATGCAGGGTCTTGCGGTGTGAGGCCAAACACATCTAGTATTACGTATAGAAACATATAATAACTTAAAACACACAATTTTCTTCAAAAAAAAAAAAACACTTAAATAATATACACGTAGTATATATACATATGATGTATACCACTACTAATTAAGTACATATGATGTATACCACTACTAGTTAAGTAAATGTTCATTAACGAAGTCAATAGCGTGAAAAGAAATTGACGTAAAGATACATCATTTATAAAATACTAACCCGTAGCTACGTCTTAAAAAATTGGGTTTGGGGTGTTACAAATAGTGTTAGGTATATTATCTATCTAACATTCAGTAAGGAATAACAGAAATTGAAGACTTGGTACTCATTAATTTGCCAAATCAGAAGGAGGGGGAGGGGAATGATTGAATCTGTGACTGTACACACACAGTAGCAACAATCTTCCCATCTTCTAACAAAAGGAGTTATGAAACAGATGAAGAACAACAAAAACGAGTAGCACACTAGTCTAACAAATATTCTGATCATTAGTAATGAACGACATTATCCACAGTCGCAATGATGAAACAGGAAGAGCAATTATTGTACATAGTTGATCAAGACATCAAGTAGGAGGATGATTTTTCCCTACACAACACACACTAGCTATGCAGAGGCACTTTTTGCAACAAGAAGATACAGGATGATGATGTATGTATAATGGCATGATGATAGGTCCCATCAATTCCCCGTGCTGCTTAAAAATTTGGAAAGATTGAAGGCTTCTCCTTCATCGCCGTTCAAGGACCTCTTCAACGCAAAGCATGCTGAAAGCTGTCTCAGCAACTTCTCCAGCCGCGTATGTAAGCACGACTCTACTACTACATCTTTCTTACTTGGGTCTCTTGCCAGTATCATAGCATTAACTGCATCCGCCACTATTTCCCTTTGACAATCTCCAAGTAGATATCCTACCGAACTCTTCTGTGGCTCTACATATGCCAGCAATGCCACACAATCCTGGAAAAAAAAAAAAAAATTTGATTAATCAACATACGACCCAGCAATCAGTACAGAAAAAGTAGTATATTTTGAGCAGGACCTTGACCAGATCATCAAATTGTGGCTCGTTGTTGAATTCCCCTAATTTGCTTTTGGCATACCACATAGCATCTTCTGGCTTATTTTCCTGCAGATTAACAACAACATTCACATTGCATACTTCATGCTTAATATCTCACACTTGCCAACACAAGTTTTGCCCATAGACAAAAACATTCTCCCCTCTCAGAGCAGACTAGTTATCACTTCACTTTAGATACATCGTCATAGATTTGTCAATCCGATGACTTCTCTTAGGATTATAACTTTTGCAGGTATACAGAATTGCGTGTATTTGGAAAACGCTAAAATCAGCCAAATACACTAAACAGTCATTTTAATATCTTACACTGCATACATTTAATGGTTATCGTCTTTACTGCCCAACACAGGTTTTGCAACTATTGAAGATATCCTGATATGCTCCCTCCGTCCCAAAATAAGAGTCGCTTTAGCCTAAATATTTTGTCCCAAAATAAGAGTCCCTTTACAATTCCAAGATAGCATTTATCAAGTTTTTTCTTACCATTCTCCTAATTTATCATCAATCCAACAAATTTGCAAATATTAAACAATAGCATCAATGATAGTCAAGGGGCATTTTAGACTTCATAAACTAAAATTTATGACATTCATCCCCTTTCTTAATGCGCGTGAAAACCTCCTGAGTGATTCTTATTTTGGGACGGGGGTAGTATTTATCCCACACATTTGAGATTATTTGGAAATGGCTAATATCCCTTGAAAGCTAGTAATTCATTCATCTTAAGCATCAAATTGTGCTTTTTTCTGAAATCAGCCAAAAACCACCTACAGTCATTTTAAATCCACACATCAGCGGCAGGTTTAAATACCTAAACGGAGACAGGAAATTACCCGAATAAGCTCAATGAATTTTTGACAGTGAAGCAAGAAACAGATAGCAGACTTGTCATCCTGCAAGAAACAAATTGACAGTTAAGGGAGAAAAATTATCAGCAAACGGGGATGCAAAATACTTCAATGTCAAAAACAAGCAAGCAAAGCCTATTGGACCTCTGACTTTTCTCATCCCTTCAAATAATTATTAAATTCCAGCAAGGTATATGGTGATATACTGCTTAGGCAAGGAAGGAGTCTAAGGATGATAAAGAAGAAAGGGAGATCGCAACTAAGCGCAGTTTTGTGTTATACACCTCAAAAATGTCATGATAGCATCCTTTGAGCTTAGAAAGAGCATCGTCAATGTTGCCACTCCTTATTACCTGTACGGCAGGAGCAACCAATGTTGATGACAAAGAAACTTAACATGTGAGAAATAAAAAGAAATAAAATTGGCAGTATCCAGAAACCACGCGAAAAAGCTCAACGAGAAAACTAATCCATTGGTCATGTACTTTGTGCTATCAATAAATCAAAGAAACTATATTGTACGATCCCCATTACACCCCAAGGGTCTCTACTTGGCAAAACTTTTCAACTTACAAGTAGTGTGCATTATAATCTAGCCTTTGGTGATAAAATTTGACATAAATGCACATATCCACTCAAGAATGAACAAGTTTTACAGAAGAGTTTAAAGTACAACCATTACACCAAAGGGCAAGTCTCTATATTTGCCAAAACTTTTCAATTTACAAAAGGGCATGTGTGCATTATTGTCAAGCCTTCGGAGATAAACAATGACCCAAATGCTAATATCCACTCAAGAGTACATGATTTTTTTCAAAACAGACAAGCCAACAAGCCACTTGGTGCAATAGTTGTAATCTAAAACTACAGTAATATACTCAGGCTGAATACCAAGACACAAAATGCCCAGAACATCAAATTCCTTTTGTCCTATATGTAATCACTGAATATTACATACTCCAGCAGTTCAGAAGTGATTGTCAAATATGTGCACAATCATTTCATCAAAATCTGTTCTAATTTGCAATGAACCAATTATCTTGTATTCCTGAATTTTCTATTCTAGAAATAGAAAATAGAACACTAGTGAATTAAGACCCGTAAGACGAATTCCTCCTCCATGATTCATGAAGTGATTTGGCTATTATCAAGTTCAGCCTTCAGAGAACAATTAAGCAATTATAAATAAATAAATAAACAGTTCATCATTACGATCAACAGTGTGTGATGGTCTTTTACCTCACGCAGCTTTTTTCTTTCACTTATGTCAAACATATTGTCTCCATCTTCAGAAGGAATATTGATTGGAGGAGCAGAATTTTTAACTGCTATGTCAAACAAACTCAACGTTTCCTCGTATCCATAATGTTGCAAGTAGGAACGGACAATTCTGCACAAGAAAAATGAATCAAGCAGTCGGAAATGAAAACCAAAAGCTTAATCACTAATGACTAATGTCCACCAATTCCTTTTCACGTGATCAGTTTAGCTTATTAAAAAAAGAACAGTGACACCTCTATAGCAGAGAGGATAATAGAAAACAAAGGGTATTGAGCAGTGACCTCATATACACATTAAGCCAGCATACAAAGAATTTTAATCGGTGACAAAGAGCTCCGATATTACATCTGCCAATTTATTGTTGTCTAAGTATGTAAAGTCTGTTTTTTAGCCTTTGAATAACAACCCAACGGCCAACTATACAGCTATGACTTGTCATGAGTTCAAATCCCGCTCCTAGCACAGTTTTCCCAAACAAACAAAAAGACCTACACTTGAGGGGGCATGTTGAAGTATATAAAATGTTAATTATCTACCTCCCCAATAGCTTAAGCTTTTGGGAGAGATGGTAGTTAACATTATATACTCGTACTTGGCACACCGCACGAGATGGAAAGAATTTGATGAAATTCCAATGGAGGTGGCACAATGAGTGATGGTTGTGGTGTTGCTGGGGGGTTGGCAGGTAGTGGTGGGTGGTGGAAGGTGGTCCTGGTGGCTGGTGGCTGGTGGCATAGGTGGCTGGTGGTGTTAATGTTCGTTACATCCCATCCTATCTCATCCCATCCATTTTCTGATGTAACAAAAGTAGACCTTTTTCAATTCGTCAGAATGAAATTCATTACAACTCATTCCATCACAAGCATGCGATGGAGCGACCATCCAAAATCAGCAAGCCATGAATATTGAATGGCCCAGTCAAAAAACCATAATCTCATCTAATGGCCCACTCACGAAATTTTCAAGAAGAAAGGATACCAGCAGTAAGGCAATAGAGATGGTTATACGCACACCTTCTAGAAAAAAACATTCCTTCAATATAAAACCAGATTCGACAATGCAAACATCATGTGTCGTCAGAAGCACCGTACTTTGGCAGACTTTTACAGTTCATAGAATGTGTATGCCAACAAAAGTGACGATACTAAAATGAGGTGGGGAAATCAGTCAAATCAGTAATTGTGAAAACACAGCTCTATGAATGTCGGACCCAGATTTTTCATTACACAATAAGAATACAAAGCAAAAAAAATAACATTTTGCATAAGGAAAAACTAAATATATTCATGGCAGGATATCACTGACAATTGTGTGACTTACATATGACTGGCATTCTGTGGTATGACAACCTCATCAATTTTTGACTGTTGCTTTCTCCGTTCCTCAGCCTCATAATCCTGGGAAAAAATTTACAGTACAAGGGTATTACGATAAAATCTTCTTTCCTGCTTGTGCACCAAGTTCATCAAAGAAGTACTGGAAAGAGAAACCAAGGAATATCAAAGTAGAAAACACGAAATCAACAGACGGGAGATAACCCAAACCTCTGTTTGGTTTCGGGTTAGGTTGGGTGACGATGCTGGGAATCGTCTATTAATAATCCGGGCCGTATTTCTTTTTTGACAACAGTTCAAGAACAATCGAATAATAGGGATGGTGTTTTTAGGGTGATTTAGACTGAGCACGATAGTTATTTATCTCAAGTTGCCTACTTATCCAATGACTATATTGGAATCAAGTCTCTCGTAGTTCCTTAGGGTTGTTTATATAGGGGCCGATTTATACCTTTCATTGTTCTACAACTACAAGGAATCGTATTATCTCTCCCCAAGGATAATCACACGCATATCCCTATAATTTAGGGATAATTATCGACATATTTAAATGCGAAGATCAGAGTCTTTATGACTCAAGGTTCTTTCCTTATTTATCTTTAATTGTAAGCACGTGGGCTATAAATCGGGGATGCTCTGTCCGACCTGGGTCGAGCCCCTAAGGCCTCTATGGTCGAACTCACCAGGCCTTGACCGACCTGCGGCGGCTGGTGGAGGTATTCCTACCGACCTCCGACCTGGGGTTTAGGCCTACCCTTGGGCACGTCTTTAGGGCTCCTAGCCGGCTAGCCCTTAAGGTTTGTTCTCAAATGCCTTTCATTTATTATATGATTATTTATAGGATGACACGTGGCGTAACTCGGGTCGGCCCTCATCATTGGGGTTTAATGGGTTCAGGAGAGAGAAAGTGAAATAAAATAAAGTGAAAATCAATATTTCATATTCAATACCGACCTCCGACCTGACGAGTTAAGAACCTTCGACGTGACCTAACTAACATCCAGAGGAACTAGCAAAAACTTAGTGACTGTAAGTGTATTCATTTCCAATAGAAGGAAATAACAAAAAAAAGAATAGATGCAGTCCCTAACAGACTGCTTGTTTAATTCTTAAAAAGCACAGCCACTTCATTACATACATCTCATTAGAAAACCCACTACCAGAATACTTCTGAAGAGATGCAACACATCGTCTTATGAGTTTTCAAAAGATCGGAAAAGAGAACCTCAAAAAGACTTTTACGGAACTCGAAGCGAAAAAGTAAAGGCCAGAAAATACTTAGGAGCAAGGTGTTTTCAGAATCATCAATTCCATGATAAAAGTAGATCTGGCGGAATGAATGCAACAGAATATTTAGTAGCTCCGAAGGGGAAAGTAAGCCCTTAGTCAGAACCTCTGGAGAGGGCTAGGCAAGTTTGGAGAAATTCTCTGAAAATTTGTGTTAAAGAATAAAGAAATAAAATGTCTAGATTCAATGTACCATGTGACATTAGGAGATTCTAGAATGATTGTGATTGATTGTAATCAGGGATGAAATCATGGACTGAAATCATGGCTGATTATGTTTCTATGTTTAGACAATTGTAACTCCTATATAAGTCAGATGGAAACAGAAAGAGCATAAGTTTTCCTTCTCCATTTTCTCTCATGACTCTTAAGAATGAAGGAATGTTTTATATTTTAAGCACAACATCTCACGCAAGAAACGACTATATATATAGGATAAGCATAACCCTACTCATCTTGGACCTTACACGTTTTTTATAACATGTACTAATTGGTCGTTGCTAATGAAGTTGTTATCTATCACAACAATAAAATGACCAAAACATCGAAATTTTCACACTAAGAAATGAGGGAAGAATAACAAAGTTGAAAAGAAACACAAACCTTGATTTTAAATGAATATTCACTATTCCCAAAGTTGACAGTTACCCTGTAACCACAAAGTCAATGCATAACTAAGACCCGGTCATACAAATGAAACACAAGTAATTAATATCATACCATAATGCAATGTTCGATGAGAAAATGATTGCAATACATATGAGAAGAGATGTACATGGTATGGCATAATCCAGAAAATAAGTCAAGAAAATAATCATTCAAATCTCATTTTAAATGTAATCTCAATCACTTCAGAAGTTATCTAATAAGGCAGCCATGATTTCAAAAATCCATATAGCTGTTAATAAAATAAGCAGATGGGACCCAGGGTCTTTGAGCCCCCCATTTGATGAACTGAAAGAGGATTTACTATCGTCTATCGAAATGCACTAGATCCATCCAGAGCCAAAGTTGATCCTCCAGGTAATGGTATCCTTACATTCTTGGGGGTGAAAGGGAATGGAAGGAGACAAAAATGACAAACAAACAACAATCAACTCCCACTATAACTCAGAGACCGCACTCAGTGTACGGTAGAATAAAGAAAACAGAGACTAAATCAAAGATTATAGATAATTAACCAATGTTATTGTTCATCAGACATACAGCAAAACCATTTTTGAAGAAGCAACATCAAATAAAATGAAGTCTCTAACTATTAGTTTATGGCAACCACGATGTTGCTAAGATCCAGAAAGAAATGCACGATCAGAATTAGATGAGAGTAAGGCAGGCCACTTGAGCCAATAGCACTACCAACCTTTTTGTGATACAGAACTGAATGTCTTCTGGCAGGTCAGCAAATAAGTATTAAAGCAGGCAGCAGTAATAAAATGACCCTCAGTAGTAGATAGATGCAAGAAAAGGTTCACGGTACGGATGCTTTCCCTCTAAACTTCACAGAAAAAGGACGAAACTGACTAAAAACCATCCAAGAACTAAACACCAAGATTATTTCGTTTATTTCATTTACCAGCCAGCCCATCACATATTAGACCGATACAAATGTTTTTACCAAAGAATATTTTTTCCAAGGATGCTGACCTATGGTCACAATTTTAAGGCAACCAGTTAATAAATTTTTGGTTGTAAGTTAAATAAGAACTAGCAAACATTCTGAAAATGCATTATACAGAATCATAAGACTGTCTGATGGATATTCCCTCGTAAAAATCAAACATATAAGTCCAAAACCAATAACATCATACTCTATTAAACAATTGTAACCAAAAGTAACAAATGTAAAATAACACATGCGAAAAGTGAAAGGAGTGCAACATACTCCTCGTTTTGGCTGTGAACGGCAACTGTAGGATATACTGGACCTTTCACATCCTTGTAAGCTTTTCCAATCAAATCACCATTAAGGCTGATATAAGTGAACAAATTAAACACCATCAAAATGCTGAAATTACTTTCTTCTGATACAATATTTTGATATATATCTCATAGGCCAATAATTTAACTATATATGCACCAATAGTCACACAGCACACTCCATTTGATGCAAAAATAAACAATAAACTGAATAATTGTCTTACGTGAAGAAAAACTCTTGTGTAGCGAAGTTGATACCACCACCAACAATATCACCTGTTGTATAAGCAGGACCAAATGCTTCTCCTTTTCCATGTCCGCGGTAAAGAAACCCATCATCTCCATGATATCCATAACTATTTGCTTCCCAGCTGTCAAAGGAGGGGGTAAAAAGGATTAAACAGTTTCAGATTGAATGGAAGGGCATATGAACAGCATTTTACTGTCCATTACCCTTTCTAATTACCTATAAGAACTCAAAAAGATCAAACATCGTGGTGTTAAAATAAAAATTTCATGTAGTAAAAGTTTCCACGTTACTGTAACAAAAAAAAGTTACGGTATATCAAGCGCTTGTAATCTAATCACAAGTTTATGACCGCTGTTAATTTATGACTGACTTTGTAAGGTGACAACAATTATTATGCTTGGGATTCTCATTTGAAATTCATATTATTTAAAGTATGGTGTCCATTCCCTTTTCTTTTCTTTTCTTTTTTTCATCTTCCGTTCCAAGGTGCTTTTTATGTGGCTGTTGAGTAGTCATTAGTGGTTTCAAATTGTCGATTAAATACCTAACAGTTGTCACTGTAGCTCATTGAGATAGAGGAAGGAGAGGGTTTTTTTTTGGCATAGGTAACTAACATTTTTTGCATCAGAATAAGTGTACAAAGCCCACTACACCTTACCTAGCTCCTGCCCTCTTCACACCAAGAAACGGCTAAAGATGCTGTTATAAACCCGTAATATCTACAAACTTAATCGTTCAATCTTGAAACTCCCAATCATATGATAAAGTAGGAAACAAAAGAAAGAAAATGTGCTATTGCCTATAGAAATCAAGCAGAGTCAATTTCGTAGGATAACAAAAGCATTAAAGAAGCCCAGGAACATTAAATCCGTTCCATGGTGTCCATTCCCTTTTCTTTTCTTTTTTTCATCTTCCGTTCCAAGGTGCTTTTTATGTGGCTGTTGAGTAGTCATTAGTGGTTTCAAATTGTCGATTAAATACCTAACAGTTGTCACTGTAGCTTATTGAGATAGAGGAAGGAGAGGGGTTTTTTTTGGCATAGGTAACTAACATTTTTTGCATCAGAATAAGTGTACAAAGCCCACTACACCTTACCTAGCTCCTGCCCTCTTCACACCAAGAAACGGCTAAAGATGCTGTTATAAACCCGTAATATCTACAAACTTAATCGTTCAATCTTGAAACTCCCAATCATATGATAAAGTAGGAAACAAAAGAAAGAAAATGTGCTATTGCCTATAGAAATCAAGCAGAGTCAATTTCGTAGGATAACAAAAGCATTAAAGAAGCCCAGGAACATTAAATCCGTTTCTTGCACAACAACAACAAAAGACATATCACAGGAAGAACCCAATCGCCAGGAAGAAACCTACCCAGGCTGGCGTCGCATTCTGAACCCCGGTGCAGTAAAGCCGATAGACATCTGGCCTTTAACGCCACGATTAACAACACGAATCTCAAAGTAAAATACCATTCTATTAGAGGGCGCCGGTTTATTGGCCTGCACAACTCCAACGTCGTAGCCATGCAAATTGGAATTCGGATACCGAACAGAGAGCTTATCTGCGCCCACGATGGCGAACCCACCGGAGCTGTTGAGCGTGTTCAACTCCGTTGGTGAATCTAGGTCATCCGCTGACGAAGAGGAGGTTGCAGCAGCTGGGCCAGTAGAACTAACCCGCCATATCTCCAAGAAATTGGAGCCGATAATATCATTTCCTTGCGCCATTTTGGTATCTTCTCTTCTTATTAGACGGAATTTGAGGGTTTAAGAATTTCAGTTTCCTTTTCCTTTTTAGAAAAAGGGAGACTGTATAGAGACGGTTGTTTCTTGAAATTCTGAAGATTTCTTGACCAAACCCCAAAAATAATAATAATAAGTAATAGTGCTTGATTGGCACAGATGTCAATTGAGTGACTTAGGCTAGGTAGGGGTTTGATTAGGAATCTAGGATCCGTTTGGATCGAAAGAATTATGGTTCGTTTGGATTGATTGAATGTGATGGAATTAAAAGTTTTTTTATTTTATTTTATCAATTTGATATGTTTGGAAACATAAGAATGAAATTTATTTTGATTACACTTCATTCCATAGAATTATGGTTCGTTTGGATTGATTGAATGTGATGGAATTAAAAGTTTTTTTATTTCATTTTATCAATTTGATATGTTTGGTAACATAAGAATGAAATTTATTTTGATTCCACTTCATTCCATTAAAGATGCTATGGAATGGTTGGAATGAATGAAAATGATTCAATTTCATTGTCTACCAAACTCAGTAATAAAATGATATCATGTCATTTCATTGTATTCAGGTTCATCATATTCATTCAATTCTATTACATTCCATCAATCCAAACGAGCCATTAGAGTAGAACGGAAAATGAAAGATAGTGATAGAAAAGATATGTGAGGGGAAAGAAGATTGTGAAGTCAGTTTTGTGTGTTTGAATATAACTAAATGAAAAGAAATTGCCAATTCAATTTACTAAAAATTAATTTTTTCCTTCCCTTTCGGAAAAAAAAAATTCCGTTTCTCACCACTTTTTTAAGGAAATGAAACCACTCAATTTGTAAAGAACATTATCTCACTTTCTATGATGGTAGGGGTGTTCACGGTTCGGTTCGTTGCGGTTAATAACCTTAACCGAACCGAAAATTTCGGTTAGTAAGTATCTAAAACCGAAACCGAACTGTTTATTTCAGGAAACCGAATTGAACTGAATTGAAATATATTGTTCGGTTTGGTCATAAACGGTTCGGTTTTTTATTCGGTAAAAGGTTCGTTATAACCAGTTTATATATATATATATATATATATATATATATATATATATATATATATATATATATATATATATATATACTATTTTAGTTATAACAACTAATTAAACATGTTGGATATAAACGGTTGATTACGGTTTTATGTTTGGTATGGTATGGTTTCGGTTCGGTTACGGATAATTTGTAGCGGGAACCGTAATCGAACCGAATTTTTCGGTTTCTCTATATTACTAACCGAAACCGATTAACCGAATCGAACCGAATGATCTTTGATCGGTTCGGCTTTCGGATCCGTACACCCCTAATTTGTTGCTATTCTTTCGAACTAAATCCATCTATATTAATAAGAAAACAAGTGTTCAACCCATGTTGACACTTGTTTTTTTTTTATTGGTCCTTTTTTTTTACTGTTAATTGGCCCAGTCCATAATTTTTTTTTTCTTTTTTTTAGAAGAATGGTTTGAGTTAAATTGTTCAATTTTGGATGACTCAATTGTATCACCTTTTAATGTGCGAATATATGTAGCAAAGGTACTATTTTCAAAATATAAGGCCACGAAGTTGCCGACACGATCTTTGTATCATACCAAAAAAATTGTGGTGACGTTTACATGAAATCTTATAAATTTCTTAAAATAAATTCATTTCATAAAAAATACATATCGTTTGTACACGGCGATATGACTATTTTAAAGATATAAGGCCACGACATGTTGCCTGCACGATCTTTATATCATGCTTAAAAATATTTGGGTTGACGATGACATGAAATATTAAAATTCTTGAAATGAATTTTTTTTTTTTTGTAAAAAAACATATCTTTTATATAAAATATTAAATATCCTGAAAAAAAAATTATTTCGGCCATAAATATTGTTAAACTGGCTATAGTGTATTGTTAGATATGGCGTCGGAGTGTATCGGAGCGTGTTGTGTCGTGTTTTTGGTAGAACACGTGTTGTTGCAGATAATGTCGAAGAAAGTTTTATTTTTTTCGGTTAAAATAGATTTAAGTAGAAATTGAAAAAAAAAATTCAGTAGTGTCGAAAAGTATCCATACAATGTCGGGAGGTGTTGAAGATGTGTCAGATGTTCATTTCATCAGCCGACACGTGCCCGACATGCCATCGTAATGTATCAGAGTTAATTAAATACAAACCGGGTTTTTTAAAAGAAGCTTTTGTCTCTTTTTTTTTAATAGGATTATTATAAAAAACTTCTCCCTCATCTTCTCTCTCGCTCTAAAACTCAGACAGCAACTGTAATATTCCGATTTCGGGAAATGGCAGACGTGCCATTTTGCGAAAACGAAATATTATTATTTCTTTTCTTTTATTGGATTTAAGTATTTCATGGATTTTATATATATGGTTTTCGAAATTATGTATATAATTAAAAAAAGGATTATTCTGAATTTTGGTAATTAAGGGTGTTTATGGAAAAAGGGATTTATTTGGGAATTGTATTTAAGGAAAAATTACACACAATAATCCCATAACCTAGACACAAATCAGAAATTCAGTTTTTCTTCTCCCTCCCTGCGCAATTTTGAGAAGAGAAAAAGGTTAGGAGAGTCTTCACAATAACTGAGGCAGTTCTTGACCGTTTTCAGATCAGACGAGAGATTTGGGATCGTTGTGAGAAGGGCAACGCTTGGGGATCAGATTGTTGAGAAGTGTTGCAGATTTTCTGAGGCTGTTTGGATCTGTTTTGGAGCAACAATTAGGTAAGAAACTCTTCCTATGATCTCAGTGATGATTTTAAAGTTTAGATCATGTTTTAAGATGCGTAGACGCAAGAAAGATGTGCTTTTTCGTTGATCAAAGGATCATAGATGTTTAGATATATCACCTACGTTTTACTGTGCTTAATTCGATGTTAATTAGGTTAGAAACGGTGCAGAAATCGAGTTTTGTCGATCTTAGCGTTTTGGGAAAACCCCAGGCAGACGGGCGTCTGAACTAGGCAGACGGGCGTCCGAGACCTTAGTAGCCCAAACGGGTGTTTGCAATAGGCAGACGGGCGTCTGAGGTCAGATTTTTGATTCAGGATGTAGCTGTTTTAGACAGACGGGCGTCTTGGGTTTAGTGGACGGGCGTCTGGTTTCGGACGGGCGTCCATCGGAGGTCAAACGGGCGTCTGGCCTGTTTTACTTTGTTTTTTACGATTTTATCATTCTAGTTTGGTTTTGGGTTTTATAATTGTATTATTATTGTTTTCAACCCTTATTTATGATATGGTAACATGGTGTAAATTAAACAAGCCTGAATTGAACTTCTGATTCGTTCAGTTAAAACACCGAATGTACTCTTAAAGGGAGTTGAAGTTCGGATCCGTCGGAAGAGCATGATAGGCTTGTGCTTTGGTGAATTAGTATTCATCAATATCTGTGTAATTGTTAGGCCTTGTCCAAGTCTAGTGGTCTAGGAAGAGAGTGGTATGTGTGAGGGAGATTAATTGAAAACACTTAGGTGGCTAGTTAACCATCATAATAAATACGTATTTGACTAGTAAAAGATTAAACAACATGTCTCTCTTGGATAGGCACCAGTCTATATCGTGATGTATGCCTACCTCTGAAGGTGGAAGAACTCCGTAGGTCAACAAAACCCTAAGTACGGAGGGACCCCGCTGAGATGTGCGTACCATCGGAGCCTACCTAGTCTAGCCTCCGTGGATATTGGTGTGATCCACTAATATGTTGTAATCGATATCTCCTGGTGGATATACATCAGGCGTAGTGCCCTTGAGTGCGGTTGTAGCATAGATAAGTTAGGTAGAAACGTTTAGTCAATTCATGTTGATGGACATGAGATGAACCCTAGATTGAGTCGGTCAAACTTAAACAACTAAACTTTTAATTATCTTTACTTTATAAATTATAATTGTTGGCATAGCTTCTCTTTCTTATTAAGTACGTTGTACTTACCTGAAATGCATGTTTTCTATGTGTTTGAGGGTGAGAAGACGAACAGGTTGATATTGTCTACGAGGAGGAGTTCGATGATGACGTTTGAAGACGCCTCATTGAAGAGTTTACATTTATTCATTTATTAGACTGTTTAGACTTTTGGTCTTTCGAGACTTGTAGTATCGTTATGATTCCTTTGAGATTATCGTACGTTTCGTTTGGATTTCGTACTTTTCCTTGAGTGTAATAAGTTACATTTCCATCTTTAGATTTCATTTCTATTTTTCATTGTTTGGAAATTTTATACCCGAGTCTTTTGCTTCCGTTTGCTTATTTTTGATACGACGTAGTAGAGGCTTACGTATAAAGTGAATTCATTTTTATTTTATACGTGCCGAACGTTCCTTTTCCGGATAAGGACTCGGTGTCCGGGAACGGGGCGTTACAGTTGGTATCAAAGAAAAGCGTCTCTTAGGTTTCCTTCCTTTTAAGATAAGATTTCTCTAGATCTTTTAGTAACGTTCTGGTTTTCTTTGATCATCAGGATGGTGTTCACGAGAACTGGAGCGGGTGCAGAGACTTCCAGAGTTCGACGGGAAAGTCCAACACCGGTCGTAGGAGACGGTGTTGTGAGGCAGATTCCTCCACCGCAGCGGAGTTTATCACCACCACCGCGTACTGCAACACCCACACCAAGGTCTCAGCAGGGTTTGTCACCGAGACCACATCAGGAGCAACCACCACGATGGCACGTGAGGTGTTCAATTCAGTTTTCTTTGGTAAGCGATGTTCCAACAGGATTTGTACCGCCACCGGAAAGCTACCACCCACAACAGCAAACCGTTTATCCTCCACCAATCAGTGTTTACCCTCCACCAGTTAGCGTTTACCCTCCACCAATGAGCCATCGCCACTAGTGTTTCACCAACAACAGCAGACTTTCTACCCACCTCCTGCAGGTCATACCCCTCGACCTACTGTACCACTTTCACCGCGGTTCGACCATCAGCATGGTTTTGGTTATCCATCTTTTGGTCTCCAACAACCTCAACCAGCCCCACAACAACACCAGAATTACCATCAGGGATACTACCCTTTCTAGCCTGAACCGCAAGCGAATCTAGGCTACCCTCAGCAACAGCAGTACCAGCAGCAAGTACCTTTCGGCTATCCTCCGGTTTATCCACCGGTTAGACCAGCATTTGAGCAAGCACCGGTTGTGGATTGGTATACGAGATTGAGAAGGAATCGGGTTGAGAATTTCTATGGAAACGTTGAACATTCAAAGGCCGAGGAATGGATAAGGAGCTTCGAGAAGGCATGTAGGAACATTCATGTGCCTGAGACCGAGATGGCACAACTGGAAGTTAGTTTTCTTTTGGGCGCATCAGAAGCTTGGATAGATGCTATACAGAGTAGCAATGGCAAGGTCACAGACTGGGAAGCTTTCAAAGCTATGTTCTATAATGAGTATTTTCCGGCAACACTACAGGAAGATAAGGCAAGTCAGTTCTTGAAACTGAAGCAGGGTATTCATCTGACGGTATCTCAGTATATCAATAAGTTTAATGAGTTGGGAAGGTTCTATCCCGAGCTCATGAAAGTGGAAGAAAGGAAGATGGCACTGTACAAGGAAGGACTAGCACATGAGATACAGTCAGGTATGTTGGGATTTACAGCGAGGAATATGGCAGAGTTACTGAATAAGGCCTTGGAGGTTGAGACCTTCAGGAAGAAGGCCACAGTTGCCATTGGAAACATGCGGAACTTTGGCACGAGTCAGGTAGTGGTGTTAAACGAACGAACGTTCGCGAACGAGGCTCGAACTCGGCTCGTTTAAGCTCGTTCGAGCTCGTTCATTTAGGCTATCGAGCCGAGCTCGGCAGGTTCTCCTGCTCGTTTAGTAAACGAGCGAACACGAGCCTGTTCGTGAACGCTCGTTAATGTTCGTGAACATATATTATATATTATATAAATAATAAATATATAATAAACAAATATCCAATATCCTTATATTTATATCCCCAAATTAACTTCAGCATTTCAGCCGAATTAGCCATTCAACCCCAACAATCAACCCTAGTAAAATTACCCCCGCCGCTCCGCTCTGAGCTCTCCGCCTCTCCCAAGTCTCCCCTCTAGAGGTATGTCTAAAGCTTCTCCATTTTCATTAACTTTTATACAATCTAGTACGCTGATGATCAGATTCGTTTAACACCTCTTGGCCCCTCTTGGCTCCGATTTGTGATTTTAAAGCTTCTCCCTCTTGCCCCCTCTTGGCTCCGATTGTGATTTGTGAGTTGTTGTTGATCGTTTTGGTTTTCATTCACCTTTTGTTTGGTTGGTATTTCCTCTAAATTAGCAATAATTGATTGATTCACTCTCTTTCTCTTCACCCGCACTATAGACTGGTAAGGTCCCTGTATTTAGGATATTCTGCGTATTAGATATATAGGATGTAAGTTCTCACTATTCGTGTAGCACAGTAAACTTTTTTGGCAACCCCTCATCGTTAAACCAATTACTTCTCTTTTGGTCGCTTTTAATTGATTTGGTTCGTTTTGGACCTAGGAGTTATGTTTTGGGAGATTCTCATGAGTCTGTCAGAATGTTGGCATTCATCCAATGTTGTAACATAATAGACTTTTGATGCAAGAATTACCCGTGTGTTTTTCAGGTTGATGATTAAGAGCAACAGCATCAATCTCTTTAAACTCTATCCCTCAAATACTATAAATTAATATGTAGTTTATAGTTTGCATGAATAAAAAGCACACTATTTTCAAATTTCACCATGTTTGGTGCTCTTATTTTTGTGGCTTTTTGGGTTATGCTCTGTTTTTTAAGTCCGGGAATTGGTTTTTAGGGTTTTCTATACATATTTAATAGGAGATTTTGTTGCTGCAGTCTAGAGCTTTTGGTATTTGGCTTGTCTTGCGTAGCCCTTCTATTGTTCAGAATTAGTTATGTTTGTTGTTGCACGGTTGCACCCCTGGGAGCTGTGATCTTTTTTAGGCAAACTTCCAAGATTTTGTAACTTGTTCACGCTTATTATTATTATTATTATGGACTACACTTAATGATTTTTTTATTTTTTTTGTAACAACATTTCGGATATCAAATGATGAATGAACAAAATATCCATCAGAAATCAAAACAGCAAATAATTTTGGAACGAGTTCCAACAAATTAGTCTTCTTCCCATATTTATTGTCAGTTAGAAATTGTCAAATTGATCAATATTCTCGGCTTAATATTAGAGTTTTGGCAAATTTCAAGCTCATAATCAATGTCCGTAAATTCGAATCGGAACTTAACAAAACGGTTTTAAAAGGTTCGATTCTCGTGTTCTTTTTTTCATTCCAGATATGTCACAGGCCTCTACTAATTATATTTTTATCAACAACGATACCATGAACTTTTACTCAGACGATTGTGAAATTATGGCATCCGAAGATGTTGGAGATGAAGCTGATTTTGTGGAGAATGAAATTGATGGTGGTGCTGATGATGATGGAGATGGAGGGCAAGAGAATTTGTTTTTTATGTTTTAGACATTTGGACTGTTTTGTGACTTTTGTCTAAGAATTTACTAAGCTTTTGGGTTATGTAATGTAATCCGGTCAATTAACTCATTTTGAACCCTTGTAAGCTGTAACTTGTGCTTGCTAGTTGTTGTATTTGAATTTGGACTATTGCCTATCGGGTTATTTTGTGTATTTGTGTCCCCTGTATTTGTTTTTATTTGAGTTTGTAACTTGTAGTTGTATCTCTTATTATGTAAAAAAATTTCTGTTGAACGAGCCGAGCTCGAGTTCGAGCCTGTTCGCGAGCTTGATCTCGAGCTCGAGCTCGAGCTCGAACATTTTCCCTTCTTATCGAGCCGAGCTCGAACAGGCTTTCAGGCTCGTTTGTGTTAACGAGCCGAGCCGAGCATACTCGATAATAAACGAGCTCGAGCTTGAACATCAGCTACTCGGCTCGGCTCGGCTCGTTAACAGCACTAGAGTCTGGCAATTATCGGGGAGCGCCGCAACAGAACGTCAAAAAGACAACAGCTTCCACGGCAGCTAAGGCCCCAAACAGTGCACCTCTGTGTTCCAAGTGCAATAGGAATCATTTAGGGGAGTGCATAGCTAGTTCGGGCAGTTGCTACTTTTGCGGAGAACCGGGGCACTTTTCTAAGGAATGTCCCAATAAGGGGAATAAATGGAGTACGAGCCGAGGAAACGGTAGGAGCGGCCCAAGCCGATAGGTTCGAGTTTTTGCAGCTGATGCAAGAGATGCAGAACCAGAAGATGACATTATCTCAGGTACCTCGTTGTCATTTTATTTCATTAAGATATTTTTATGACACGATTACTCATGTTGTAACTTTATTTAAATGAATGAACATACATCCTAGGTGCAATAATGTTAGATAATCTAGTGGTCAGAGCTTTGTTCGATACGGGAGCGTCTAACACTTTTGTGTCGACCAAGGTAGCTAAGAAGTTGAGTTTACCCTCAGAACCTTTAAGAAACACTTTGGAGATAACTACACCGTTAGGGAAGGTAACAAAGGTAACTAGGATGATACCTCAAGTGGAAGTTCGAGTTGGATCGTATCGTTGCAAGAGCGACTTCACAGTTTTACACTTCTCAGATTTTGACGTGATTCTTGGGATAAATTGGCTATCCGAGAATTTTGTTCATCTAGATTGCCGAGAGAAGAAGGTGACCTTTAAAGTACCCGGGAAATTAGACAAGACTTATCAAGGGAATGTGTACAAGCCGAGTAAGAAGCGACATCCGATAATTTCAGCGGTCAAGGCAATTAGAGCTTGTCAGAAGGGTTGTGAAGGCTACTTGTTGTACGCAGTGGATGTGGAACAAGTGAAGTGATGTATGATAAAAATATAACTATATTATATGACTTTTTATATCGTATTTACGATAATATCGTATAAATTCTATAAAAATATATCTAAAAACTCATAAAAATCTAAATCGTTATAAATAGATATTATCGTTATAATTTTAGTAAAACTTATAGTTTTTGTGGTCAGAATTACTGTGGCTCGTGTTTTTGACTGTTTCAGGGTACGTGTGATGAAAAACTGAAGAATTAAGATCGAAATAGTAGAAAACCGAAGACGGATATTTTTCGAAGACCGGCCCGAGCCGGAATCTCTCTGCAATCAGCACGTGGGCTCTGACACCAAAGAATCTTCACTGTTTGACCGGCCCGCGCCGGCCTACTGCCTTGGCCTATAAATACAGCTCATTTGCAGGCTTTGTGGAGTGTACCAATATATATATATATATTCTCTTAATCTAGTTTCTAGTTATGTAAATACCGTAAAAGGCATTCTGCCGAAATAATAATGTAGTATAAGTCTCGTGTAATACTTAGAAGGATTATCAAGGCTCGTTGTTGCTAAAGGAGTTGTTATTTCCGGAGAATACGGCTCTGACGCTACAATTGTAATCTGGTAACTTTTTAATGTATTTATGTTTGTATATTTATATTAGTATCTATATATTAGTTATAATGATATTAGGCTAACTCTATATCTAGCCAAGATATGAAATTGAATTAGTTTTATCTTTTTAGGGAAATAGATGATGACTATGTTAAAATTGAATTAAAATCGATTATAATGAATCTCTTTCTAT
Organism: Gentiana dahurica var. dahurica; assembly: GCA_024500145.1. Taxonomy (NCBI): domain Eukaryota; kingdom Viridiplantae; phylum Streptophyta; class Magnoliopsida; order Gentianales; family Gentianaceae; genus Gentiana; species Gentiana dahurica. The sequence goes on from CM044896.1 coordinate 129,427,946, forward strand.
TTGCGCTTAATGAAAAGTTAAAATTGAATTTGCTACTCGATTTAACAAGAATCGTAACCTAATGATGAACTGACTAGAAAAGTTAGGATACGCGATCACGAATAGAAAGACCGGAGGGTAAAAATGGCCGCTTGACAAACGGAATCCTATTTCCTACCCGGGGCAGATTTGTCCTAGAAAAACAAATCTATTGAAAATTGGACTCAAGATATTATCACGTTAAAATCACTTGTTTAATTGAGCAATACTCAAAATACCGGCCGTATGACAAAACGGAGTTCCCGAGCTTGAGGATGACATTGGACAGAGGACTTTAGACATATGACAATTTCACACGCTCGTGTGATGAGGAGTTGTCTAGCTTAGGAGTACACCGGTTTATATATAATTGATTAACCTTAAAATAAGGAAGGATCAAGCACATCTATTTCTACTAAAAAGAGATACTGATTCAATGACATATTCTTGGCTAGTTTCTAATAATATTACTAGTATTTATATCCTATATATTGTATTGGTACCTATATATATTTATATCTATATATATATATATATGTATTTCTATATATTTATATATATATTTATGTATATCTATATATATATCTGTTTTAGTTTTATGCATTTATTTACTGTTTTACGGTTACTAAAAAGGAAAAGGAAAAACTGCGACTTAGATTGAGTTAATAACAGCTTCTTGGTGTTTAACCACACTCTGAATTACATTTCGTTCCCTGAGGATTCGACACCTGACTCACCATACTAGCACTACAATTTGACCCGGTACACTGCCGGTAAGGATTGTAATAGCACTAGTAAAGGTCCTGTCAGCTTTCTGGCACCGTTGCCGGGGAACGACGCTTTTTCTTTGTGTCTATGGTTACTACTTGTATTAGCTCAAAATTCTCGAGGATAAGTCAACACTCTTCTTATCACATTTCTTTTTTTTTTCGTTGGTACCTACCTTATAAGTAAGTTACCAATTTTTACTACTATCAATTTCGTGTTATTTTCTATTTTCGATAGTTGATGACCAGAAGCGGTAAGGCCCCACTCACTCCTTATAAGCCTGACATAAACACTTACGAAAGGCAGTTAAGAGTAGAGAGTAAACGAGGTCATACTAGTCAGGGAAATCCTGACCAAGAATCATCTTCAAATCGAAATACGAGAATGGCCGAAACTAGTGATGAAACACCTGAACAAGGGATTGCTCATGCCCAAGGACATGGACAAAACCTTAATCAGAATCTACCAATACCAAATAATCAAAATAGAAATAATCAGAATTGGAACCAAAATAATCGTAATAATCCTAACCCACCAAACCCGAGACCTATCTGTGATCAGACCGTAAGAAGGAACCAGACTAATAATCCAATTCGTTTACCAAATGAAGGAGCAAATAATTTTGAAATAAAATCTCATCTTTTTGGCCTGATTGACACAAGAGCCCAATTTCTAGGAGAAGATGATGAAGATCCGTATCATCATCTCAATCTTTTCGAAGAATTGTGTAATACAGCCAAAAGTCAGGGTGTTCATCGTGAATTAACGAGGATGTCTATGTTTCTTTTTTCTTTAAAAGGAAGAGCACGAGATTGGTTTATGTCACTCCCACATCATTCGTTGACTAGTTGGGAGGAGATTCAAACCGAGTTCTTAAAGCAGTATTTTACTCCTGGTAGAAACTTGGAATTAAAGGTCGAGATTGCTAACTTTAGACATGGATCTGAAGAAACGCTCGGGAATGCTTGGGAAAGATTTAAGAAGCTATTAAGAGCTTGTCCCGATCATGGTTATTCCTTAGATATGCAAATCCAACTTTTCTGTCCTAAACTAAGGAAAGACTCACGTGCAGATGTAGATCATGCATGTGGTGGTTCTTTAATGATGAGTGAAGCCCAAGTAGTTTACTATGCTATTGAAAAGATTTCCAAAAATAATCGAATGTGGGAAACCGGTTCTAGCACCAGAAAAGTAGCCTTTGCAGGAGAATGTTCATCGAATACAGAAGTTCTAGCACATTTGGAGAATTTAAGTAGGAAATTTGATGGCCTACAATCTAACAAAAACCTAAGTTCAGAAAATAGTACACCCACTGAATACTCAAATCAGGATAATATGCCATTAGGGATTGAAGAACCAACAGGATATTCGAGAGAGGAGGTAAGTTTTCTTCAGCAGCATAGGAATTTGAACATGCATATTCAAACTCGTTTAATGATATTAGAAGAGACCACCCAACTTTTCGATGGTCTGAAAACCCTAGTAAGCAAGGACAACCGCCATATCCAGTTCCATATAGGAATTCGTCTAATAATCAAGTTTATCATGGAGATACCTCTAATCAGAATTTACAATCATTACCCATATCCTATCCTCAACACACCACTCAGAGTATACCAGTAACTCAAAGTTCAACTCAACCTGAAGGAATTGATAAATGGGAGAAACTAATGGAAAATATGATGGGTGTAGTATCTACTCAAGCTCAAAATATGGAAACAATGATGACTTCTATAGGTACAGTCACTAAAGATATGAGTACAATAAAAACATCTATGAGTGGCCATGATACCAGAATGAGGACGATAGAAGCCTCATTAAGAAATATGGAAGATCATTTGAGTAGGGAAGGTGAACGTAAAAACAGTAGACCTCCAGGAGGATTACCAAGTAATACTGAAAGAAACCCGAGAGAGGTGAACGCTATTGTTACCAGAAGTAGAAAACTCTGTGGGAATACTGAAGCAAAAAATTCAGGAAATAATGAAGTAGAAAATGATTTAAATGGTAACTTTATAAAGGAAAAGGACGAACTTGAATTTACTGATGAGGAAGAAGAAATATTTGAAGATTTCTTAAGACAAAATAGTAATGTTGAACCTGAAAGTAAGAATGAGGAATGGTTTAAAGTCCCAAGGATTCTAAAAGATCCAATGGATAAAGACCTAAGAACCTTATTTAAGGAACATGTTAGAGAAAACAATACTGAAGAAAAGAAGGAAGATTTGCCAATAACCGAAAAAGGAAAAATTGATACAGGAGATGTTTCAAAGAAAAGATCATATGATAATGAAACATGGCGACCAGTTGATTCTCAAAGATTTAAGGAAAAAGGAAAAGAGAAAATAACTTCAGAACCAAAGGTTATAGATTTGGAATCTTTACCTTACCCACCTAAAGATCAAATTAAAAAGATAAAAATTGATAAGAAGTATGCTCGTTTCCTTGATACTTTTCGTCATATTCATGTCAATATTCCTGTTATAGAAGCATTAATCAATATGCCTACCTATGGAAAGTTTCTGAAAGATATTCTATCAAACAAGAAAAAGTTAGAAGAATATGAGAATATTTGCCTCAATGAAGAATGTTCTGCAATTTTACAGCATAAATTACCACCTAAAATGAAAGATCCTGGTAGTTTTGCAATTCCTTGTGAAATTGGAGGATTTTTGTTTAAAAAAGTACTATGTGATCTTGGAGCAAGTATTAATCTCATGTCTTATGAGGATTATAAGAAACTGGGTATAGGAGAGCTTACAAATACTGAAATGACTCTGCAAATGGCAGATAGATCGATTAAACATCCCAAAGGAGTCATCGAGGACGTATTGGTTAAGATTGACAAATTTTACTTTCCAGTAGATTTCGTGGTTATGGAAATGGAAGAAGGATATTCAGCGCCACTTATTCTAGGTCGTCCATTTCTAGCTACAGGAAGAACGTTAATCGATGTTCAAAAAAGAGAACTAATACTAAGAGTTAATGAAGACGAAGTTGCTTTCAATATCTTTAAGGCTATGAATCATCCATACAAATCACCAGAATCATGTTCTTTTATAGATAAATTATCTACTATATGTGATGTCAAATTACAAGATTATGAAGATAGACTAGAAGAATGTTTGGCATTATCTATCTATAAAGAAGATGAAAATGATACTGAAATGAGAGAAGTAATCCTTTATCTTAATAAGGGACTGTTTTCTAAGCATCCATGGCATAAGTATTTGGAATTAGAACTAGAAGGACCAGTTCTAAAACCTTCAGTAGAAGATCCACCAAGGAATCTAGAATTGAGAACACTTCCTTCTAATCTGAAATATGTTTTTTCTGGAAAATAATAATCTACTTCCGATTATTATTTCATCAACCTTAACAAATGAACAAGAAGATCAATTACTAAGAATGTTAAGAAATCATAAGAAAGCCTTTGGATGGATAGTGGCAGATATTCAAGGAATTAGCCCTGAGATATGCGTTCATAAAATTATTCTAAATGAGGGAGCTAAACCTTGTATTCAGCCACAACGCCGCCTCAAACCAAATTTGCAAACTATTGTTAAGAAAGAGGTTATTAAGCTATTGGAAATAGGGATAATCTTTCCCATATCTGATAGTGAATGGGAGAGTCCAACTCAAGTGGTACCAAAGAAAGGAGGTTTCACGGTAAAGGAAAATGATAAAAATGAATGGATTCCGACAAGGGAAATTACAGGATATCGAATGTGTATTGATTTTCGGAAACTGAATGATCATACTAAGAAAGATCATCATCCACTTCCATTCATAGTACAGATGTTGGAATGATTAAGTTGACATAAGTATTACTGTTTCTTAGATGGTTATTCAGGATATTTACAAATATTCATTGCAGCAGGAGATAGAGAAAAAACTACTTTCACTTGTCCCTATGGAACTTTTGCTTATAAACGAATGCCCTTTGGCTTATGTAATGCACCAGCCACATTTCAGAGATGTATGATGGCTATATTTTCTGACATGGTCGAGAAGTTTTTAGAAATTTTTATGGACGACTTTAGTGTATACGGAGATTCATTTGATGAATGTTTATTGCACTTAGAACGAGTGTTACAACGCTGTGAAGATACCAACTTAGTGCTAAACTGGGAAAAATGTCATCTGATGGTATCAGAAGGAATTGTTCTAGGTCATAGAATCTCTAAAATAGGTATTGAAGTGGACAAAGCTAAAGTCGAAGTAATTGAAAAATTACCTCCACCAGTGAATCTAAGAACTCTAAGAGGATTTCTTGGACATGCTGGATTTTATAGAAGATTTATTGCAGAATTTTCGAAGATAGCAAAGCCTTTAAGCCATATAAATGTATGGAAGCATTTAAGACCCTAAAAGCGAAGTTGACTACTGCACCAGTTCTGGTATCACCAGACTGGGATTTACCGTTTGAAATTATGTGTGATGCAAGTGATTTAGCTATAGGAGCTGTTTTAGGTCAAAGATATAATAAGATACTCAAAGCAATCTATTATGCATCACACACGTTAAATGCAGCTCAACTAAATTATGCAACTACAGAAAAAGAACTGTTGGCTGTAATTTTTGCCTTAGATAAGTTTAGATCATATATTGTTGGTTCTAAGGTTATAATTTATACAGACCATTCAGCTCTGAAATACCTTTTAACTAAGAAAGATGCTAAACCTCGTCTTCTTAGATGGATTCTGTTACTTCAAGAATTTGATGTTGAAATTAAGGATAAAAAATGAAGTGAAAATGTAGTGGCAGATCATCTAAGTAGAATGGAGAAAGATAAGGGAATAGGAAATGAAATACGAGATTCCTTTCCAGATGAACAACTTTTTAGAATCGATACTCCTTCAGCCATGCAATTATTAAAGAATAGAATTCCTTCTAAGGAAATGTCACCTTGGTTTGGAGATATCGTTAATTACTTTACCTGTGATTATATTCCGTCTCATTGGACTTGGCAACAGAAAAAGAAATTCTTTTACGACTTAAAATTTTATTACTGGGAAGAACCGGACCTTTTCCGTAAATGTTCGGATGGGATAATCAGAAAATGTGTGCCTAATAATGAGATTTTAAGTATTTTATCGTTTTGCCATGATTGTGAGGCAGGAGGTCACCATGGAGGATGGAAAACTGCTTTTAAAGTTTTACAATGTGGTTTTTATTGGCCTACACTATATAAAGATGCATACAAATATGCAAAATCTTGTGAATCATGTAAAAAATGGGGAAACACATCTAAAAAACATGAAATGCCTATGCAACCGATCTTAGAATGTGAGTTATTTGATGTATGGGGCATATATTTCATGGGACCTTTCCCTATATCTTTTGGAAAAAGATTTATTTTAGTAATGGTTGATTATGTTTCGAAATGGATAGAAGCTGAAACTCTTCCCACTAATGATACCAAGGTTGTGCTAAGGTTCCTTAAAAAGAATATATTTACAAGATATGGCATTCCAAGGGCTATCATTAGTGATAGAGAATCACATTTTTGTAACCGACCATTTACTAAGATAATTGAGAAGTATGGTGTAACTCATAAACTTGGAACACCCTATCATCCGCAAACTAGTGGACAGGTAGAGGTGTTTAATAGAGAAATCAAAAGGATCGTGGAGAAAACAGTGGATTCAAATCGTAAAAACTGGGCAGAAAGACTAGATGATGCATTATGGGCATATAGAACAGCCTTTAAAACACCGATTGGTTGTTCCCCTTATAAATTAGTTTTTGGTAAATCTTGTCATCTCCCAGTTGAATTAGAACACCGAGCTTTCTGGGCTATTAAATTTCTAAAATTTGATCCAAAAGCTGTCGGTGATCATAGATTACTTCAGTTAAATGAACTAGAAGAATTTCGCCTCGATGCTTATGAAAATGCTCGAATCTACAAGGAACGTACGAAAGCTTTCCATGACAAGAAAATCTATCGTCGTGAGTTCCATGTAGGTGATCGAGTACTCTTATACAATTCACGTTTAAAGTTATTTCCAGGTAAACTTAAATCAAGATGGACAGTTGTTAAGGGTGATTTTATACGTTTTATAAGGATATATTTTATATCAATTTCCCCCATATATGGATGTTTTTCATAGAAATCGAGCCTTATATTGAGATATTGAGTAAATAGTGTATTTAATAGGTTAATTGCAAAATGTAACGATTTATGTGCTTAAATTGTGATTTTATGTTATTTTGGGATTGTGTTACGCTTTGGTATATTTTCCTATATTGTAGATACATATTTTGGCATGCAAGAGGATTAAATGATGAGGTTTTGCATGGAAGAGAAGTGAAATGGAAGGAAGATGGAGATAAAGCTTGGAATGAAGCTTTCAAGCAGCCGAACTTCCGACGCAGTTCTTGATATGATAACAACCGATTTGACTCTGGACCTCAAGAGAATATTTGTAGGGCTTGAAGAGAGGATTCTACAGGATTTTGAATCACTTCATTCCGACTTACGAGGCCCGAGATATGAGCGTTACAAGTTTGGATGCTGTTGCTGAAACTACTGGAAAATGTCGTAATATACTCGTAATACGACGGGCTAGTCAAAAAGGCGTTTTCTGAAGAAGAGTCCTTAATGAAAGTTGTAGAGTTTTCCAAGGGCTTAATTATGACATTCGGATCATAATTTTTGGAGGTCTACAACTCAAGATATGAATTTTAAAAGTTTCATTCCTAAATCCATAATATCCACCGACCTTCACCCAGCCGACATACATAAAAATCCTAATTGGAAAAGGAAAATTGTCAGCCGCAATTATTTTTTTAGCCGCCTTAGCTTACCCTATATATATGCACAGCATGCAACCCTAATGGAGATACCAATTTAATTTATACAGCCGCATATTGACAGAGAGCAGCGGCCACTCTGAGGTCTCAAGGCCGGTCACCCGAGCCTTGTGCTCGGGTGATCCGGGGTTAGATTAGGATGTCGTTTTTCTTCCGTTTTTGATTCATGGATTCAATCATGTACCAAACTATGTGAGTTTATTTTTAATTTATTCAATCCTTATTTATTTTTCATGATCTTTAATTTATTTTTTATCGTTCTATGATTATGATGCTATTATGTGAATTTATATCGAGAGATATGTTTACTAATTGATATGTTTACAACATACGAGAGTTGCGTAGACTAGATCACCATAGAAAGATAGGATCTTTAATCATTGATGATGACAAATTAATCGATTAATTATCTAGGTTGTTAGATTCTAAAATACGGGAGTTAACTTGAATCTACACCTTCGTTTTGTATGGAATATTGGTCTCAACATTCGGAAGAGGAGAGATCGATAATTGAATTCACTAAGGAATTAGGAATTCATAGCTTGAGAAACGGATTCACTAAGGAATTAGGGGTTTGTGTATCGTGTAAAGGTGAAACCACAATTTGAATTAAAATCATGAGATGAACTAGGATTGAGATCACTTGGTTTGTGCACTGTTTGATCCCATGTATCCTTAGTTTAGGTTTTTATTATTTGTTCTAGCTTAGATTTATTTTAGTTGTTCTTTGAGTTTTTAAGTTTAATCTTTCGTTTATTTGTTTTCTTGAGTAACAATTGAGAGGATTAATAAAACTAGATTCAACATCCCAATTCCCTGAGGATCGATACCCGTACTTATCCAACTTTACTAGCAACTACCCGGTATTCGGCCGGTTAGGAGGTAGTTTTGCATGGTAGTATAGGTTTATAAATTTTCTTTTGTTTTAATGATGCAAAATCTCCCCAACAACAGGTCCATATGACATAACTAAAGTCTATAAGTCTGGAGCTGTAGAACTAACTGATGGAAAAACAACTTTCATAATCAATGGTCACAGGGTAAAGCTTTTTGTGGAAACTGAAGGGGTACCGAAAACAGAAGAAATATTATTGCTTAACGACCCTCCAACAGATTAAGGAAACAGGAATTCTAAACTCAGCCGATTACGGGTACTATCTTTTTAATTCACTTTTTAATATGCAATTTAATTAGTTTCGTTTTTTACCGGATAGACGTTAAAGAACTGGAATGCCTTTTATAGATAGAATAGAAATTTTTATTTTACTTTTAAAATTAGGTTTAGATAAAGATGTTGCCTTTAGAATAGAAGCCTTAGTTTTTAAATTAAACAGGAGCTGATAAGCGAAATCAGAGAAAGAGATCTTTGTAATGGAAAATTGAGAAGTGCTATAAAGAGAAGGGCAAGATTTCTAATGAGATGTAGAATCTGTGGAAAAAGTGAACATAATGGAAAATGTGGAGACAGCACAACCAAATCCCAGGATGAATGTTTGAAGGTAATTAAGATGGGAACGACTAGGTGGTTATCCGAAAATCCCGATGGACAACAAAGAGAGAATTCAAACGCATCATTTCTAGGAATTAGGTTGATGGACCGTTATTATAGAAATCTTGAAGATTTAAGAATGATAGGAGTAGAATTAGATTAAGTTTTATGTTTTTTTTCAAAAAAAAAAAAAAAAAAGAATCGAGTAATTACTAACGGTTCGAGTCGATAAGAGTTCGGTTCGATTCGTTAGCTTTATAACCTAATATATTTGTGTGTTGTTTTACTATGTTTTGCCTTTATGCTATATTATATAAACGCTCGTCTGTATGACACGAAAAATATTTAACCGTTATAAAATTCATTTTATTTTCTAAACCAAATGTTTACTACCCATTAGACATCGGGACGATGCCAATTCGTAAGTGGGGAGTAGAGATTGGTTAGTAAATAAATTGAATTTAATATATCAAATGCTTAAACACTTAGTTTAATTATTCTTAAGGAAATAAACGAAATAATATATAATTATTATAATATGGATAGTATATTTGGATAGAATAATTTTTTTTTAACTAAGTATAGTAATCTCGATATATTATTTCTATATTATTTATATCTATTTTAGATTTTTATCAATATTTTAAGTATGTATACCTAGATAAATAGTATGAAATATTATTTTTTTGAAATTAGACAAAAGTTACTTATAATTATAATAAAATTTTAGAATGATTTTCTTTTCAAGACAAGTATGAATTTGGAATCGGATTAGGAATGATAAGATTTTTGGCATTACTTTGACTAACTAGGGCCAAATAAGCCTACCCGAACGTAATTTCCAATTTTTGTCCCCACCTCAGCCTTGTAGAGTGATCAAGACCTCACTCGAAATTAGCCATTATGATTAACTAGATATAACCGCCCCTTAACTTAAAATGGTCTACATTTTCTTGAAATCCCGCAAGTTTAGTATGTGCTTTTGGATAGCGGTGACGACATCGAAATTCAGTAGTGGTATATGCTGAGATTGGAATAAATATTATTCGGAAGACAATCTTTTATCAAATATTGTTATTCTCTAGAAAAAGAAAAAGTTGGAATAGTTAGGTGCTGATTTATTCGTTCTCACCTCATGACGCTTGAAAGATAGTCGATTCTGGCAATGAGTTCGGATATGTTAGTATTCTCTAAAAAAAAAGAAAAAAAGAGAGAGAAGGGAAAAATGAAAAAAATATGGTTATTAGAATTAAATTTTGAAAACAGTGTCAGGATGTTACTGATCAAGATATTTTTGATCAAAAGTTGAAGGTGTAAAGTACGTACGGCTTGCTTCTATTTCTTTTGATTTTCCTTTGTTATCCTTTCGATTAGCCAAACACCCTGAGCCTGAACGTTATAAGCCATTTTGCCAACTACTTGACTTAGTCCTTGATTCCGAAATTTCATATAGTGGCGATTACAAAGTTATTCAAAGTATTTTATTTTATATTTATTAAGTAATTCATGTAGAATTTCATTTAGATAATATTTTATAACTAATTTATTAAGTTATACACACTTTTTTATCTTTTTAATAATCTTAGATAGATAAAATTAATATAATTATAATATTGACAGCATACGTTACTAAGTTAGAAATTTAGTCTAGAAGAACTATATTATTTGCATTATAACATTTTATATATTATCGCTTATTTTGCTCGAGGACGATCAAAAGCTAAGTGGGGAGTAGTTGATGTATGATAAAAATATAACTATATTATATGACTTTTTATATCGTATTTACGATAATATCGTATAAATTCTATAAATCTATATCTAAAAACTCATAAAAATCTAAATCGTTATAAATAGATATTATTGTTATAATTTTAGTAAAACTTATAGTTTTTGTGGTCAGAATTACTGTGGCTCGTGTTTTTGACTGTTTCAGGGTACGTGTGATGAAAAACTGAAGAATTAAGATCGAAACAGTAGAAAACCGAAGACGGATATTTTTCAAAGTCCGGCCCGAACCGAAGAAGACCGGCCCGAGCCGGAATCTCTCTGCAAACAGCACGTGGGCTCGACACCAAAGAATGTTCACTGTTTGACCGGCCCGCGCCGGTGCATGGCCGGCCCGCTCCGGCCTACTACCTTGGCCTATAAATACAGCTCATTTGCAGGCTTTGTAGAGTGTACCAATATATATATATTATATATATATATATATATATTATCTTAATCTAGTTTCTAGTTATGTAAATACCGTAAAAGGCATTCTGCCGAAATAATAATGTAGTATAAGTCTCGTGTAATACTTAGAAGGATTATCAAGTCTCGTTGTTGCTAAAGGAGTTGTTATTTCCGGAGAATACGGCTCTGACGCTACAATTGTAATCTGGTAACTTTTTAATGTATTTATGTTTGTTTATTTATATTAGTATCTATATATTAGTTATAATGATATTAGGCTAACTCTATATCTAGCCAAGATATGAAATTGAATTAGTTTTATATTTTTAGGGAAATAGATGATGAATATGTTAAAATTGAATTAAAATCAATTATAATAAATCTCTTTCTATTTGCGCTTAATGAAAAGTTAAAATTGAATTAGCTACTCGATTTAACAAGAATCGTAACCTAATGATGAACTGGCCAGAGAAGTTAGGATACGCGATCACGAATAGAAAGACAGGAGGGTAAAAATGGCCGCCTGACAAACGGAATCCTATTTCCTACCCGGGGGCAGATTTGTCCTAGAAAAACAAATCTTATTGAAAATTGGACTCAAGATATTATCACGTTAAAATCACTTGTTTAATTGAGCAATACTCAAAATACCGGCCGTATGACAAAACGGAGTTCCCGAGCTTGAGGATGACATTGGACAGAGGACTTTTGACATATGACAATTTCACACGCTCGTGTGACGAGGAGTTGTCTAGCTTAGGAGTACACCGGTTTATATATAATTGATTAACCTTAAAATAAGGAAAGATCAAGCACATCTATTTCTACTAAAAAGAGATACTGATTCAGTGACATATTCTTGGCTAGTTTCTAATAATATTACTAGTATTTATATCCTATATATTGTATTGGTACCTATATATATATATATATATATATATATATATATATATATTGTGTGTGTGTGTGTGTGTGTGTGTGTGTGTGTATTTATATATATATATATATATATATATATATATATATATATATATATATTTATGTATCTATATATATATGTTTTAGTTTTATGCATTTATTTACTGTTTTAATTTTATTTACTGTTTTACGGTTATAAAAAGGAAAAGGAAAAACTGCGGCTTAGATTGAGTTAATAACAACTTCTTGGTGTTTAACCACACTCTGAATTACCACACGTTTCCCTAAGGATTCGACATCTGACTCACCATACTAGCACTACAATTTGACCCGGTACACTGCCGGTAAGGATTGTAATAGTCTAGAAAACGTCTGTCATGAAGCCTAAGTTAGAAGAAACTCCGGTAGTGAGAGAGTACCCTGAGATATTTCCAGAAGAGTTACCGGGAAACATGCCGGATAGGGAAATTGAGTTTGAGATCAAGTTGGTACCCGGAGCGGCACCAGTTGCTAAGGCACCCTATAGGATGGTACCGGCTGAATTAAAGGAGTTGAAGGCTCAACTTAAGGATATGCTTGAGAGGAATATAATTCAGCCTAGTACTTCGCCTTGGAGAGCCCCTGTTTTGTTCGTGAAGAAGAAAGATGGTAGCATGAGGATGTGCATCGATAATAGAGCATTGAATAATCTTACCATCAAGAATAAGTATCCTTTGCCGAGGATAGATGATCTGTTTAATCAGTTGCAAGGAAAGGAAGTGTTCTCTAAGATTGATCTTAGGTCCGGATATCATCAGTTGAAGATCAAGGTAGCAGATATACCAAAGACGGACTTTAGTACGAGGTATGGACATTATGAGTTCTTAGTTATGCCTTTTGGACTCACTAATGCTCCATCTGCATTTATGGATTTGATGCAGCGAGTTTTTATGCCATACTTGGATAAGTTTGTAATAGTGTTCATAGACGACATCGTAGTATACTCTAAGGATGAGAAGGCACATGAGGAACACTTAAGGATAGTGTTAGAAACCTTGAAGAAGAACCAATTGTTCGCTAAGTTTTCTAAGTGTGACTTTTGGTTGAAGCAAGTCAGTTTCTTGGGACATGTCATATCTGGAGATGGAATCCAAGTTGATCCAGCAAAGATAGAAGCAGTGGAGAATTGGCCTAAACCTACTACAGTTTCGGAAGTAAGGAACTTTCTTGGTTTGGCTGGCTACTATAGAAAGTTCGTGCAAGACTTTTCGAAGATAGCTACTCCACTCACTAAGCTTACACAGAAGAATGTGAAGTTTGAATGGACTAGAGAGTGTGAAATGGCTTTTCAGACATTGAAAAAGAAGTTGACTACAGCCCCAGATCTGGCAGTTCCGGAGATTTTTGATAACTACGATGTCTACACGGATGCTTCGGGACAGGGTCTAGGTTGTGTGTTGATGCAAGGGGGGAAAGTGATTGCTTATGCATCCAGGCAGTTGAAGGTGCATGAGAAGAACTACCCGACACATGACTTAGAGTTGGCAGCAGTAGTGTTTGCCCTAAAAACTTGGAAGCACTACTTATATGGAGTTAAGGCAATGATCTTCACCGACCACAAGAGTTTAAAGTACTTTTTCGCTCAAGAGAATCTGAACATGAGACATAGGAGATGGCTAGAGTTCGTGAAGGACTATGATTTGATATTCAGTACCATCCAGGCAAAGCCAATGTAGTGGCAGATGCTTTAAGCAGGAAACCATTGTTTGCAGTTTCAAGCGTCGAAGATGTGGCAGAAAGGTTAGATGGACTGGAAATCAGCAGGTTTGATCAGATTGAGGAACGACAGTTTGTGGCGCCGTTGTTAGAAAGGTCAGAGTTGATGGATGACATTCGGGAAAAGCAAGATGACAACCCAGCTTTGGTTGATTTGAAGCGAGTTGCTAGAGAAAAGCCTACAGTGGGTTACGTCTTGGATAAGAATGGCAACCTTTGGTACCAGGATCGTTTATGTGTGCCTAATGTTGGCAACCTAAGACAAAGGGTTATGGAAGAGGCACATAGGATTGCTTTTGCAGTTCATCCAGGTGCTACCAAGATGTATCGAGACTTGAAGGAGAAGTTTTGGTGGCCCTCGATGAAGTTGGAAATAGCCAAGTCCGTAGCAGAGTGTGACATTTGTCAGAAAGTAAAAGCAGAGCATAGAAGACCAGGAGGAATGCTTAAGCCCTTGGATATCCCTGAATGGAAGTGGGATAAGATCACGATGGATTTCATCACCGGTTTACCGAGGACTAAGGGTGGGCATGATGCGATTTGGGTAATTGTGGATAGATTGACCAAATCTGCCCATTTCTTACCGTATAAGGTTGATATGCCTTTGAAGAAGATGACGACACTATACTTGGATAATATAGTGAAGTTACACGGAGTTCCTATCTCTATAGTCTCGGATCGAGATAGTCGATTCGTCATCCGGTTTTGGAAGAGTTTACAAGAAGCCTTTGGAACCAAGTTGGATTTGAGTACGGCCTTTCATCCTCATACAGATGGGCAGTCTGAGAGGACCATCCAAACACTCGAGGACATTCTAAGAGCTTGTGTTTTGGAAGTAGGTGGATCATGGGATGATTATCTACCGGTAGCAGAGTTTGCCTACAATAATAGTTATCATGCAAGTATAGGCATGCCGCCGTTTGAAGCGTTGTATGGAAGAAGATGTAGAACGCCGCTGTTTTGGGATGAAGTCGGGGAAAGACAGATTACAGGGCCGAAAATGGTTGAACAAGCTAAGGAAAGAGTTCAGTTGGTTAAGAAGAATCTGAAGGCAGCTCAAGACAGGCAGAAAAGTTGGGCAGACGGTAGAAGAAGACCGCTTCAGTTTGAAGTCGGTGATAGAGTATATCTACGAGCTTCACCGATGAAGGGCGTGAAACGCTTTGGACAAAAAGCTAAGTCCAAGGTATGTTGGACCTTTTGAAATTCTGGAAAGGATTAGACCCTTGGCTTACAAGCTTAAGTTACCGGAATCGATGTCAAGGGTCCATAGCGTGTTTCACGTTTCAATGTTGAAGAAGTGTCTAACAAGGAATAATGTTGAAACTACAATTGATCCGGAAATTCTCCAAGACAATCTTGCCTATGTTGAGAGACCGATCAATATTTTGGACCGGAAGGAAAAGATGATAAAGAGACGGATGATTCCATTGGTTTTGGTTCAGTGGAGTAATCATTCACCCGATGAGGCAACTTGGGAAGTTGAAGATGATATGATCAGTGAATTCCAAGAGTTTGTGGATTTACCAGGTATGTTCTAGTTTTGAGGACGAAACTCCTTTTAAGGGGGGAGGAATGTAATACTCCGATTATCGGGAAAGGGCAGACGTGTCATTTTGCGAAAACGAAATATTATTATTTCTTTTCTTTTATTGGAGTTAAGTATTTCATGGATTATATATATATGATTTTCAAAATTATGTATATAATTAAAAAAGGATTATTTTGAATTTTGGTAATTAAGGGTGTTTATGGAAAAAGGGATTTATTTGGGAATTGTATTTATGGAAAAATACACACAATAATCCCATAACCTAGACACAAATCAGAAATTCAGTTTTTCTTCTCCCTCCCTGTGCAATTTTGAGAAGAGAAAAAGGTTAGGAGAGTCTTCACAATAACTGAGGCAGTTCTTGACCGTTTTCATATCAGACGAGAGATTTGGGATCGTTGTGAGAAGGGCAACGCTTGGGGATCAGATTGTTGAGAAGTGTTGCAGATTTTCTGAGGCTGTTTGGATCTGTTTTGGAGCAGCAATTAGGTAATAAACTCTTCCTATGATCTCAGTGATGATTTGTAAGGTTTAGATCATGTTTTAAGAAGCGTAGACGCAAGAAAGATGTGCTTTTTCGTTGATCAAAGGATCATAGATGTTTAGATATATCACCTACGTTTTACTATGCTTAATTCGATGTTAATTAGGTTAGAAACGGTGCAGAAATCGAGTTTTGTCGATCTTAGCGTTTTGGGAAAAACCCAAGCGGACGGGCGTCTGAACTAGGCAGACGGGCGTCCGAGACCTTAGTAGCCCAAACGGGCGTTTGCAATAGGCAGACGGGCGTCTGAGGTCAGATTTTTGATTCAGGATGTAGCTGTTTTAGACAGACGGGCGTTTGGGGTTTAGTGGACGGGCGTCTGGTTTCGGACGGGCGTCCATAGGAGGTCAAACGGGCGTCTGGCCTGTTTTACTTTGTTTTTTACGATTTTATCATTCTAGTTTGGTTTTGGGTTTTATAATTGTATTATTATTGTTTTTAACCCTTATTTATGATATGGTAACATGGTGTAAATTAAACAAGCCTGAATTGAACTTCTGATTCGTTCAGTTAAAACACCGAATGTACTCTTAAAGGGAGTTGAAGTTCGGATCCGTCGGAAGAGCATGATAGGCTTGTGCTTTGATGAATTAGTATTCATCAATGTCTGTGTAATTGTTAGGCCTTGTCCAAGTCTAGTGGTCTAGGAATAGAGTGGTATGTGTGAGGGAGATTAATTGAAAACACTTAGGTGGCTAGTTAACCATCCTAATAAATACGTATTTGACTAGTAAAAGATTAAACAACATGTCTCTCTTGGATAGGCACCAGTCTATATCGCGATGTATGCCTACCTCTGAAGGTGGAAGAACTCCGTAGGTCAACAAAACCCTAAGTACGGAGGGACCCCGCTGAGATGTGCGTACCATCGGAGCCTACCTAGTCTAGCCTCCGTGGATATTGGTGTGATCCACTAATATGTTGCCATCGATATCTCCTGGTGGATATACATCAGGCGTAGTGCCCTTGAGTGCGGTTGTAGCGTAGATAAGTTAGGTAGAAACGTTTAGTCAATTCATGTTGATGGAAATGAGATGAACCCTAGATTGAGTCGGTCAAACTTAAACAACTAAACTTTTAATTATCTTTACTTTATAAATTATAATTGTTGTCATAGCTTCTCTTTCTTATTAAGTACGTTGTACTTACCTCAAACACATGTTTTCTATGTGTTTGGGGGTGAGAAGACGAACATGTTGATATTGTCTACGAGGAGGAGTTCGATGATGACGTTTGAAGACGCCTCATTGAAGAGTTTACATTTATTCATTTATTAGACTGTTTAGACTTTTGGTCTTTCGAGACTTGTAATATCGTTATGATTCCTTTGAGATTATCGTACGTTTCGTTTGGATTTCGTACTCTTCCTTGAGTGTAATATGTTACATTTCCATCTTTAGATTTTATTTCTATTCTTGATTGTTTGGAAATTTTATACCCGAGTCTTTTGCTTCCGTTTGCTTATTTTTGATACGACGTAGTAGAGACTTACGTATAAAGTGAATTCAATTTTATTTTATACGTGCCGAACGTTCCTTTTCCGGATAAGGACTCGGTGTCCGGGAACGGGGCGTTACAGCAACCCACCCCTTTGTAGTCTCCGCCCCTCCGGCACCCTGCCGGAGGTGGCTTCCCCTTACCTCCTCTATTTTCGTCCTGTAAATATAGGTCTAAGTCTTTCTTTTCTCTTCCCTTCTCTTTAATCCGCCGCTGATCTCCATGGTTTCCGGTGACTGGCGTTTGGCTTTCTTTCTCCGGCGACTGGCGATTGGCGGTTAACTCTTTTGCTGTTGCTTATCTTTGTCTCTCTTTTTCCGATTTTGGGGCTGTGCCACGGTTTTTGCTTCAACCCATCAAGAAGCTTAACCCCTATTGTCTTTTCTCCACAAGCTTGGCTTGTTTGCGACGGAGGTGGTTAGATCTGGGACTGTCTTGTTTGGATCTGGAGAGGATCGTCAGTTTCAGCTCGATATCACCGACGGTTGGGCTGCCATGTCCGTTTCGTCCGCGTCTCCTTCCGTCAGTTACTTTTCCGGTTGGGAAGGAAAGTCAGGTTTGCGGGCTCTTTCTGATTGGGTAGTGGCTTGTGGCTGTGCGTGGGTGGCGCGGCGCTTCTTCCGGCGGTGATGTTATGGAAGAAAGTCTTTGTTTTTCTTAGTCTGTTTAGTTGTTTAGTTGTTAAGTCTGTTTAGTTGTTTAGTTGTTTTGAGTGTTTCTTTTTAGTTCTGTGTTTGTTGTTGGTCGAATAATAGATTACCTAGAAGATCCATGTGTCTGAACGCCTTTTCGGAAAAAAATTCTTCGGTTCAGCACCCTCGACCCAATCTATTATTCGACCTAGTTTGTATTGTATTGTTGTTTGTTGTGCGGCTAGGCCGCGTCGTAGTGCGACTTTTGGCCGTGTTGTAGTGCGGGCTGATCGTGTTGTAAATTCGCTTTTATTAATAAATGTTTTCGTTGCCGGGAAAGGAAAAAAAAAAAAAAAAAAAAAAGATTATTATCCCGTTCATTAATTTATTATTTCAAATTTCTTGTAGTTGATCTCTGGTGCTCGAATTGAAGTTGAAGCGGCAGAAGTATGGCCCCTGTAGAAATCCGGCGGCGGTATAAACGACCGGCGATATCCGACCAGCAACGACGCAGAGAAATATCTTTACTTCGGCAGGCTCAGAACCGCCAAGACGCTCAAAATAGAGCCCGTAATGTAGCCTCCGCTATTCTTTCCTTTGAAATTGGACCCACATCCCCTGAGCAAGACCTCTCCGATGTTGAACATGAAACTCCGACGAAGAACTATGATCTTCTTCAGGCATCCAAGCTCAGAGGCCCTGAAGCTCGCCGGTGGTTCGCCAAGCAGCTCATGCTTCCTGAATGGATGATTGACATCCCTGATAACTTAATCTCTGATTGGTAAAATCTGAATCTTCTTAGAGTTTACGATCCGTTGCATGAGATTTTGCTGTGAATTACATAGGCATAAGATTTTATAATTTTAAGTCGAGCTTGTAGGTACGTATTTGCAAGACCAGCTGGGAAGCGATGTCTTGTGGTCTCGTCCAACGGAACTACAGTTAGTAGGATGCGCAATGGCTCCCAACTGCACCGTTTCCCTTCTGCCTTACCCAATGGTTCCCGACAAAATAGGTCTGGTGCCTTGTATTCTATACTTGACTGCATATATCATGAGGTACCTCCACTGTCATTCTTTTGCTTGGTTGACTGCGTGCACTTTGCATATAGTTATTTGTCTGATTGGGCAATTTAATGAGTGCTGTTTTCCTTTTCTCTGACTTGCAGAGTGATCAAACATACTATGTTGTTGATATTGTTTGCTGGGCAGGGATCTCCTTCTACGAGTGCCCAGCTGATTTCAGATTTTTCTGGTTAAATAGCAAGCTTGTTGAGTCGGGGGCTTGTGATCCACCCTCAGTTTACCATAGTTTTCGATTCAGTGCTGTTTCTGTTTATAATTGTGATCAACAAGGATTGCAAACTGCTTATTCAGGGCCAGTTCCTTATGCCAAGGACGGTTTGCTGTTTTATAACAAGTTAGTCTTTATTTATATTTTCTGTTGCCTCTCCTTTTCAGTTACTTTTATTTCTGCCTTTTGACTTACCTTTCTAATGTTATCATGTGATCAACTCTACATAGTCTTAGTGAACTTCTTTAGTTTTAAGGCTGAATTTGTCTAGTGTTTTTTAGATAATGCTGATGAACAACGGTTATCATACTTGTGGATTAGTTTCTAGGGAAGCTACTTGATATATATCTTTCATTTTTCACCAGTTCTCGTCATGTTCCTCATGTGACTTGTTTGTATTCTTTTCCTGTCAAGGCATGCACATTACCAGACGGGAAATACTCCATTATCTTTAGTATGGAAAGATGAGAGCTGTAGCCAGTACGTTATTGATACCGATAATATGGGACAAGTCCCAGATCGGCAACAGGTGCTTATACATTTACTACACTCTATTTCGTTTCCTTTCCTCTTGAAGTAATGGATTTCTACCGTGTTGCTTTTCTTTTTCTTGATATCTCGATTTATTGTGTTATTCGTCTCTTAAGCATGTTGCTTGTTACGTAGCCTCAAGTGGTTTATAAATGATGCAAACTTTCAAGGAAATGAAGAACGAACGCTAGCAAATCACAGCTAGGGTTTCAGATTACAATTAATTTGTCCAAAAACTGCCTTCCAAAGTCTCAGCTTCAGGCTTTTAAGACCAAAACCCTTAAAGCAAGTAAATGACAAGATTGCCCTTCTTACAAAATAGTAAATAGACGTTAAATTAAATATAATAACAAACTACACTACTTCAATAAACCTAGTATCAGAGAATGCATAGCTGTTACTAAATAGAGTACTGTAATTCTCAAGTAAGATGAATTCTTTTCAATATTGAATAGACTGGTCATACTTGCATTATAATACTTCTTGTCTTAACCTTTGGCATTCCGCACTTGTTGCGTTGGCTACTGAACATTTGTTTGACTTACAATATGTGTTCGTTTATATAAAAATCAGTTTTGTCACCTTTTTATAACTCTGTGCAACTGCTCCAGAGCTGAATCTTTTAATGGGTGAACTTGTAGATTGTTTTGGAACTTTTGGAGGACGGGAGGCTTTCTACTTCTGATGATCCACCAGCTATATTTGGGTCATTGAATGAGGATTTCATCCAACAGGTATGATTATATCTGCCATGATTTAGATGAAGTGCTTAAAACCGGAATTATGATATCATTATATATGATAACAACAACAACAACAACATCTATATTCAAGTCATGTTGGCTTATTCTCACTTGGCTGGGCTTGCTATGTGTAGCGCTCGTTTTCGTAGTGCTGTATTATATACCATACTCTCTCCAATTCCCTTGTAAGTCGTATCGTTTAAATTTGTCTCTCATGGTCTCTTTTGGCGTTCAACATGCAACTCCTCTTCAATGTTCTAAAAATCGCCTTGGGCGGCCGCCTAGGCGCTCGCCTAGGCCCTAGGCGCACCCAGGGCGTCTCGCCTTGGCTCTGGGCGACAGGGGTGCTGGGCGATTTTCTGGGCGCTTCTGGGCCCCTCTAGGCGCTCCTAGGCCCTTCTGGGCGCTCCTAGGCCCTTCTAGGCGCTCCTAGGCCCTTCTAGGCCCTTCTAGGCGCTCTTAGGTCCTTCTAGTCAATTAGGGTTTCATGACTTTCATCTGGGCGAACATCTAAGTTTTCCCAAGTGTTAGACAAGAAAGAGGCATAAAACCCTAAAACCCCCCCTTAAAACCCTAAAACCCCCCGTAAAACCCTAAAACCCCCCTAAAAACCCCCCTTAAAACCCCTAAAAACCCTAAAAGCGCCTGGGCGCCCTGGGCCCTAGGCGCCCCTATAGCGCGTCGTCTTCGCCTAGCGATTTTTAGAACATTGCTCCTCTTGTGAATCGCCACAGCTAATAGATGTATCTAGAGGACAGCTTTGCATATGACCAAGAGGGACATGTATACCCCAGGGGGGCTAAGCCCACCCTAAACTTATTTTTCTCAGACCAAAAAAGGTTTATATAATTTAATGCAATCTATTTAGTCATTTTAACTAAGCCCACCAAATCTATTTAGTCATTTTAACCAAGCCCACCGAATCATCCGAGCGCAGTCCACTAACCCATTCGAATATAAAGTCTTGGCTCTGCCCTTGCATATAACCATATCATTTAAATTGTGACCCCATTATTAAAAGACTTGAATATACTGACTCCATACTTTTACAACACCAAAGATCTATGGGAAGCTAATTCCCTCAGCAAATATACACCTGCGGTATATTTCGGTTTAACATTTATTTTAATATCGCTTTCTTGCCACCGTGTTTATTATAGACGTGTTTCTCTTTTTGTTCATCAGGAAGGACTGAAACACGGAAATCTATTACGGTTTGCTGTCGGTAATGATAATTTGCACTTTGCCAGTGGAAAGTTGGAGAAGGCAGACCTTCAGTACCTGAGCAAAGTAAATCGTGCTCGTACATTTGCAGATAGTTATTCTAAGGTTGGTAATATATATATTATACTATATCCTTCCATGAGTTTCTTTGACAGTATTACCCAATTTTCTCTGGAATCTGATGAATATCTGAAATATTTACAATGATTAGCTGACTAGCATCTCTTTCCACTATGTGTTTTTCAAACAAAGATGACGACTATAGGATCGGATTAGCTTTTGTGGTGAACTGGTTGTCTCATACTTTCCATCTGTCTGATGTGTGTGGAACCAAACCAAGTCTTTTTTTTGGTTCCAGCCTCCCTCTCGTTTGCCTTTGATTGTATGCTTTGTTGCCAACAATGCTGGACAATTAGGTTGTATGTGTAATGTGTACTGTATATACTTGTCTGCTTTTTGAAAAAGGCTGAAGAAGCGTCTTGCCTATAGTGTCCACATGGTTTTTTTCTCTCCTGCGTTTTTTTATTACTCCTGAGGGCCCCCGGATACCCCGGTATCCGAAGCCACAACTGGCCCGACTGCATATGGAGTCGATCTATCAAGTGCCCTCTGAGTTTGACTTGTACTCTGGGGTTTGATGTGGCGCATAACTCTTTAACACGGTGCCTCTCAAGATAACCTTACCTTCAACCTTCCGAGGCATTCTCAAGTCACCTACCGATTGAGTCAAGCTAGTGGGTTCTCTCCTTTGTACTTAATTCTCCATTAGTATAGTACTTGTAGATGCTTTGTGCGTTTTTGTTGGCAGAGGTGTGGCAGTTGGTTTGAGGTAGAGTATCATGAAGGATGATGTGCGCAAGATCTCTCTTGCAATAATAACAAATAATTTTCTCTTTCTTGACAAAATTTTCTCGGAGTTTCCTGTATCAGTTCTGCTATAATGCCCACTTATTAAACAGGCTTTTTGGTGAGGATGTGCTCTCTATCCAACTAGGAGTATACTCCGGATAATATGATGTTAGGAGATTAGGGTAGGGGTGTAAACGAGCAAGTCGATTCGATACTGATTCGATACTGATAAAGGTTCGTGCTCAACTTGACTAACAAAATTCAGGCTCGAATTCGATCGAGTTATTGAGGGAACATCGAACTGACTTGTGTACTAAAAATAACCTGAATTAAGTCGTAATCAAATTAAGGTAAAACGAATAGAAAAATATATGAATGGGGGAAGGTCTGTAGAGGGGGATTTAGACCGAGCCTGGGATTTTCCCAAGTTGCCTACGTATCCAAAGTCTGAGTTGGAATCAAGTCTGCCGTAGTTCTTATGAACGTTTATGTAGGGGGCATTTGTGCCCTAGGCCTTCATGGGCCGTGTCCATGATGGACCATTCCTGCATGTCTCACAAGTATAATTAAACCGTAATTATCCCTTGATATTAGGAGATAATTAAGATGATCAAACGCTGATTTAATATGTTAAAGATCAGAACCTTAATGGCTCAGGATTCTTTCCATCATTATTTGATAAACAAGTAGTTATCTTCATACGCTCTAACCGACCTGCGGCGAGCTACTGAGAGGCCTAGGAGACCGAGCTTGACAGGTCGGCCTTTACTTCGTCCTGACCGACCTGCGGTGGACCGAGGACCGACCTAGCCAGCTCTCCTCTTGAGGGCGGAGATCACCCCCTTGGGCTTATGTCAATTCACATGTTAGACTTCATTTTATTTTTGTTAAATATGGCAAGGTCGATCTCGACTCGTTTCACAACTTAGACTCGACTTATTAATAATAAATCTAGACTATATAAATAAACAATTTATTATTAAATAAAGCTCGATTAGCTCACGAGCTATGCAACTACTTGATTTTGAAACTTGAGCTTGAACTCGAAAAAACGAATCGAGTCAAACACCTTTGCGAGTCGAGTACAAGTAGCTCACGAGTTGCCCAACTAACTTATAGCCCTAGTTAGGATGTGGTTGTAGTCGTCACTTTGTTAAGGGATTAATGTTGATATTTTCGACAAATTGTGATCTCTTCCAATGTTTTAGGTGTTGTTCCAGCACGCTGCTCGTCGTTCCCCTTTGAGAATCGAGCATCTTCTTGCCTCAATTACATGTTTAGGTAACAACGAGCCTGCAATTCCTGACGTGGAGATGGTCGGTTGATGCTTAAATTTTTTTTTAGGGAAAAGAGCTGCTTTGCTTGGCTTGGCTTGCTTTATATTGCAAGGAATGCTATGTCTGAGAACGTTTAGCACATTCAATGGTCATTTTGAAGTTGCTGCTGTGTCAGCGGGTGGTGTAGCTGGGAGACTGTCATATGGAACTTATTATACAGGCTGGTGTATGGTCATAGATTAGTGTAGCTCTAAGAATGTATCGTTCCGGTGGTGCGGGCACTCGATGTTGCAAACTGGAAAAAGTGAAGCTTCCAAATGCCATTTGATGTGTGTATTGAACCCGAATCAGATTCCCTGTGGAGATGCTCAAAATGTATGCAAAGTAGTACTTACTACTTTGTGTTCGTATCATATTTTTACTGCCATATATGGAAAATATATTTTGTTTGTATTTTGAGCAATGGACACAGGAATCCATATCGGTTGGTCTTAATTGGTCGGACAAGGGTTCTGATTTGGGGTAGAAACCTTGAAATTGCTGAACCAGCAAGAGGACCAACAAAGACATGTATGAACTAGTGCCTGTTTCGTATTGTTCATTCAAATTTAAGATTGCAGTTCCTTATTCAGATGGATTAAGGGTGATTTGGTTTGGTTTGAATGAGTTTGTGTTGGTTTATTTTGGTAAATTACATTTGAAGCTAAACCAAATATTGAAAAACCATGGTTTGGATCGATTTCAGATTGGCTATAGGGGTGACAAATTGTCATCTGCATCGTTGATCGTATTAGATTTACATCTGATCAATTTAGACTCGTTATGATCAACGGTGTAGATTACCGTTGTGTCACTTGTTGTGGCACAGCCGTTGTGTTTGTATCATTATTCATTATTAGAGGGGAAAAGAGAGCACGCAATGTGATGTTTCTACTACATAAAAGAATGAATAATGTCACTGTCGTTTCAATAATGTTGAGTTATTTTAAGGATTATTAGGAGGGGGTTATAAAAAAGAAGTGAGATTTGACCAGTCCAAGAGGATATACCAATATGTTTGTTGCTGCAGTACAGAGCGGGGTCCTTTTACCCAAATGAATGGGTCCTTTTCCATTGGCTGTCAAATGTTTTGTTTCGTTTCGTTTTGTTTTGTTTTGTTTTTTTTGGCAGTCTTCGAAAAAATTGACTTCCCACAGTCACATTCAAGCAGTTACTAGTACTAAACCAAGTGGATGGTGGGTTGGGTTGGGTTAGGTTTTTTATCTTATGCAGCTCGCAATTATGTTACTCTCTTTTGGCCATACCTTCTTTCTCGCTTTGCCTTTTCTTTTCTTTCTTGGTGGATTTCAGCACTCTATCAATTCATTACGGATTTCATCACTCTATCAATTAATTACACGCTTGCCGACTCTTTACCGTAAATAGTTTATCACTTTAATCAATGGGGTTGAAGCAAGTGCACTAAACATTTGTGTGGTGCACATACCATTATTTCCCCTTTAGTTCAAAGTTTCATGTTTCCTTCCAGCACTAAACATTGAAACTATACTATATCAATATGTATTAGTTAATGAAAACTTAGCACGTCACCAAATGGACTGAAAAAGTAGAATTAATAAAATATACAAGTGCTAAAACGAAACATCCAAGTAATAAAGAAGAAGAAGGCCAATACCCCTATATCAAGATACACAAATTTTGATGAATCAGTATTGTATAATACTAGTAATGGTTAATCTAATGTACATTGTTGTTGAGTAAGATGCCTTGTAGTAATATTCTGGCACACCTTGAAGCTGGAGCTGCTGCACACAACACGTGAATGCATGAGGGAGGTTGGAGGTATTAGTGGGGGTCAGCTGTGCGTGTAAGAGATAATGGAGGCACATTCACTCACTAAGGACAGGCCCCACTGCTAAGTTTATCCAAGATTGTCTGATTCTACTTAAACAACTGTTGAGGCTTATTTCTCAACTAAAAAAAACGGTTTATCTTTATAACATCTTTATAACACAAGGATAGTTCTGAGAACATGTTAAAAAGGTTCACGTGATGCGATAGCAGAGCTCTCATATCTAGAACTGAGCAAAATAACCAATAAACCAATCCAAATCGTAAACCGATCCCAAATTAACCAAACCAATAACAAACCAAATGAATTGATTTGATTTGGTTTGGTTTGGAACCAAACCGAATTGCATTAGGTTGGTTTCGGATATTTTTAATTATACCCAAACCAAACCAGACTATTTATACATTTTAATTATATATATTATACTCATTACCCAACCACAACCCAATATAACCCGTTATATAACAATCTTAGACTCTCGGCCCACTTAGCGCAATAGTAGAGTTTAGTTCAGTCTTTTGCTCTTTTGATGTAGATATGTAAATCAGTAAATGCATGTATGTAAGTATGCAATTATGGAGAATTGATTGTAGCTGAATTATATTGTAATGCGTTGTTACTTGTTAGTTGTTTTAGTGTTTTTTATTTTTTTATTTATTATTTTGATTTCTAATTTATTTTAGTTTGGATGTAGATATTTAGAATTTATGTAAAAAATGTTGGTTTTAAAGATTAGACTTGTTAAACCGAAACCAACCCAATCCAAACCGAAACCAATTCAAATCAAAACGAAGTCAATTCAAACCAAACCATTGGGGTTGACTTCGTTTTGGTTTGGTTTGGGAAAAGAATTATGGCGCCCCAAATCGACCCGAATATTTCAAAACCAACCCAAACCCACCCAAACAAATCCAAGCTCATCCCTACTCATATCCATTCTCTGTTTCATTTGCTTTCAAGGAATCTCACCACTGTCCCCAAGAGCATGGTTTGGAGGTAAAGGGTTTGAGTGTTTCAAATGATAGTTTGACCTTAAGGTGGGGTGTGGAGGTTCAAACCCCGTAAATAACGGATTTCTTTCAGTTCTTTGGTACAATAGCAAGTCGTGACTTTGAGCCACTAGGTTACCTGATTAAAATATACACTCATCTCGTGAGATGGGAGGAATGAAGACTCTCTTAGTTAGGGTTTAAGCATAAGGAATCTCACCACTTTACTTCCAACCCACTAATTACCCCTTGTGTTTATCTCTAGTATATTACTTTTATGTGCTCTTGCTTTTTCATCATATTTTTGTTAGTGGCTTGACCGACTCTTGAATAATTAGTGTATTGAGAATTGTCTCAGCGGATTTTCAATTTGCTTTTTCTCAAAAGACGATATGTTAAAGAGTTTTAGAGATTAATCTTTAACTACAGTATACTGTTCATCACTGTCTGAGGGAGCCGTACGCTGGATTACGGTAAAACATTTATAAATTAATATAGTTGGAACCGGAAGATTTTATTAATTTAGAGAGGTATTAATTTATCAATAAATTAATGAGTATTAATTTATAGAGAGTTTTTGCTATCAAACAAAATTAAATTTTAATTATATAAATTTAAATATAATGAACCGTACTAATTTATGTATTATACTTAATTCAATGTATATTAGTTACAAATTCAATGTAATGTACATACAAGATTCAGTGTACATACATTAAAGAAGCACTCAACGCATCAAAGACACTTTACAACTTTTTGATGCAGTTCGAAAGCACCACACCCGAACTTTTGGATGCAATAAGGAAGATTAGAGATGAGCTTCAAGCAGATTTAAACTTTAAGAAAAAACATACAACAATAGAATCATATTTTACAAAATTGTAACATATATATTTTTGTGATTATGGAGAATTATTAATTTATGACATTATTGGGACTGTATATCTATACAGAGATTTTCTAAAAATTATTATCTTATTATCTTATCGAAATTGGTCATTTTTTGAACTAGCCCAAGTCGGGACCGGAGAAAAAATATTATTTTAGAGAGGTTATTAATTTAAAGAGTATTAATTTATAGAAGTTTTACTGTAGTTGGATTAGCCGATTCGGGAGACCGAACTTTGGGGAAACAAGTTAAATAATATCATAATTAAATAAATAAACTTTTTTTTGAAGAACTATGACAGAGATCGGACTAACCATCGCCACGTGTCATCTTCGTATTGACTAATCATTAAATGAAGACAGAGGAAATATACCATAAGGGTCAGGAGCCCCAGTTCAAGCCTAAGAGCATATCTAAACCCTAGTTGGGAGATCGCTCTGATTCGCTCCTCAGACCACCGCAGGTCTGTGAGGTCGCAAAGGAGTTGGGTAAGCGCGGTTCGGGCCGAGATGGCCTCGGGAGCTCGACGCATGTCGGCCAGAGCTACTCCCGATATTTAGCCCACGTGCGTGATATAAAAGATAATTATGGGAAGATTCTAAGGATCCTTCTCCTATTAGGACTTTGATCCTAT
The DNA here is from genome assembly GCA_024500145.1 of Gentiana dahurica var. dahurica. Taxonomy (NCBI): domain Eukaryota; kingdom Viridiplantae; phylum Streptophyta; class Magnoliopsida; order Gentianales; family Gentianaceae; genus Gentiana; species Gentiana dahurica. The sequence continues at coordinate 129,456,394 of CM044896.1, forward strand.
TATTTAAATATAATCGTATTTATCTCCTAAAATCAAGGGATTGACACGGAAAGAATCCCTCACCATTTACGGGACAAGTAAACATGGCGAGAGGTCCTCTATATAAGCAATCATAAGAAACCACAAAAGACTTGATTCCTGACTCATAGACATGATACGTAGGCAATAAATCATCACAAAATCACCCTCTGTTTTATACTTGTTTTTAGGACATAGTGTTGAATTTATTGTCATTAGGATAATTACGACCCGGATAATCTTCTTGACGATATCCATCTTCATCAAACTACTTATTGATGTTTGAATTATTATTATTCATAAAAAGTACGAAGTATACCGATATAATCAATTTTTATTTATTTTATATACATTTAAAGCAGAAAGGGAACGTGCTGCACGAAAAACGACAGTCACTTGCACTAATATAGTAGTGAGTTCTTTATTTTCAGCCGTTGCGTTGCGTTGCCCTTTTTTTTTTTATAAATTTTTTTTCTTTCTTTTTTCCCTTTATAATAACAGAGGAAACAAGAAACCACCGTCCACCACCATTATAACTCCTGCTAGGTGGAAAAGGCCATAGCTTTACCATGCGCAAAGGTTGTAGCCCCTGTTTATGTAGTACTAGTAGCTGGGTGGTTAGCATTTCCTTTCTTCTCAATTCCAATTGCCATTATTGTTATTATTATTAAATATCAAATGTGTAATTAGTAATGGCAAAGAAGAAGAAGAGAGGTAATTCATGGTTGACAGCAGTCAAAAGCTGGGCCTTTAGGTCCTCTGTTAAAGAATGTCATCAAAATAAAGCTGCTGACACTAGCAGCTGCAAGACACCAGAAACGCATAAGCCCGACGATGCTCATCAAGATCAAAAGCTAGGAGAAGAGGTACTTGTACCAGCTGTCACATGTATATAACACATTACTATAGTACTTACATGCATTAATTGATTCAGAATATATACTTTATTCAATTCATGTATTGGGTTGCTTGATTCAATTTATGTATTGGGTGGTTTTTAATTTTGTGTGTCTGTCAACAGTTGGAAAAGAGAGAGAAAAGGAGATGGTTATTCAGGAAACCTCCTCCTCCCATTTCCAATAACATTAATAATGTGGATAGTATTACTATCAATAATAAAATTGCAAAAGGAGTTGAAAAGGAAACCAAGTACGAAGCTTTTAATTATCATAAATCATCGGCGGCAGATGCAGATCAAAGGCATGCAATTGCAGTCGCTGCAGCGGCAGCTGAAGCTGCTGTCGCTACTGCTCAAGCTGCTGTTGAGATTATCAGGTTGACACGCTCCACACAAACAACTACTCAGCTCCTGGACGGAGGAGGAGGAGTCAATATCAATATGAACGATGCTGCAGTTATTATTCAAACTTCTTTCAGAGGCTATCTTGTAAGCCAAATTTATTTCTTAATTTTCCGAGTGCATTATGTATCATGTATGTATGTTAATAGTATGTATGTTAAAAGTATGTATGTATGTATGTGTGTCAGTCTATGTATGTATGTGAAATTGATACATATGTGATTATGTGTACGTACGTATAGGCGAAGAAAGCATTGGTTGCACTAAGAGGGATAGTGAAGCTTCAAGCATTAATAAGAGGACAGAATATGAGAAAGCAAGCAGAGAAGACACTGAAATACATGCATGCTCTACTAAGGGTGCAGGCTCGGGTACGTGAGCAGCAAGCTAGGCTTTCACACGACGGTGGTGGCAACGGCCGTAAGTCTATGTCGCAGTTGGGAGACTACCATAGGAACGTCGTTGTCGGGGAGATGACTCATGTCAGAAAGTCCATGGTAATATATATTTCTCTACTTTTATTGCCCGCAATACTATTCCTTCTAGTCGTCTACTACTACTACTACTACTACTACAACAGTGTCCTAGCTAGCTGATTAGATTAAGTAATTAATTAATCCATGGACTTGAGTTATATATAGTAGTAAGTATCAATTAATATATTTAAGAAAATAAAGATGACGAAAGAGGACAAGTTATTTGAGTGCAGTCCAACAGCCATGAGAGGAGTTACAGTGGTATAATATTGGATGAATGGAGTCGCTGCCAGTGCCCACCAACTTTGCTACAAGTGGACCTTGAGTCATCTCTGCAAGCAGCAGCAGCAGCAGCTAGGAAGGAAGCTTTAGACCACGAAGCAACAAGTGCCTCTTCTGATCAGCAGGTATATCCAATTTTCCTCTTTGATCAGATACTTTGCTTTGTCTTTAGCCAGGTAATAATAAATAGTAAATAAAAATTCTAACAGAGATACCCTCTATCTATCTTATTAGAGAGCTAATTCGTTAGTTGTTCGATGATGAGTGTCATGATGTTATACACCTGACACCTGTTTCAATAGATTAGCTAGTGTCGTGTCGATCTTCATGTTAAAATTTCCCTAGCTCTTAGTACGTAACATGATTTATTCGAACTAATTAATAAAAACCAATTATATAAGGTGTGGAGGAATTATGAAAGCACAAATGAAGATGAAGAAGACGAAAGAAGGAGTTGGGTTGATAAATATTGGATGTCGGCGGCAACCAAGCAGCAGCGAAGAGAGGGAGACAGCTTTAGTATAGCAAGAAACTCCTCAACCCATAATAAAACAACATCTTCACCCGATACCATAGTGGACACACCAAAGCAGCATTATACTAGTAATTCTTATCAATATTCACCAGCAGCTACACGCAAAATTCAATCCCCTTTTCAAAATCAAAGTCCAAACCAGAAACAAGCAACTCCATCATCATCTCCCCGCCAACAACGCTATCTTAATTCCATGCTTCAACAACCACTCACACCGTCATCACCTTCTTCTAGGAACAACAAGCCACTACTACTACATGTGCGATCAAGTAGCCCCAGACGACTAGCTAAAGAAGACAAGAGTTTCTCCACAGCTAACTCTCCTAGCATACGTTCTTTCAGCAATCAGCAGCGCCTAAACTTTAACACCATTCCTGAATGTCGCGATTCTAGCAACAATGAAGGGGATATTGGCCCGAGAGGTGGTGGTGGCTTGCCTAATTACATGGCAGCTACTGAATCTGCAAAAGCAAGATTGCGGTCTCAGAGTGCTCCGAGACAAAGGCCATCCACGCCTGAAAGAGATCGTGCTGTTGGACTGCAGGCTAAGAAACGGCTTTCTTATCCAGTGCCACTGCCCGAGCCGTACTGCATAAACAGTCTTAATAATAATGGTGATGATCAGTATTACTGCAGCTACAGTGCCAACTTGAGAAGCCCCAGCTTCAAGAGTCTTCAAGCTGGCTACGTAGGCATGGAGCAACATTCATGCCATTCATGCTACACCGACAGCATTGCTGGAGAAACTTCCCCATGTTCTACTACTGATCTTAGAAGGTGGCTCAGATGAGCGACTTATTTCTGTGCATGTCTTTTTTAGCTAGAGAAGAAAGTCAAGATGCTGTGTTGAACACTTAATTGGTGCTGTTTTTTTAGCCATTCATTCTTCTTTTTTCTCCAGGTTAGTTTCAATGATGTACTATAGCAATCAGTACGTGTTAGAATCTAAAGCACATTAGTGCTAGATTAGAGCAAAAACGTTCTAAGTGCAGGAAAATGTCGAAATAAGGCTTGCATTAGTGCTGGCTTTTGTATTCTACTTTGCTAGGGCTACTCCCCTCTTCACATCAAATCAAGCAAATTTATGTTATTTGCCTTGGGGTGAAATAATTCCCTCTCAATACTTAAATCACTCTGATCGCAACTCATCCCAGCAAATATGAAAAATGGCAGCTTGTATGTTTTATCGTTGCGCTACAAAATAAAAAAAAAATAAAAAAATTGATCAAACTGAATCCCAACGTACAGAATTTTATGTATTCTCCTCCTTAAAAAGTGTTGCTAGGTCATCAAATTCAGTTATCTAAACAAAGACTTAAGCAAAGCAAAGCATACACATGATTAACATTTGGGAGAATATCAAGTTACAATCTGTAAAGACCATTGTCAGCCAAAGAAATTGAAAGCTAGGCTACCATCCACACAGAGCTTGCTTTGTGTAGCAGCTGCTGTTTGTTGTTGTATTGTTGCTACACCATTGAGGAGACACCGAATCGGAAGAGCCTTTTTCATTTTATTAATACTTAATAAGCCGAGACATAGAGCTTCACCCAACGGTCCACCAGGCGTTGTTTCTCTCAAGTAATAGTGTGTTCACACATTGGGATTTCATCAGATATTCGCCTTCTCATTCTGAATGCGTTGTCAATCCAGTACTACTAGTACCCATGTTCTCATATCACTGCATGCCTTCATCAGTCTCATCCCCACACCAAGCATTGGAAAATTAAAGGAAGAGAACAAAATGGTAGCTCTTCACCGATTTCACCAAATCCTCCTCCCTCCACCGTCAACCAAGCATCAATCAAAGGCCTTGTTCTTTGTGTTGTGTATTTAAACTTTCTTGCAATAATAACATTTCTGGATGTACAACTGCATGTGTTGCAATATTGTCTTTCTAGCCAATGATTTTACAGTCTTTCATAGCTAGCATCCTCCAAGTAAGATGGCACAAGTTTGTTAAATGATGCAAGCATGCATTGCTGCCATTGTTTTGGTTATGAATGAAGACAGCGGCAGTGTCCCCCTCTAGCTTCAGTGAGGCACTCCATACCCCTTTACGAGCCAGACATACAAACAAAAATTGTTCAAACCAAAAGTTATTGCATTGAACCAAAAAGACAAAAGTGGCCAGACCCATATCCAGAGTGACACTATATGGACAAGAACAAGGCTACACCAAATGCCACAACAAGCATAGCACATCCCAAATATATCTTGCGGAGTCCGTGGCAAAAACCGCTACAATGCTCGATCTGCTATATTCCTTTGCGACCATGCTACTTCGTTATGCTTGTTCTTACATTTGTTGTGGTGGTATGTTGTTGTGCTAATAGCAGGGTTGTGTCGTTGTGGCTGTAATAATGGTCAACTTTTCAAGAAGTGGAAACAAGACCAGATATAATTTGATCATTATGAACAAATCCAAAATCTTTGTAGACAGAGCCAATCATTAATTCCCAACCGTGGGGTGAATGAAATCCGATACATAAGTCAGTTAATAATAGAATAGAAAAAATATTCAATTCATGCATGTCTGAAAACGATCAATCAGATCAATAGTAGATGCTTAGGCCCCATTTTATAAGCCATTCATCCTTTCATCCATTTTCCTTGTCGGACAAGAGGTAAGATGGAGGGTTCACCCCTAACAAACATTGTATAAATTGAACTTGATGTTTTCTAACCCGGACTGCAAACACAGTGAAGTCCAAGACTGGAAATGGAGGGATTTTGGTTTCAATGCTGAGTGGCTGTCGAGAGTAATTAATGGGAGGATTTGGGGGTTGAAATTCCACATGCTTTCTTGAACGGGACTTGTGCCACAATTGAAAAAATAAAAAGTGTAATTTTGGTGGGAATTTTGAATATTTAACTGTTGGTCGTGAGTCAGCAGGTTGTTATTAGAGAATCTTTTGCATTCTCATTCTGTTAGGTGCGTAGGCTAGTGATGCAAGTGTGTGAAGTTTGTTATGCTGAGTCATTAACACTATATATATGAATGTAATGATGTAAGTGAAGCATATGTATGAAATTAATCAAAGATCTCCTTGCCCGATTTCCTTCTTCTTCCTGCAAATTTCATCTAAATTCTCCCTAAACTTCGTCTGACCCCCTTTCCCCAATAATTCCTCTGTTTTTCTGCATTTTATTTGTTGTACTGTGACATCTGGTATCAGATAAGGCAAACCCTTACCTATGGCAGAAGGCAGTCGTTCTAAGGTTGTAGATGAAACCCAGAAGGCCCAATCCAAGATCAATGAAGTTCTGGTGCAATTTCGCGACGAGACCAAAGCAGAAATGAGTTCACAAATGAGTACTATGCTTTCCTTGCTCCAAAATCTCAGTAAGGAGAAGGAAATTGTTGCTGCCCAGATGGAGAGACCAGGCCCACTTTTACCCACTCCTTCATCAGCCCAAACAAAGGTAAATTCTGTCTGATCTGAGTATGAAACATATGATACTAAGCACCCCAAAATCGATTTCCCAGTATTTGATGGTTGCAATGTGAGGGATTGGGTTAGAATGTGTGAGAGATACTTTATTATCAACAAAATTCTTGATGATCATAAGGTCGAATTAGCTGAATTATATTTGCGAGGGGCAGGTAGCAAATGGTATGGGGGAAGGAAGACAGAATTCCCTAGATCTTCCTGGCATTATTTTAATCAAGAGATTTGTAGGAGATTTTGCAATAGGGCTTTGGAAGATTTCCTAGATGAGTTTGAGAAATTGAGCCAGAATAGAATTGTGGATGCTTATCAGGCAGCTTTTGAAGACTTAAAAGGGCTGGTTAAACAGTTTAATCCTGAGTTGCTTGATGAATATTATGTTAAGAGGTTCATAAGAGGACTGGACACAGAAATCAGACACATGGTGAGGCTGATGAGCCCTAAAACTGCTATCAAGGCCTTAGAGATTGCTAGAGCACTTGAGGCTATGGTCAATTCTATTGTTAGTAGGGCAATATCAGGATCTAAAATCTCCTTGCCCAATACACTACCCAAGTCAAATAGCCCCAAGACCCCCCACAGAAGTTAAATCTACTAACAACATGCAGAAGTTCATTCCCCCAAAACAAATGCAAGAAAAGAGAGCAAAAGGGTTATGTTTTAGGTGCGATGAGAAATTTACACCAAGACACCAATGTAAGAAGAAGCAACTCAACTTTATATTGTGGAAGAGGATGAGATACTTGGTGAAATAGTGGCTGAAAGGGAGTGAGAAGCTTGTGCAGATTAGTGATGAAGAACCAAGTGACTTTTCACAGTTGTCTCTTAATACTATGTCAGGACAGGTGTCTGCCTGCCAGTACACTAAGGATACAAGGACAGCTCAAGAAGAGGTATATCTATATTCTGATTGATAGTGGGAGTTCCCAAACCTTTCTAGACAGTGGATTGTCCAAGGAACTCAAAAGTGGTATTGAACCTACAAAATCAATGATGGCTACTGTGGTTGATGGAAACAAAATGATTAGTGATGCAGTATGCCCAAACCTTCCTTGGCTCATGAATGGGTACAGGTTCCATCATGATGTTAGACTAATCAAGTTAGGAGGATGTGACATGGTGTTGGAGGTTAATTGGATGAGGAAGTGCAACCTTATGACCTTTGACTTTGAGAAATTACAACTGCAATTCAAAAGGGATGGTGAGGACATCATCCTCAAAAGCATTGGGGAAGGTGCTCAATTAAAAACGACGAGCTGCAAAAGTTTGAGCAAGTACATGAAGCAAGGGGCATGGGGCATACTAGGTTGTCTCAACACTATACAAATAGAAATGGGCTCTATCACAGAACTACAGATTCAAGACGTTTCTTGACTGCTTCCCAGACGTTTCAGGGAACCTACATAACTTCCACCAGGAAAGACTGAACACGTGGCATTGAATTACATGAGGGCACTTCCCCATTTAAGTGCAGGACATATAGATACCCTCATAACCTAAAAGATGAGGTGGAAAGGATGATTGAGGAAATATTGAAACAAGGGATCATACAGCCAAGCAATAGTCCCTATGCCTCACCCATATTACTAGTCAGAAAAAAGATGGAGGTTGGAGGCTATATGTTGATTATAGAAGATTAAATGAATGCACCATCAAGGACAGATTTCTCATCCCTCCCTAATATAGATGAGCTACTAGATGAACTTGACAATGAAAAGTATTTTACCAAAATTGACTTGAGGTCAGAGTTTCACCAAATTAGAATGAAGGCTCGAGATATTGAGAAGACTGCCTTTGTGACGCATGATGGCCATTTTGAGTACAAGGTGATGTTATTTGGACTGACAAATGCACCAACTACTTTTCCGAAATGTATGAATGGTATTCTCAAACCTTACCTTATAAAGTTTGCTCAAATATTTTTTGATGATATACTGATTTATAGTCCTGATTTGGACTCTCTTGCTGAGCATATTAGGCAAGTACTGTTGCTATTGAGGAAGCATGAGATGTATGCAAAACTTAGCATGTGTACCCTTGGCCAGACTAAAGTTGAGTATCCGGGGCATGTAATACAGAATGAAGGAGTTGAGGCTGAGCCAGGAAAGATGGAGGCAATTAACAATGGCCAATCCCTAAAAATGTTACCGAATTAAGTGGATTCCTTGGGTTAATTGGGTTTTACTCGAGGTTCATCAAAAGGTATGGAATATTAGCCAGGCCCTTCATTGATCTTCTAAAAAAAGAGGGTTTCTGTTGGACAACATAAGCAGAACATGCATTTGGGGCGTTGAAGCAATCTTTATGCAGCTCCCATTGTTAGCATTACCATATTTTCAGTCCATTTATGTATTGAGACTGATTCCTGTCATTATAGGGTATGAACTATGTTACAACAGAAAGGAAGACCGGTGTCTTATCTGAGCAAGGCATTCAAACCAAGGGATTTGGGGTTATCTACATCCCTTAGTTGTGACCTAACAGCTATATCTGCAGCATTCCCTACCTGCTTACAGGATGTTATAGAGAGTTATGATCAAGATGTGTGGGTCATTGAAAAGATTCAAGAACTGTTGGTAAATGGGGCAATTATGTCAGATTATGCCTTACAGCAGGGTGTTTTAACTTACAAAGGAAGAATTTGTGTAGGTAATCATGGGGATATGAGGCAGAAAATTCTACCACAGGTTAATGATCCCCTGTGGGAAGGCATTCTGGCATACAAGCTTGTTATAAGAGGATAGCTACCTTATTATGTTGGCCTAATCTCCTTGAGGATGTTGAAACTTTGGTGAAGAACTGCTTGCCATGTCAGCAATGTAAGGATTCTCATCAGCATCCTACAGGTCTGTTACATCCATTACTGTTCGATAAAACTAGTTTTAAATTTATTTTATCGGAACACCCCAAGTATAAGGTTCGTAGTATAGGGTGTTACCGAGTCGTCCTAAGGGAATCGTATACTTATCGGATTACAGTATAGTCGTTATAAATAATGTCACGAAAATTTAAATTAAACTATTGTTGAAATTATAAAAACTGGATATTAAGATTGTATCAAATAATTAAAAGAACATTAGAACAGCCAGAATCAACCACACAACAATCACACAACCATTTTATGATCAGAATACGATTTTATTGGTATGATCAATCTCAAAATCGATTAAATTCCTTTAACTCAATTTCTAGGATTTTGTTTTCTTTTCCAAGCAAAACAATTTAACATACATCACAAGATCATCAATTTGTTCCCAAATTACATAACCCAATTAACAACAAATGATTCCTCAAGATATTATTAATTGTATCGATCGAAAATGTTCTATTGTTGAATTATATTTCCATACAAATTCAAATCATCATGTGGTTTCATTGACATTCCTATCTAACAAAACACTTAACAATCAATCCAAATACCAATCGATAAATAAAATACAATATTCGAATTCATAAATAAAGATAACCTAACAATTCGTGGTTGTGGTGATGTTGATGTGATATCCTCCAGCTATTCTACCGCTATATGCTTAGCCTTGCATCCTTGTGATGATCCAAGACACGGTTGAGGGAAAGAAACTCATTTTTGAATATGCGGCTGCTTAGGGTTTTGGTGCGGCTGCTGTGTATTATCTCCTCTTCAGGGTTGGGATATCGCATGTATTTATAGGAAACTGAGGCGGCTAGGGTTAAGTCGGCACCCGGACGCCCGTCCACTCTCTTGGACGCCCGTCCAATCTTCACAAATTTCATCGAGTCGGGCCGAGTCTTCTTGGACGTCCGTCCTTCTTTATTTTAGACGCTCGTCCATCGAAATCCTCACAACTCTGAATCAAATTTCCTCTCCTGGACGCTCGTCCAGGATTTCAAACGCCCGTCCACCCTGGACGCCAGTCTAGGGATTCAGACGTTCGTCCAGCTTGAATGAGCAACAAACGCACGTCCAACATTGCAAACGTCCGTCCAGAGCACGATTAAACACTTCAAATCATCTTTTTCAGTCGCATTTAACACCTGCAAGTCATTGAAAGCACACCAAAGTGTAACACAACTCAAACCAACATAAAATCATCATTTTAAACACGTAATTGGTACGTTTTACACTTTTTATAACTTTAAAACCATTTCTTCAATTTATTCATTCAATACGTAATTTTCTATAAAAATTACTAAAACACGGGGATTATTGTTATGCAATATTGCAATATAAATCATAAAATTCACCGAGAACAATTACCTATTCCAAACCAGGCATTAGAGAGTGTGGGAATGGATTTCATTGAAGGGATGCCTAGATCAGAAGGTAAAGAGGTAATAATGGTGGTGGTAGACAGATATACCAAGTATGCACACTTCATTCCCGTTGAGAGAGGTTATACTGCTGAGATTGTAGCCCATGAGTTTTTCTCTCTAGTTTACAGATTGCATGGGGCCCCACACACTCTTATCACAGATAAGGACAAGGTTTTTACCGCTGAATTCTAAAAGACTTTAATGAAATTAGCAGGGGTGATGTTGAATCTCAATTCATCTTATCATCCTCAAACCGATGGATAAACCTGATAGGGTCAACCAATGTGTGAAGATGTATCTGAGGTGAATACTAGTTACCACACTTCATTGGGAAGAACCTCATTTGAGACTTTGTATGGATACCCTCCAAAATCTTCACCTCTTAGGAGTTTTGGTGAATCGGGGGTAGTTTCTGTTGATGAATTTCTGAGTCAAAAACATGCACTGACCAGAGAATTGAAGGATCGTCTAGCCAAGGCACAGGCCAGGATAAAGCAAGATGCAGATAAGCACAAGACGAAGAGGGAGTTCCAAATTGGAGATATGGTGTTGGTCAAATTGCAGCCCTATAGGCATGCATCTATGGGCATCAGAACCAGTGTGAAATTATCTGCTAAGTATTTTGGGCCTTATCAGATTGAAGAAAAGATCAGTCCAACATCCTATAAACTCAAACTCCCTACATCTTCCCAAATTCACAAAGTTTTCCACATATCAATGCTCAAGAAGTTTACTAGGATTAGTCCTCCATCTACTGAGAATCCTCCTATAGTTTCACCAGATGGTCAGCTTGTTTTATATCCTGAAGAAAGGCAAGATATTAGGATGATCAAGAGGGGAAATCAACTAGTGGTCCAGTGGCTTGTTAAATGGGTAAACCTTGATACAGAGCAAGCTACTTGGGAGGATGTTTCATTCCTGCGTTCCAAATTCCCAAAGTTTTTCACCTTGAGGACAAGGTTACTAAAGGGGAAAGAGATGTCACAATTGAAGAAATAAAAAGTCTAATTTTGGTGGGAATTTTGAATGTAATGCTGTAAGTGAAGGATTAGCATGAAATTAATCAAAGATCTCCTTACCCAATTTCCTTCTTCTTCTTCCTGCAAATTTCGTCTAAATTCTCCCTAAACTTCGTCTGATCCCCTTTCCCCAATAATTCCTCTCTTTTTTTTCTGCATTTTATTTGTTGTGTTGGACAACTTGGTTTTATGAGGATGGCGCTCGCAGTACTTGAGATCAGGTGATGCAATTCTTGAGCATCTCCGTTCATTTTTACTTGGTAGCCATTCATTTTTCCTCTCTTTTACATAACACATTTTTATGTGTGTGAGAAGTTAGAAATGAAAGTTGGTAATGTTGTCACATGGTACAATTGTAAAAAAATTCGTCCTATCTCATACTACACACACACACACAAAAAGACGTATTCAGCCTGCCTGAAAATCTGTATACTCACATACATCAAACAAAATTTCCACTCAGGGGGCTGAGAAGAGGAGGGCTTTGAGAGTATTGAGATAAAATAGTTAAATTATATGGGAAATTAGGGATAATGACACAATCTGAAATATTTTTAAGTAACAGGACAGCTACATATTTTTTATAGGGAGAAGGACAACTGCATAATTTTTATAGCGAGAAGGACAAACAGTGAATCCCGAAAATCAGTGAATCTCCCCAGTAAATCCCGAAATCAGTGAATTTCGACAGTGAATCCCGAAAATCAGTGAATTTCGACAATGAATTTTGAAAATTAGTGAATTTCGACAGTGAATTTCGGCAGTGAATTTAAACAGTGAATTTTGAACACAAGTGAATTTCGACAGTGAATAAATAGTTTTGTCCTTTATGCTAAAGTTTCAAAAAACTGTCATTCTTCTCAATTGATGAAATATTTCTGTTATTCTCCATCATTCCCCCTTAATTATATAAGGAGAGAGGAGGCCTTTGGATAGTGGAGGAAGTGAAGAGAAGTCGAGATGGAACATGATTAGAGACCATCATGTATTTGTATATCAGAATTTACCTCCCAATTCTTTCTTTTGTGATGCTGTAAAACAAATTTCCCCTGCTATTGACATTCCTCCTTCTACCATTACCATTAGAAAAGGGGGAGAAGTCCTCATGACATGGCCTAGTCGTAAAGAGATTAGGTGATTTAAATAGGCAGTATGACCTTAAGCGTGAGTGTGGAGGTTTGAGGTTCGAACCCCGTAAATGGGGGCGTAAATGGGGGGGACTTCTTTCAGATCTTTGGTATAATAGTAAGCTCATGACTTTGACCCACTAGGTCACTCATCCTGTGGGACAGGAGTGGGGACCCTTGTGGTTAGGGTTTAACTTTTTTTTTTTTAAACGAATAATTGATAGAGTAAATATAATCTAAGATCTTACTGATGTAAATTAAACGGTCACAAAAGAATGAGAAGCATTTTGCACTAATTAAAAATAATCTCAAGCCCCATTGTATCGTCCAAATCTCTATATTTTTCATAAAAGAACAATAGCACAATATAATCCGAGTTGGGCTTGTATTCGTGAAAATGAAAGACGTGAGTAAAAACAACTGTTGTTTTCGAGCTTTGGGACAGACCGACCAACCGACAGAGCCCGGTTAAAAAGAATCTCAAATAAGGATTTCATCCATTAATACATGTATGCGTACACTTGGATCTCATGTATATCCGTATAAATAGTATTACGACTCGACGTATTTTTGTTGTTTTGCAATGAATTAAAAGGAAACCGTCGGTCTTGGCAAGATATATAGATAGATAGATACCTAACATATGAGGTGGTCGAGAGAGACTTGGGTCAAACATGGCAAATAGCTTCTGCTTCTAGTCGAGTCAAATCGAGCTGTCTTGTGCAATGTAATTGAACTATGACATGCATGGTCTTTTTTGTCACTGAGTCTGGACTCTGGATGAAATTTTCAGTCATCCACAACGAGTTTATGTTTGACTGCTTGAGAAGGAATTCTGCTTCCGCCAAAATAAAAACTGAGTTGAGTTGAGGTTTTGTACGGGAGCTCATTCCGTTTATCCCTCCAAATCAAAAGGCAGTCTCGAACCATATCAAGGGTAAATTCCTCCATAATTAATCCCAGAAAGAGCCCCCACTAAACCATTCAGCATACAAAGAAATATGTTTGTTTTCAGATACTTAGACCTAACCATATAAAGACAGAGATTGAGTGAGTCTCTAGGGTCCGTCCTTTTTATTTGACAGAGCCTTGGCGGTATTGCTGCAGTTTGATTCCACAATGCAATTCACAACAAGTTTTACTAAACTAATAGGTGCAAACCAGCAATACACCACAATCCATTCTCAATATCATCAAGGAAAGAAAAACACTGCATATATTTGAAAAATCCATCAAAATTCCACTCACATAAACTATCATCCAGAAACGAGGATCTCATATCCACCAATCAAACCATATGTTCCAAAATTACCACACAAAAAACACAATTGGTTATCACAAGAAGTTGTGCATAAAAATTTCATGTTTTCTTCTATGAAAATCCACGGGAAGCTTTGTAAAAGCGCAGGCAGGTGAATCTACTTGATCTTCTTCTTTGGCCTCAACTGCAATTGGGAAAATTTAAAAATCAAAAAAAAGTTCAAGCACAGTTAGGCCATACTATCATGAGAAAGAAAATACAGAATACCCAGAAGAAAAAAAAAAATTGATTACCTGGTTGGTGTGCCCACACTTTTTCTTCCTGCAGTTGACTGCTCTAGGGTGTAAACGAGCATAACACCTAAAGCAACATTGTCATCGCATCAAAACAAAATAAATGCACAAGAAATGACAGCAACGATAAAGACTTCTCAGCTCAATGAAGACTCAAACGAACAATAAGCATTTCTCAACTAAACAGTGGAATCTTGATCACCACGTTACGTGCAAGGCTCAATATGCGGTCCGGATTACAACCATCCATTAAAATACCGTGCCCCCAACACAAGCAGATCACAATATGCCATGCACAGAGAAGATTTTAGTTAGGTGATTTACCTAAGGATTCTTGGTACTGGTGACTTAGAGCATGTACAATAACTCTTAAAATGACATTGGGAAAAGTTACTTTATCAGAACCGACGCCGTGAATATTTTTTAACTTTGCAATAGCTCGATTTACCACGTTGGGATAAGTTTGGACGGGGGATGGGAAGGAGAGTCTGTTCACCTTCACTTTCACGACCAAATGGTAGAGTATGTGTTTCTCTCTCCTTTTTTCTAGTCTCTTTATCCTCCGTTCAAACCTGCTTAAATTTTTTTAAAATAAATCTGCTTAAACAAATAAAAACCAAGTGGGTTGCAATAAAAACTCACATGTCTTTTCTTTTTCTTTGTTTTTTTTTTTTTTTAAATCTTTCATGTTAATTTCCGGCATTGAAATGAAGATGCCTGCAAATGGACGGCAGGTATGATTCGTAAAAGTCCTCATTGTATAATTCTTACTCCAAATTGATGGTTTTTGTTTTTTGAGAACCAAATTGATGGTTGAAGACTTGAAAGGTTTGGGGATTTCGATTAATAATTTGCTGAAATATTTTTTTGTTTTTCTTTATGCTTTTGTTTTTGTTTTTTTTTTCTTTTTTCTGAGAGTCTGAAGATTTTCCTTCTCGCAATTGGGATTTTTTTATTTTCTATTTTCATTTTATTTTAAAAATGTTTTACCTGGTTAAGTTCTTTGCCTTCCCAAATTTTGAATTTGATGTTAAAATTTATTAAGTACTTAATTTGGTGAGATAAATTTATCTTAATGTGTAATTGGTGAGAAAAATAAAAGTTTTCTTTTTAAGGCTATTGTAAAACATAACAGCCAAATGGATGCCATGTTCGATACTTATATTGTTATTTTTTCAAAGTGAAATTGTAATGAGGTTTGGTTATTGCATGTGCTCTTAGTGAGGCAACAACACCTACCCATTTATGGTTGCTCTGATGTAAGATGGTGCCTAAGAGCAACTCTAACTGCTGCTACATATTGCAGCAATAGAATTTTCATGGTATATTTGGGTTGGAGATGCTCAAACAATGTCCATTTCCAGCAAAAGATTAAGAGGCTCGATCTTTTGGCCGCCATACAAAAAAAACATAAGACCAGGATGTTGTACTCATGAAACACGAATGCTCACATGGAAACAAACACCTAAAAGGAACACAAACGCTTATTCAAGCTCCCCATTGATGATCAAAGGATATGAACTGTTAAATAAGTACATGGCTACAACCCATGACCTCCTTAAAATCACATAAAGATAAAATCAAGAAGAAATTTATGCTTTGCAAGTAAAAAGATTCCTCATTTTCTAAAAATGGACTAGTCCTATCCTATTATCAGCACATGAGCTGTATTAAGTAAATTGCTCATTGGAATCAATAGTGAAACATCATATTGAGCTAGCAAAGCTTGCGAATAAAAGCTAAAGCATTAAAGTGCAGAGCAGGTTTGATACAACAAAATTAAAGGCAATTTTGTTTCTGAAAATTGAAAAAAAAAAATAGTGTCTCTGAAAATTGAAAATAATCCAAACTTCAAAATAAAAATAATCCAAACTTCAAAATAGAAAAAGGAAAAACTTACTTGCGGCAGATCATTTTATCTTGATTGTACTTACGAGCCAAAGCCATCAAAGACGGCTCGATGATTCCTCCGCGAAGCCTCAGCACCAGATGCAGAGTTGACTCTGTGATCGTTCCAACAACAATCATTACGAGTACAAACAATCAAACAAAAGAAAAAAACAAAAAAGATAAGGGGGCTAACAAAATGAGTAAAAATAAAGGAAAAACCTTTCTGAATGTTATAATCGGCGAGAGTTCGTCCATCCTCCAGCTGCTTTCCAGCAAATATAAGTCTTTGCTGATCCGGAGGAATGCCTATACATAAACAACACAACTCAATAACAAAACATAGAGCAAATACATCTATGGCTGATCAGCAACGCGATTACAGCAAAATAGCACCTTCTTTGTCTTGGATTTTGGCCTTAACGTTGTCGATGGTATCACTGGATTCAACCTCAAGAGTGATGGTTTTACCAGTCAGAGTTTTCACGAATATCTGCATCTTTTCCTTTCACTTCTAGCTGCTTTCTCCTATCTTCTTCAAAGAAAGCATGCGATGCGATGCGATGTTTCCTTGTTGCAGATATAACTAGGGTTTTTAATTACGGGCCGATTCAGCAATGCAAAAGCCCATCATGCTCAAATCAATCTCTAGCCCGATACATATATAAATGAAAAAAAAAATCTTATCATAAGTAAAACGGCCCGAGCCCCAATATCAAGAATTTATGTTTGCTTCAATATTGACCGAACTCAGGCTTATTCGTTTATTAAGCGAATTAAATTTATTTTTGAGCTTTGTTCAATATCTATAACTCGAGCCCTAGCCGAGCTCCTTTTCTAAATTTATGTCGATTTTCTTCAACTCCCGTTTTTAACGTGAAAAGACAAATAATTTGAATGTATCCATTGTTTTCTAAATGTCTATCAACTAGATAGTTGAGACATGGAATAATAAGAGGATGAAGAGAGAAAATGGTGAGTGATGAGGGATAGGCTAAGGCCTGCCACGTGTCACTCGTAGAGCGGTCTCGTAGTGATTATGCAGAAGGCATCGGGGCCAGGGGCTCCACACCGGACTGACCTGGCCCAGGAGGGAGGTCAGTCCTCGATCTTCCCGACTGGACCACCGCAGGGCGGCTCGGTCATAATGATCGGGTAGGTCTGGTCGAAACATCTTGGGGAGCCCGATACAGGACATCAGGTTCCTCCCTTATGTGCATTTTAAGCACGTGCCCATACAAATTGGATAAATAGGAAAATAATCCCTTTATTATAGGACACGGATCTTATAATTTAAAATACAAGCATAATTATCTCTTATAACGATTTATGCTAGAATGAATCCATAGGGTTTTAAGAGTCCTATTCTTGTCCAACAAGAAAATGAGGGTGAGAGGCACTTGATTCCAATTACGAATATTGGATACATAGGCAACTTGAGAGAAATTAACTCTCAAGCTCAGTCTAAATAACATAACAATCTCCATCTCCATTGCTAAGGCTTTTTGATAGATCGTTCTAAGAGGGTTCAGACCCGGATTGTTTACTCGGCGATATCCAGCATCGTCAATTGGTGCTAGAAGGAGGGCCTCCTCTCAACGATTTCATCAATAACAAGCAATGGCACCCCCGAAGAATACTGGGAAAAACACCCAAACACAAGGGGTTGATCCCACCGCTACTGCGGCCGGACAAACAGGTGGCGAGATAGATCCACACGCAGCCACCAGCCAGGATCAAACTCATCTAGAAGAAGTGCTGGCCGATCCTGCCCAACAAGCCCTACTAGAGGCCCTAAGAAATCTCGACATGGCAGCCTTCAAAAGTGTACTGGGGTTAGCCTTGAAGGGGCGAGAAGAAGCAAATCCTGAGGATAAAACCCCCAAGACCAACCAGACCTGCAAGGAGGATAATGCAGAGACAATTTCCTCCACATCTAATGAATGGAAAAGGCAGGTTAACGCTCAGGCCAATGAGGGTGCTCGATCAGAGCTCGATGGAATTCTAGGATGAAGATCGAATGATCTGTCGTTCGAATCACCGTTTTCGGAGCAAATCTTGAATTATCCCCGTCCGGAAAGATTAAAAATTCCTAAGTTAGAACCTTATGAAGGCACCAAAGATCCTCAGGATCATTTGTTCCAATATTTGACACACATGAACCTGGACTATGCGGCAGAGGAGATGAAGTGTAAGCTTTTCCCGCCTTACTGGCGGGCAGAACTCGTGAATGGTTTAGAAAGTTACCACCTCAATCCATCGGCAACTTTGAAACTTTGGCGAGGAGGTTCCTGTAGGCATTTGTTACGGCCAAACCATCCCAGATGAATGCTACGCACCCGCTCACCATCAGACAAAGGAAAGACGAATCTGCCTTGAAATACCTGAGAAAATTTAATGAAGAATCCAGGCAGGTCAAAAATGCAGAGGAGCATCTCTTAATCACCTCTTTCGTAGCAGGTCTGCGAGAAGCCAGATTATATGCTAAATTGAACAGTCGACTCCCGAGGTTTATGAAAGAATGCATGGACCTGACCTACAAATACTGCCAGGGAGAAGAAGCCAACCGATTAAAAAGAGAAGCAGAGGGATCCAAGAGAGATAGGCCTGATAACATAGCTGACAGAAACGTAAGCCGGTATGGGATCGAGTGGCGGCACCGGTATCAGACCGACTGGAAAGAAAAGTGCACTTCAGGAGCAGGATTTTATTCCCCTAAACAGATCGCGCGAGTAGGTCCTTGCCATTATGCAGTGAAAAGGTATTGCCCGAGTCCCTCCCCCATTGTAGGGTCCTCCGGAGAAAAGAGATCAGACCAAGTTTTGCAAGTATCATGAAGATATCGGTCATGACTCAGAAAATTGCAGAGATTTGCAAAGGGATATTGATGCAGAGATCATGGAAGGCAGGCTGGACGAGGTTATAGACCGATCATAGAATGCTGAGCCCAGAGGGAGGAGAGAGTTTGAAAGAGGGAACTTCGGACAAGACCGAGGCCGACATGACAACTACCGACGTAGGAGGGATCAATCCCCGGGTCCTGACGGGCAGGTCGATAACCGCCCGATCGACACAATCAATACAATCTCAGGAGGCCCGACCACCTCTTCTCTACCCGGAGAAAAGGATAGTAGCAGGTCGGCTACTCACCCAGATTCCAACAAAAGACAAAGATTGTCCGGAGAGGTAATATACGGTCCTCGAGACCCCTTGCCTTTAGTCATTAATAACGAGGGGCTAGTTATCCAGGCGATAGTTAACAAGTTTACTGTGAAGCGTATATGTGTAGACACTGGTAGTGCAGTCAACGTACTATACTACAATGTGTTCCAATGAATGAAGATGCATGATACTGAGCTGACACCAGTCTCAGCTCCATTATTCGGGTTTGCAGGACCCCCTGTTCATCCTATGGGAATGGTTAGATTACCCACCACCTTTGGACAGGAATCAAGGGGCAGGACCCTTATGGTAGATTATGTTGTCGTCAAGGCACCCTCAGCTTACAACGTTATTATGGGACGACCGGCGCTTATAGATCTCCGAGCGGTAATATCTCCAGCTCATATAAGTATGAAATTCCCGATATTGCAGAGGGTAATAAAAGTCAATGGTGACTTGGAAACAGCCTGGAGCTGTTACACAGCCACCGTTAATAGAAAAATTATGGTACAGTCTCTATTGAAAAAAGAGGAAGAAAATTGATCTTCAGATGACAAAATTGAAGCAGTTAGTCTATGGGAAGGTCAAATGGATTTGAATGTAAGTGTGGGGTCATGGATTCCAATGCAAGAAAAAGAGGAACTCATTAAAGTACTAAAAGAGTTCAGGGATGTATTTGCTTGGAAGACAGAAGACATGCCGGGCCTATCACCAGAGTTGGCCCTCCACAAACTCAATGTTGATCCGAGCAGAAAATCAGTAAGGCAGAAGAAAAGGCAGTTTGCTAAAGATAGGATGGATGCCATTCAGAAGGAAATCGAGAAACTGCTCCAGGCTGTAATCATACGGGAGGTAGTCTACCCGAGCTGGTTGGCCAACCCATTATTGGTAAAGAAGCCAGATAGGAGTTGGCGGATGTGCGTAGATTTCACTGATTTGAATCCAAGGATTGTTATACACTGCCTAAGATCGACAGGTTAGTTGATTCAACTATGGGTTTTGAAATATTTGCATTTTTAGATGCATAAAAGAGGTATCACCAAATTGCCATGGACCCAGAAGATGCAGAAAAGACTGCATTTATTACCGAGCAAGGTATCTTCTGCTATGTCACCATGCCATTCGGGCTAAAGAATGCATGAGCCACCTATCAGAGAGCGGTGAACAAGATATTTGAAAAATAGATTGGATGCATGGAGGTTTACATAGACGACCTCTTGATCAAAAGTAGGTCCTTGGGTCAATACATGATAGATGTCAGAGAAGAGTTTAGCGTACTCAAGTAGACTCAGATGAAGTGAATCCCAAAAAATGTACATTTGGGGTCGGTCGGGTAAGTTTCTAGGATATATGATCTCTAAAGAAGGCATTAAGGCGAATCCCGACAAGATCGAGGCTCTAAGGTCAATGCCACCTCCAAGGAACATCAAAGAGGTGCAAAGACTGACAGGGCGAATGGCGGCCTGATGAGAGATAAATTTATGATCGTTTTTATGATATTTCGCCTCATTTCTGATACCATTTTGAACATTATTATATCAAATCAAGTCATAAATACTAAGTTTTATCTAAATATGTAAGTGGTAGTTATTATATAAATTATCGTATTTTTATAAGTTTTTGTTAGTTTTGTACCGGTTTTAGTGACCGGAGTGTCGTGTCTGTTTTACGCGGGTATTTTCTGTTTGTTTCTTTGCAGAATCCTAAAATGAACTGAAATCCCGAGTATAGACACTTTTTGAAGTCAATTTGAGTCATTGGAAGGAAGTTATAAAGCGTCACTAAGTCAAATGATCAAAGGGTTAATCGTTTCTTAAATGAAAATCCCGAGTATCGATGGGAATTGCCTATCAAAACGGCATTTTCTGAAGAAGTGTCCTTAATGAAAGTCGTAGATCTTCATATAAACGTTCCGATGCACTTTGAATCACGTCAATTGGACTTCTAGAACTCAAGATATGAAACGTCAATAGATCAAGTGGTCAATCCCGAAAACGACACGTATTGGGAATGGCTCGTCAAAACGAAGTTTTCAGAGAAAGTGTTCTTCGTAAAAGTTGAAGATCCTTGTACAAGCTTTCCGATGCAATTTGAATCATGAAAATTGGAGGTCTACAACCCAAACGGTGGTCAAGTGGCTACTTGATTCGTACTACTGGAAAATGCCGAAAAAGACTCGTAATACAAATGGCTCATCAAAATGACGTTTTCTGAAGAAGTGTTCTTCATGAAAGTTGTAGATTTTTTCGAGATCTTTCTAATGACGTTTGCAATTTTTGGAGGTCTACAACTCAAGATATGAATTTTAGAAGTTTAATAATTATAATTATAACCGAAGGATCGAGAATCATGCTGAGTCATTAAGCTAATCATGATTCCGGACCGGTCCGCCCCTCTCCCGACCGGTCC
This sequence comes from Gentiana dahurica var. dahurica, assembly GCA_024500145.1. Lineage (NCBI taxonomy): Eukaryota > Viridiplantae > Streptophyta > Magnoliopsida > Gentianales > Gentianaceae > Gentiana > Gentiana dahurica. The sequence continues at coordinate 129,477,908 of CM044896.1, forward strand.
GGCCCCTCAATTTGCCTATATATACAGAGCAAATGAGAATGGATCAAATGGCCCCTTTCTTTTCTATTCTCTTTTCTCGTCCCTTTCTGCTTCTTTTTTTTTATTTTTTTTTGTAGATCACACATATATATATATATATATATATATATACACACACACACGTCCTAATATATATATATATATATATATATATATATATTTCATCTATCTTCTTTTATTTTCGGGCCCGTATATACATATATATGTCTACGTATGTATGTATATATGTTTTTCACATATATAAATAAAATGGTTATAGTATCGTTGTAATGGCGGAATAATTATCGAAGATTGTTGATTTCGAAGCTTTGGCATGTTAGATCCGGTGGAAACGACCCCGATTCGATAGTCATAACCGGTAATATATTCTAAAATTGTTATGTTTATTATTTCTATTTCTATTTATATATGATATTAAACTAAAAATATATCTAGCCAAGATATGAATCAATTAGTTAATCTTTTGGTAAAATGAATGATCGACTCGTAATAATGATTAAAATCAATTATGATGAATCTCTTTCTTTCTGCGCTTAATGAAACGTTAAAATTGAAAGACCGGAGGGTAAAATTGGCCGAGTGAAAACGTGACAACGGAACCCAGTTTCCTACCCGGGGGCAGATTTGTCTTGGGAAAGATAAATTTTATTGACATTTGTACTCGAGATCGTAATAATGTTAAATCATCGGTTTAATTGAAACTTAAACCGGAAAGTTGAATCGTCCGGCTTTGACAACCGGAGCCTTTTAAATAAAATTGACCGTTTGACGAACGGAGTGACTCCTTTTTATCTAAAGGTAGATTTGTACTCGGGACCTGTTCGGAAAAACCGTAATAGTTGTGGACCTTGGACTGATGCAATGGACATATGACAATTTCATACGCTCGTGTGAGGAGGAGTTGTCTAGCTTAGGAGTACACCGATTCATATATAATTTACACCTTGAATAAAGGAAGATCTGTCTCATTTATTTCTACTAAAAGATATTGATTCAGTAAAGTATTCTTGGCTAGATCCAAAATATATCTATATATTATATTAGTATTTATTTGTTTTATTTTCTGTTTTACTAACATCTAACTCTAACATTACTAACTAATCTAACTAATCTAACGATCTAACCCGATAAAACTGATAAAACTGCGACTTAGATCGAGTTAATAATAGCTTCTTGGTGTTTAACCCCACTTAAAAGAGTTACCATGTTTTCCCTGTGGATACGATACTCTGACTCACCAGACTAGAGCTACAATTTGACCCGGTACACTGCCGGTTAGGATCTGTATAGCCTAGGTAATGTCCGTCAGCTTTCTGGCGCCGTTTCCAAGGTTATGTTTAGGTCTGTCACGGCCCTGAATAGGTTTTTGTCCAGATTGGCACAGCGTGCCTTACCTTTCTTTAAGGTCCTCAGGAGAGCAAGTCCTTTCCAATGGAACGAAGACAGCCAGCGGGCATTCGAGGATCTTAAGGCTCTGTCCGAGCTCCCTACATTGACTTCTCCTCAGCAAGGAGAAACCTTGTTAGTATATCTTGTGGTTGTGGAAGAGACAGTCATCGCGGTCCTGATCAGGGAAGAAGATGGCATTCAAAAACCGGTGTTTTATGTAAGCAGGGCTTTGGACGGACTAGAAGTTAGATACACCAATGCATAAAAATTAGCTCTGGCTTTGGTACACGCATCGAGAAAACTAAGGCCATACTTTCAAGCACACCAAATAACAGTAGTTACTGACCAGCCACTACGACAAATACTGGCACGGCCAGATACCTCTGGTATATTAGTAAAATGGGTCATCGAACTTGCTGAATATGACTTGTACTTCCAACCCCGAACTGCTATCAAGGCTCAAGCAGTGGCAGACTTCTTAGCTGAAAGAATTTCGGTAGATATTAAGAAAGATGGCCCTGTCGGACAGGCTGAGCTTTGGACCCTGTATGTGGATGGAGCAGCTGGAAAGAAAGGACCAGGGGTAGGCCTCCTACTCATAAGCACAAAGGGAGAAGTGTTCCCATACGCGCTACGTTTCCGTTCAATGCTACCAATAATGAGGCAGAATATGAGGCTTTAATTACAGGACTTCGGCGGGCCAGCAAGCTTGGTGCTATTAACCTACAAGTGTTCAGTGATTCGCAATTGGTTGTCAATCATGTCAAAGGAGAATATGAGGCAAATGAAGAACCAATGAAGAAATATTTATCAGTGGCCCAAGCTCTACTTAAGAACTTCAAGACGATTCAGATCGAGCAGGTCTCTCGGTCTCAGAATAAGAAAGCTGACGCCCTCTCAAAACTGGCCTCTAACTTTTTCTTAAACAAAAAAGTGTTAGTGGAACAATTAACCGAGCGTAGCTATGTCACAAGTGAAGTACAGTCAGTCAGTCAACAGGTTACATGGATAGACCCCATAGTGTCCTACCTTAAGCATGGCATCCTACCGGTTGACAAGTCCCAGGCTAGGAAAATGAAAATTCTGGCAAGTAGGTACTCTCTTTTCGATGAAATTTTATATAGAAGATCTTTTACGTCACCTTGGCTCATATGTGCTTCGAAGGAAGAAGGAAATTACCTTCTTAGAGATATCCACCTGGGCATCTGTGGAAACCATGCCGGGGCTCGGACGCTGATCAGGAAGAGACGTTTGTTCGATTACTATTGGCCCACTATGCAGGCAGATGCCATCGAATTAGTAATGAAGTGCAAGACGTGCCAGGTGCATGATAACTTGACCCATCAACCCTATCAAGATATGGTTCCAATAGGTTCTCCCTGGCCCTTCTATCAATGAGGGGTGGACCTAGTCGAGCCTCTTCCTCGAGCACCCGGCAACATGAGATTCCTAGTCGTGGCAGTCGACTATTTTACTAAATGGGTAGAGGCCAAAGCTCTAACTACCATCATGGGCAGAGCCATTCAAAAGTTCATGTGGAAGAGTATTGTTTGCAGATATGGAATACCTTAGATGCTAATCTCAGACAACGGGACCCAATTTGAAGACAGGGTAGTCAGGTCATGGTGTGCCGACCTAGGTATAACCCAGCACTTTACATCCATCGGCCATCCGCAAGCTAATGGCCAGGTAGAGCAAACAAACCGACAAGTCAAAGTCGGCCTGAAAAAGTGTTGGAAGAAGAAGGGGAGAATTGGGTAGAGCACTTACCGAATATACTCTGAGCATACTGGACTACACCAAATTCAGCAACCGGTGAAACACCTTTCTCTTTGACATATGGATGCGAGGCAGTCATCCCGGCAGAAATCGGTCTCCCCTCTCCAAGGACCGAGCTACATGACCAGTCAAATCAGGACAGTGAACTCAGGCTGGCCAAGGATGACTTGGAAGAGGCCAGGGAAGTAGCCTACATCTGAATGGCTGGGTATAAGCAAAAGATGTCTCAGTACTATAACTCAAAAGTCAGGCACACCTACTTCAAAGAAGGAGATCTAGTGCTGCGAAAGAATGCAGTCAGCAAGCAAGGTCCTCAGGGAAAGCTCGACCCAAACTGGGAAGGCCCCTACCAGGCGGTCAAGGTCCATGGAAAGGGCTCATATCAGCTAGTAGATGAAAAAGGTAGGACTATACCTCGTAGCTGGAATGCCAATAATCTCAGGAAATTTTATGTCTAGGACAGGTGCCAGATGTGTTTCATTTACTTTTCTGTCTTTTGTTTTTAATAAATGATGTAACCATGCATCAACACAAATTCTAATAAAATTCTTTCATTTTTACAAGTATTCTATTGTTAAATTATTTTAACTGAGTCATGCATTGCATACTCAGAAAGCTTGAATTCCACAAGCTTCCCGAGTCTGCAGGGTAGGTCAATTTTAACTGAGTCATGCAGTGCATACTCAGAAAGCTTGAATTCCACGAGCTTCCCGAGTCTGCCGGGCATGCCAGATTTTAACTGAGTCATGCAGTGCATACTCAGGAATTTTGAGTTCCACAAGCTTCCCGATTCTGCAGGGCAGGCCAGATTTTAATGAGTTATCACAAAAAACGTGTAGGCTCAAAATCAAATAAGTATGCCATCCATCATAGGAAGTAACGCATGCCATACTGGGGGATGCAAAGGCTACCAGGTAAGTATTTTGAACCAAAATAAATTTCTAAACCATAAACAAAAATACTTCAAAAAAGAAGTAAAAGTACAGTGGTACAGAGCACCACAAACATCTCGAAAGCAAATAAGTTTTGGAATTTTTTCTTACAAAACAAAACATATCCTAACAAGGGAAGGGCAATCAATTCTGGACACCCGGATTTTGCTCTGTCGGGGGAGGAGTCGGCTCAGCACCCTGAGGGGCAGGTCGGCGTTTTGTTTATTTGGTTCCGATATCCTCTCCCTCCTTGAGCTCTCGCAGACGGTCATCATAAATCTGACTAGCACCTGCCTTATACATGATTCTATAATGTGGAAGCTCAGTGAGGACCAGCTCGGCATGCCTTTCCTTGGCCTCATCAACCCCTACAGTATAACCATACTGCATGACCAGGTTCATCAGAGCCTTCAGAGCCAGACCCAGATGGTCAGAAGACTTGTAAGCATGGATGGCCTTGGTAATCCGAGCAGGTATGAAGGCTTCTAGTTCATTCCTCTCGGCCCGAATTTTGGCCAAGGACTGTCCCAACTCAGAGTTCTCCTCACTGTGCTTGTCATAGGCAGCCTGAAGCTCGGTAGTATAGTGAGTTTTGGTTTGTTTGAGCTCGGCATCACAAATCCCGAGTTGCTCCTTCAATGCTTTGATTTATTCATCCTTTGACTTGGCTCATTCTTTATATCTTTCCCGGCTGGCTTTTAACTCCTCATTGGCTTTCTTTTGAGCCTCTCTGCTGGCGGAAGACCCCTCCAGTCTCTTCAATAACTCTTCTCCGATTTGGGACCCCTAAAGAAGCTCGAAGGTTGAAAGCAGAATAAAAATATGTATAAAGGTTCAAAACAACAAAGGATAACTTACCACCGCAGCCAGGTCTTGGTCGGACAGCTCAGCTAGTAGCCCTTGGCCTATGCGCGGCTCATCCTCCACACCAAATTCTTCCACTTCCCCAGTAGGACGGTGGACCGTCTTCTTTTTCTTGGATTTTCCCCTTCGAGGGGTGTCAACGATCATCACCTGCTTCCTCTTCTGGAGACGATGCTCTTCTCTATCTTTCTACTCATCCTCAACGTCTCCCACCGAAATGGCATGAGAGGAAGAAGCAAGAGCATCCTCGGGAAGTCCAGACAGAATCCTAGTTGTCTCAGGATTCAATACATTCCCAGCTGACCGAGTAGCACACCGATCAGTGCTCACGGTCCTTTCAGAATCCTGTTCAGGAGGTGCATTAACCGGAACCTCATCCTCCTCATCTACGTCCGCAACCAGCTCAGCAAAGGATGCCACTGTCGATAGAAAGATACAAGAAAATTACTACAAGTATTTCATAAACTCGACAATGGAAAGAAAAACTAAAGCAAAGGCCCTACAAGCTCTGTATTCCGCCTTGGTTAACTCTCGGTAAGGGTCGGGACCAGCAGTCGGCAGTCGGGCCGATTCAATCAGTTTGGAGGAAAACTTCTTTAGTCCAATAAAGACACCACTTTTCCGGTTGTCGTCTATCAGTTTCTTATCAACGTCCGTAGGTCGAGGATCGTTACCCATGTCGTTAGAGTTCCATCTACCTAGGTTGACTTCAACCTCTGGACAAATAAAGAAGAATCGGGATTTCCAATCCTTGTAAGAAAATTCACCCTTCTCGTTAAATTGGACCTCATTGTAAAAATATCCTCATCGAGGAAAACAGTAGTACCCCGCCTAATCGGGCACCTGTTTGCATTGATTAAAAAAGGTGAAATTTCTGAATGGTGAAGGGAATGTAGGGGCACCGGCACCACATGGCAAAACCAACTATCGCCCTTATACTGTTTGGAACAATCTGGGCCAAACCCAGCCCATAGTGTTCTAAGACCGCCTGTAAGCCGGGCAAAGGGGAAATCAGAGACCACGGAGAAGTTGCTCCTTGTAGACAGCACAACAGCCAGCCAGAGCTTGATAGGCATAAACGCCCGGAGCAGGTACCGTAGGTTTGAACAGGGGATTCTCTAGGTTGTACTGCTTACAGAGGGAGGCTACATCTTTGTGGGTCAGTTTGGTATCGATCCCGTGACAGGCGGCTTGAGATTTTAGGGCCATATGAGCTTTCAAAGTCAAAATAAACTTGGAGGTACCAGAGGAGCGTAGAGGACCGGTGTAAGACGGATCGAACTGGGGGGCTAACACAAGGGTCTTAAATCCTCTACGATTAATTTGGGAGTAGAGTTTTCAACCGGAGAAGGTGGAAGAACTACAGGGTTAACTGTAAATAAGGAGGTTTCACCTTCCGATTCTGGCTCGGATTCAAACAAGGCTTCGATAGAGTTATCAGTAAGAATTACAGGGTCGCTCATTAACAACGAAGAAAGAAAAAGGGAAAGAGCACATAAAACTTACTTGTGTAAAGGAGTTAGGGATTAGAATGGCAACCGGACGCTTCAATCTTGGGTTTAAATGAACTTGTGTAACGTCCGAAGGGACGTGACAAGATAGATGGGTTATAAGTCCCAAAAAGTGGCCTAGAAAAAACCGCTTCATCATTGCCTATGTGCAAAAATGCTTCATTTCCTGTGTCAGTCGTCACAGAATTATAACGATAAAGGGGACACATGTCAAGCCTGCCCTTAGACAATCAAGCCTCTCTCTCCTATGTTAGGTCAGCCCGGCTCTAGTGGAGTCAGGACATACCTGGGGGGCTTATGATGAGGGATAGGCTAAGGCCTGCCACGTGTCACTCATAGAGCGGTCTCGTAGTGAGTATACAGAAGGCATCGGGGCCAAGGGCTCCACACCGGACTGACCTGGCCCAGGAGGAAGGTTAGTCCTCGATCTTCCCGACTGCACCACCGCAAGGCGGCTCGGTCATAATGATCGGGTAGGTCTGGTCGAAACTTTTAGGAAATCTATGCGGGAACGCAGAATTTAAAATTTATTTCCTATCGACCTAAGATCGAGTTCGTTTAAGCAATAAACAATTAAGTTAATAAACGGTGGTTACCTTGCTTGATCTAAAAGATCGGCGCTTTGACCGTCTAAGGAGAGTAGTTCTGCATAGAGCCGCCCAAGTGTTCGGCCTTTACCGCTAGTCCACACGAACAGCCCGCCGGAATCCCATCATGGATTGCTATTGGAAAATTCCGGTTGCTAGACCGGCCTTTTTCCCCTCTCTCCAACTCTCTATAGGATGCTCTCTATCTTACGCAAGAACTATTAGTTCTTGGAATTGTGTTGTTCAAAAGAGCTTGACACCCACCTCTTATTTATAGTGTAGGGGGCGCCCCAACCTAGAGTGGAGGAGAAGAAAATATTTTCCCAATAAGATAAGGAAAATATAATTGATTGATTTATCTCATTAATATTCAATATCTTATATTAAATATTTCTAATATATTGTCAATATCTTATATTTACTATATTTATCTTGTTACCATAAATCAATTCACACATGTGTATATATATCTTGAAAACAAATGTGCACAAGTATATATCTTGAAAACAAATGTGCACAAGTACAATCTAAGTGCAAGTCACGCATGTGACTATATATATATATATATATATATATATATATATATATATATATATATATATATATATATATATATATATATATTTACTAGTGTAGCAAGGTATGTCGTGCAAGGCACGACATGCCCCGTACAGTTGGATACCGTACAGTAGTAGCGCAATACCCTAAATACATAATAAAACCATACCATAAATACATAATAAAACCATGAGTGCCAAGGATGGGTTACAATAGAAGCTGACTATTACATCCAAAATGATAAAGTTTCCCGAAAAAGCTTAGAGAGAAGTATAACTATTTTACAAAGAACAAAAATGCATGGTTACATATTAGCTAAAACCATTAATCGTCAATAGAATAACGACTAATTGCTATAATATGTAAATGCTTTGATTACTTAGAACTACGGGAACTTAATATATACCATAGGGGGTGCTTGGTATGGCACAAAAGCACAACACAAATGTTTTTCTCTTCTGAATAATTTGAACAAAAAGGGCAGCAAAACAAAAAGGGCGACGTGGGTTGATGGCTGAATAATTTGAACACACTTCTTATTTGAATACACTTCTTATTATTGAGGACATTTGTCACTCCCAGGAAGCAACTTATTTTTGTGCTGCAAAACAAAAAGGACGGCGTGGGTTGATGGCTGAATAATTTGAACACAATTTTTATTAGTAGTAGGATATTGTTTTTATTTAATAATAATTTTAATTCCTTGTTAGGGACACGTGGCAGGCCAATTTTCAGCCAAAAAGACCGACGTGGTCTATCCTCCTTAACTTCCCCTTTCCTTTTTATATTTAGGTTTTTTGGTTGATGATATACTACATCCATGACATAAAAGTGTCTATTTTAAAAAGCAACATGTAATTTAATTTTTTTTCCAAATATACTCTAAATATAATATTTATTGTTGTACGTTAATTTCATATTCCAATACAAGTAATAGTAATACAACGTGGTCCGATTAATTCAAAGACCGAATCGAACCAAAAAATGTACGATATGGTAGGTTTTGATTTCATATTTTTGTTGTGAAAATAGTTAAAACCAAAGTAAAAGGAACTGTGAACACCCCGTAACAAAGACATACCGAACTAAACCGTGTATGATATGGTTGTTTTTTATTTCATATTTTTGTTTTGAAAATAATTAAAACTGAGGTAAACTGAACCGTGAACACACCTAAACAAATACAATATAGGAGAAGCCAAGGTAAATAAAAAAAGAAAAAAATTATCCATTACATAAAAAGTGGCTACATATGAAAAAGATTTGTCCCGTAAAAAGTGTCTATTTCAAAAAACAACACGTAATTTAATGTTCTCTTACAAATATACTCCGATCATAACATTTATTGTTGTATGTTAATTTCACATTCCAATACAAGCATTAGTAATACTACGTGTTCCGATTAATTCGAAAACCAAACCGAACTAAACATTGTATGATATGGTTGGTTTTGATTTCATATTTTTGCTGTTAAAATAGTTAAGACCGAAGTAAACCGAATCGTGAACACCCCGTAACAACGACAAACCGAACTAAACCGTGTATGATATGTTTAGATTTGATTTCATATTTTTGTTTTGAAAATAGTTAAGACCGAAGTAAACCGAACCGTAAACACACCTAAACAAATACAATATAGGAGAACCGTGAACACACCTGAACAAATACAATATAAGAGAAGCAAAGTTTATAATTAAAAAAAAAAAAAGATGTACACGTGGCAAGTAGGGGCATTGTTCAAACTTTGCACACCACAAAAAAAAAGGGGGGGACGTGGCTCATTGAGAGAGCTTCTTGCTCTTTCATTTTATAGATAGGTAGATATAACGAAATGAGAAAATCGAACCGTAAACACACATAAACAAATACAATATAGGAGAACCGTGAACACACCTGAACAAATACAATATAAGAGAAGCAAAGTTAAAAAATAAAAAATAAAAAAAACACCACAAAGATGGACACGGGGCAAGTATAGGTAGATATAACGAAACGAGATAACCGAAATCACGAGAAAAAAAATTTTAGGTGCACGTGTCAGCCATAGAGGCTGCCACGTGGCACACAATGGGGAGAAATCACTTTTTATTAATAGGTCCGATCATAACATTTATTGTTGTATGTTAATTTCACATTCCAATACAAGCATTAGTAATACTACGTGGTCCGATTAATTCGAAAACCAAACCGAACTAAACATTGTATGATATGGTTGGTTTTGATTTCATATTTTTGCTGTGAAAATAGTTAAGACCGAAGTAACCGAATCGTGAACACCCGTAACAACGAGAAACCGAACTAAACAGTGTATGATATGTTTGGTTTTGATTTCATATTTTTGTTTTGAATATAGTTAAGACCGAAGTAAACCGAACCGTAAACACACCTAAACAAATATAATATAGGAGAACCGTGAACACACCTGAACAAATACAATATAAGAGAAGCAAAGTTTAAAAAAAAATAAAAAAAATAAAACAACAACACAAAGATGGACACGTGGCAAGTAGGGGCATTGTTCAAACTTTGCACACCACAAAAAAAAAGGGGGACGTGGCTCATTGAGAGAGCTTCTTGCTCTTTCATTTTATAGATAGGTAGATATAACGAAACGAGAAAACCGAACCGTAAACACACCTAAACAAATACAATATAGGAGAACCGTGAACACACCTGAACAAATACAATATAAGAGAAGCAAAGTTTAAAATTAAAAAAAAAAAAAAAAAAACACAAAGATGGACACGTGGCAAGTATAGGTAGATATAACGAAACAAGATAACCGAAATCACAAAAAATAAAATAAATAAAAATTATTAGGTGCCACGTGTCAGCCACAAAGGCTGCCACGTGGCACACAATGGGGAGAGTTCACTTTTTATTTATAGTTAGATAGATATATTAATATTTTATATTAATATATGGTAATCACATTAATTAAATTGCACAATCCAAGTGTAACTTATACACTAATAAGTTGTGCCCCATATGCCAATAAATTTGCATCCAGAATATTCTTTAATTAATCAATTTAATAAATATCTTGTATTTAATTTATTTATAATAAATAAATACCACAATATTAATTTACCACTATAACCTTTATAGTCTTGAGATAAACTTTCCTTATTTGGTTATCATTTATAACCACATTTTAATCCGGCTAGATGTTTTTATGTGTGTGACCCGATAGGCTTCCGAATATGTTGGCTGTAGACACAAAGTGCAATTTACGAAAAATGCCCTTCATGCCTAACGATCATTGGATAGCGTTTAGCAACACACCGTGACCCCCAATAACAAATGCAATGACTACTACATTTAATGTGAAACAGTTACCGTGTAAATTACAATCCTATCGCTATAATAATATCCATACGGTCGTACGTCGAGTGTCAAACATTAACGACCGTATCTTATAATCTGGATATCAAGCTCTCTCGAAGTAACTCATTTACTTCCACTTTGCAAAGATTCACGAGAGTAAGACATTCCTTATAAGAAGGCCTTTTCAGATATTCACCCCTACTGATAGGGTACGCGATTCCCAGACGACCATACATGTATACTCCGCATGCTTCAGTATCACACCCAATCACTACCGCATGATCGCCCCGTGGCTAGGGGAAACCTCAATAGTGTTAAAGCACGACAATCCACACCGTGATGTCATGTAGACTCCGGTCCTAAGGATAATTACGCAACCGTCACATAATGTGACACTTATCCGTGTAAGTGGGTCAGTCTAACGTACGCATTCTCCAATACACATCCACGTACAGTCCAAGTGTCTTTACGCTTCGATAGATGAGATCTATCCCTGCCCTTAAAGACAGAAGACATCTAATACGTGCTAGTCTGTTTGTACTATCAATGTCCTGTTTAATAGTACATCAGCCTAGAGACATTTAAGTATCAAACTTATTAAAGTGATTAGAGATCTCATCAACCATAATCGCCTATCATGGTTTCTCTATCACAGTTTAATACTAAGGAAGTTATCATATAACAATTCATAATTGGTTCTTTAAAAGAACATATATATGACAACATAAAAGCCATTTAACATATGTATAAACATAAAGAAATAGTAGAAATGATCCGACCCGGTCGGATCTAGTCCAGCCCGATTGGGTTTAGGACACTATTCCAACAATCTCCCACTTGGCCTAAAACCAATCACTCGCACACACAAGACCAACTTGAAACACAAGAATCTCATGCAATACTCGCGACCAGCCCTAGCCATAACGGATCGCTATCCATGGGGATTCAGACTATCTTCATATCATGTTCCAAATGACCAAGTCCAATGAACCGCCTCAACATACACACGGATCACTGACGAGACCCTGGTCCTTGCTTTAAGCAATGAATCCACTTACTATATCAGCTATATAGAAAAGGTGGAAGAACCGTACAAGGTTCAAGAATGAACCTTCTAGATCCATGTACTGCTCCCGCTGCGCCTCCAAGGCACTACTGTGTTTTGGCTAAGTTGTACAATTTACAGTGACCAATAGGCTAGAACATTTTCAGCTCACTGTATCACTTAATCAAAGTGTCTGCAAACCCAGACAGTAGCTCTCGCTCGCCTTCATAAGACTCATAATATACGTCTGTATATCTACGTTTATTTAATTCCAAGTTTCAATAAACTAGGAAACCATCCTTAACTTGTTTAAGGATATTCTCGACATTCACCAGATTTACTTTAATACTTGCTCATGAATATTCATAGACTATGAACATCCGGCATTACCTATAAGATGGTTCCTATCGCAGTAGCGAAGGAAATCTTCCATAAGCATCATCTTTCACCTTATCTTTAGGACAAACGTCCTAACATAGATAGATCTTGAGAACACCGTCTAGCAGTATCCTCTGTCGCGATTTATGCTAAACTCCTTTTAGCATCACATCTATATAGGTAAACTATAATCTTACATCAGTTAAATCTATCGCTATAGATTCCTATTTCTAAAATAAGAACTACTACTTCAAGTGCTTTCGTAAAGACCTTGAACTACCAAACATTAATTGACTGTGACATGTGATGATAATTCTCGAGAGAGATATCCAATACCTTACTCTAAAATCGTAACACACTCCCACTATCCATCTTGCACATGGGGCATATCCCTTCTTTTGACTAAATCAAACTCCTTTGATCATCAAACAAAGAAATCGTCTAGACAAACTTGTTTGAGTCCATAAATGAATCTCGTGGGCTTACATATCATGTCATCGTCTATGAACACCGAGCTGTCTGCCCAACATCTTCAACACTATGATATAGCCATGATACGAAGTTATAACAAGCATAGTCTGAATATAACTAGGCTCAGCCTTACAGGGACATTCCCTTTAGGTAAGACATACTAGGTTCATAACCTGGTTGTCACTGATGGAATCTAATTTAGATATTATGGCTCCTGGCCATATCTCTCAATCTTGCCTTTCAAACATTCCTTCACAAGTCGTGAGATATTCATTCTTCAAGATGAACATACCAGCAGCCTTTTTAGGCTTGAGGTTATCCACAAACTTACAGAACTTTTGTGTGCACTGAGCAGTGTTCTACACCTCATCACTATGTGGCGTCTGCTCACGTTCCTATGGTTGAATATATATTTGTGGTTCTCAATCTCTTTTGAGATCTTATTTACTCCCACGATTTCTTTTGGAAGAAACACTTCCTCTAGAAAACAGCATGTTTGGAGACAAACATTTTGCTCCGCGGACAAGTAAATAATATCTAGCGTACTTGCTAAGATATTCCACAAAGTTGTATATGTCGTACTAGGCTCTAATCCTTTCCGACTTTGCCTTTGACAACTTCAAATCATCGGTTAAGATAGATTCGAAATTATCCTCTTCCATATCTAATATGGAATTTATTCAACCTTTATTCTTTGGAACTTGGTTAAGCATAAGGGCACTATCCCGAAACGGGTAAGGGATACTTTGCATGGCTTGCGTCACGCCTTTGTCATATAAAGTGTTGTTTCCATTTTGGGAACATAATCTAATTGCGTATCCCAAGATGGTATCCTTCAAGGGAAGCATCTTATTCCTTTTCAGACGACTTCTGAAACACCCTTCAGGTATTAATTGCTTCAATCCAATTGAAGATTAATTCCTAAGTAGCTCATCAATCTCATATTCGCACTTCACTGAGTATATTCAACTATTTCTAAAAATAGTCATAGAGATTAACAAACAATTATTTGAGGCATTAATTGTCATAAGCCAACAAACATCGGTATGTTTAGGCTTTCGACAACTTTCTAGATTTTAATAACCTTTTCATAAAAGGGTATCTTAGTCATCTTTAGATAAGATACGTATTACCCACATGATTCATAACCACATGGTTCAGACGTCATCTAAATGACATTCGATAATACGTTTCTCTTTCAGAGAGTCGACATCTAGAACAACTACAAATATCAAGGATAACAACCATACAAATATTTAGTTGAGATCTCATCACATATATCAACTATATAGTGATATCAATCTAGTATGTTAGATTCAGTGACCTTCCAACTTTATCGGAATAACATTTATTCTTTACAATTGAATATGTCTACTAAATCCTAACAAATAACATAAAGTATGTTCTTCATAAGAACCGGAACATAATAACATTTATTTAGTTCCCTTATCAGTTTACTAGATCCAGAACGTGGTAAGTGTTACAACGTTTGCTTCACCTTCCACATCTGTATTTAATCTTTCTAATTCAATCACATTCGCAAGATATCATATATCTAAGAGTTGACTTGAACTTAGATAGATTTATCTCAACTCACTTGCCTAAAATAGAAAATTCAATAAGTTCTCTATTTAAGCAGATGCCCTAACTTTCCTTTTTAATCCTTTAAGCACTTGAAAAATGTTTCTTATTGTAGTCTTCATAAGACTTAAGAAATATCACAAGGACCATGTCTTTAATTTCCTTTCATAAAGAAAATATAAAGTTTATTAAATAGTTTATTTAACCTTTTGAATCGTATTCAAAACATTGACTATTTAATTTACCTTTAAGCAATGATAGAATTAAGTCGATACTTAAATCTTACGATTTTGAAAACAACCTTTCCAAAATTAGATGTGGTCATTCTTATCCAACGTCTAAATTAATTGTCATCATATGACAGAATGATAATCTTGGATCATATCCAATATATGATTAATTTGTTGAAACTTATTTCAAATGATTTAATCATATCATGAGCTTCCGCTTTCATTAATAATTAACGCCTTGGAGTAATCCATCAAATATGTAGTCTCCTTATCTCTAACTACTATAACGGGATTGCTTGTGTCATTGCTTATTTTAAAAGGATTAAAATTACTTAACCATATTTGAGAACGTTTCTCAAATGATAACAGTCATGATTTGGTTTTACTAATCGAGAATAAAACATAAATATAAAGTTTGCTAAAACTTCAACCTAAAATGAAAATAAAAGAGTGTTGTTTATACACGCAAAATTAAAAATGGTCTTTGGTTTATGATTTTGCTCCCACTAGTCAACTACTCCCAATTGACTTTCAAGAATTGTCCAAAATTCTTTAGTGGCTGAGATCCAATCTAGTTACTTGATTCCCGGCGGTGGTCAATCAATCAAGATAATTTTGAAAGGTATGTAACGCTTTACCAATCACATCACTATGTAATTCTCAGTGGTTGACTAGTCAACTCTTTAGCGATACACATCACTATGTGTTAGTCAACCCATTGTCTCTAAAATCAGACGGCTCTGACGGTGGCCAATCACCGAAAGACTCTAGTCAAGTCATAACCCAATATCCACGAGATCTCATACGATCATATCTCAATAACGACGATATACCCAATGTAGGTCAACTCCCAGCGGTGGTCGATCAGTTGGATCCGAACACAGGCTCTTCACCGTCGTTATAATATTGGGAGACAATATTTCGACTTGATTTTTGTTGTGGAAGTATTTTCGTAAATTAATTCACTTAGTTAATTTTAATTTTGGTCTCATCAATTATATCTATCTCTCTATATATATATCCTACACATTTAACTAGACCGTTTCTAGTCATGCATCTATCGTATCATATAAAATAAATACAAGCAGAAAATAAATAAATGCGTAAAGTAACCGGTATGATCATGGACTTTTCCTAGGTGTGGTTTCGAATACAAACTGACGAAACCGCTGGTCACAATCTAAGGGTAACTGCAACCGCTAATAGGAACTTTAATGCGTCATCTCCAATGGGATCTTTATTCTTCTTTCTTTGGTCTCCATCTTCTGCTCCATTCTTGTTACATTTAATTCTATCTAATAAAATAAATACACCCGCCACATGCGGGAGGGAGCTAACGGGAATGGGATAAATGCAGAAAATAAACTAGGTCACGTTCTTCATAACGGCCTAGGACAATTTTAAAACCAACAGAAAAATTAAATCATTCACATCTATCCTATCGGTCGAGTCCATGATCAATCGGGGTCCATATAATTATATCTACTATATCTAATCCATACAATAACATCTTATGAAAAAGATTAAAATTTAACTACTTGCGTCTTAATTAATCAATTAACATTTTATCTATTAAATAATTTTATCCAATCAATTAACTAATTAACATTTAATTAATTAAATGATAAAATTAACGATTAATTTTAAATAATTTTAATTTTAATTAATTAGAACTATTCTAAAAATAAATCAAAATTAAAATTAAGTCTCTTTTGTTTCTTTCCTTTTGATTCCTAATCAAAAGGATGCCTTTGGTTTCCTAAACCAAAATGCATCTTCCTAAACCAAATTTGGTTTAGGCCTGGCCACTTTCCAAAATCAAAATTTTGGAAGTGGCCTAGGCCTAGGCCTTTTACAAATTAAATATTTGAAAAGGGCCTAGGCATATTCCAAATCAAATATTTGGAATGGCCAAATAATTTTGGTTTAGGCCTGGCCACTTTCCAAAATCAAAATTTTGGAAGTGGCCTAGGCCTAGGCCTTTTCAAATCAAATATTTGGAAAGGGCCTAGGCCTATTCCAAATCAAAATTTGGAAAGACCAATATTATTTTAATCCATGTGGCATCCCAATGGCCCAAACTATTTGAATCATTGGTTATCCACATGACACAACTAAACAAAGAAAAATTACCAATCACAACTATGAACCATATTGAATCACAAAATACACAAAACAAAATTTAGGAGATCGCTAGCATTGACCGGTCAACCGACTCGGCAGAAGGCTGCCCTGCGCCGCCGCCGCCGCCGGTGGTGGTGCCGCCGCCAATCGGCCGAGCACCACCATATCTCTTTTTTTCTTCTTTTCGTGTATCGTTTTTGCGAATAAAAAATCTTTCATCTTTTAATTACGTGATTAGAACGATAAAATTAACTACGTAAAATAACATGCTTATTGCTTAAGCTCGAAACTCTCTCTGATTCCACTGTTAGGAAATCTATGCGGGAACGCAGCGGAATTTAAAATTTATTTCCTATCGACCCAAGATCAACTTCGTTTAAGCAATAAACAATTAAGCTAATAGACGGTGGTTACCTTGCTTGATCTAAAAGATCGACGTTTTGACCGTCTAAGGAGAGTAGTTCTGTATAGAGCCGCCCAAGTGTTCGGCCTCTACCGCTAGTCCACACGAACAGCCCGCCGGAATCCCATCATGGATTGCTATTGGAAAACTCCGGTTGCTAGACCGGTCTTTTTCCCTCTCTCCAACTCTCTATAGGATGCTCTCTATCTTACACAAGAACTATTAGTTCTTGAAATTATGTTGTTCAAAAGAGCTTGACACCCACATCTTATTTATAGTGTAGGGGGCGCCCAACCTAGAGTGAAGGAGAAGAAAACATTTTCCCAATAAGATAAGGAAAATATAATTGATTGATTTACTCATTAATATTTGATATCTTATATTAAATATTTCTAATATATTGTCAATAACTTATATTGACTATATTTATCTTATTACCATAAATCAATTCACACATGTGTATATATCACACATATATATATATATATATATATATATATATATATATATATATATATATATATATATATATATATATCTTGAAAACAAATGTGCACAAGCACTATCTAAGTGCAAGTCACGCATTTGACTATATATATATTTATATATTAATATATGGTAATCACATTAATTAAATTACACAATCCAAGTGTATCTTCTACACTAATAAGTTATGCCACCTTTAGCCAATAAATTGGCATCCGGAATATTCTTTAATCAATCAATATAATTAATATCTTGTATTTAATTTATTCATAATAAATAAATACCACCATATTAATTTACCACTATAACCTTTATAGTCTTGAGATAAACTTTCCTTATTTAGTTATCATTTATAACCACATTTTAATCCGGCTAGATGTTCTTATGTGTGTGACCCGATAGGCTTCCGAATATGTTGGCCGTAGACACAAAGTGCAATTTATGAAAATGCCCTTCATGTCCAACGATCACGGGATAGCGTCCAACAACACACCGTGACCCCAATAACAAATGCAATGACTACTACCTTTCATGTGAAACAGTTACCGTGTAAATTACAATCCTATCGCTGTAATAATATCCATACGGTCATACGTCGAGTGTCAAACATTAACGACCGTATCTTATAATCTGGATATCAAGCTCTCTCGAAGTAACTCATTTACTTCCACTTTGCAAAGATTCACGAGAGTAAGACATTCCTTATAAGAAGGCCATTTCGGATATTCACCCATACTGATAGGGTACACGATTCCCAGACGACCATACATGTATACTCCGCATGCTTCAGCATCACACCCAATCACTACCGCATGATCGCCCCGTGGCTAGGGGAAACCTCAATAGTGTCAAAGAATGACAATCCACACCGTGATGCCTTGTAGACTCCGGTCCTAAGGATAATTACACAACCGTCACATAGTGTGACACTTATCCATGTAAGTGGGTCAGTCTAACGTACGCATTCTCCAATACCCGTCCACGTACAGTCCAAGTGTCTCTACGCTTCGATAGACGAGATCTGTCCCTGCCCTTAAAGACAGAAGACATCTAATACGTGCTAGTCTGGTTGTACTATCAATGTCCTGTTTAATAGTACATCAGCCTAAAGACATTTAAGTATCAAACCTATTAAAGTGATTAGAGATCTCATCAACCATAATCGCCTATCATGGTTTCTCTATCACAGTTTAATACTAAGGACGTTATCATATAACAATTCATAATTGGTTCTTTAAAAGAACATATATATGACAACGTAAAAGCCATTTAACATATGTATAAAAATAAAGAAATAGTAGAAATGATCCGATCCGGTCAGATCCGGTCCAGCCCGATTGGGTTTAGGACACTATTCCAACAGAAACATCTTGGGGAGCCCGATACAGGACATCAGGGTTCCTCCCTTATGTGCATTTTAAGCACGTGCCCATACAAATTGGATAAAGAGGAAAATCATCCCTTGATTATAGGACACGGATCTTATAATTTAAAATACATGCATAATTATCTCTTATAACGTGCTAGAATGAATCCTTAGGGTTTTAAGAGTCCTATTCTTCTCCAACAAGAAAAGAGGGTGAGACGCCTCCATATATAAACAACCCTAAGGAACTACGAAAGACTTGATTCCAATTACGCATATTGGATACATAGGCAATTTGAGAGAAATTAGCTCCCAGGCTCAGTCTAAATCACATAACAATCTCCATCTCCAATGCTAAGGCTTTTTGCTAGATCGTTTTAAGAGGGTTTAGACCCGGATTGTTTACTCGGCGATATCCAGCATCGTCAGTGAGACAACACTCACATAATGTTAAGGATTTACTCTTAGCATTTTGAGTTAATACATGTATAACTTTCTGACACACATACGTACGTATATGTGTATATTTGTATGCATGTTCATTAACCTAAACGAATATTTGCGAGCTATCTCGTATTTGTTTGCCTAATAAACAAACATATTAGTAAATTAGTATTGTAAGTATTGTTCGTTTAGCTTAACAAACAAACAAGTATTAGGTTATAAATTTATAATCCTTTTCAATCTTTATAATGTTTTAGTTTATTTCATCCATCGAGGTTGGGGCATCACGATTACAACATATATAACACCATAAATTTACTACATGACATCACGATATTTTTGAATATAAAATAATGTCAGCAATATTTATGTTTTCGTATCTTACATAAACGTCAGCCATAAAGACGATGACATAGTAATTACATTTCTTATAGCATAATGAGTGTGAGTGGTAATGACATTTTTAACACGTGACATGTTGAAATAATTTTATGGGGGAATGAGTGAAAATGACAGAAATATTTCATCAATTGAGTAGAAGGACAATCTTTTGAAACTTTTTCATAAAGGACAAAACTATTTATTCACTGTCGAAATTCACTTTGTGTTCGAAATTCACTGTTTAAATTCACTGCCGAAATTCACTAATGTTCAAAATTCATTGTCGAAATTCACTGATTTTCGGGATTCACTGTCGAAATTCACTGATTTCGGGATTCACTGGGGAGATTCACTGATTTTTGGGATTCACTGTTTGTCTTTCTCGTTATAAAAATTATGCAGTTGTCCTTCTCCCTATAAAAAAATATGTAGCTGTCCTGTTACTTAAAAATATTCTAGATTATGTATTTATCCCTAATTTCCCATAATTTTATTTGGTCGAGAAGAAGAAGAAGAAATAAATGGAAGAATATGATGTAAAGTAAAAATTTATTGCAAATAAATAATAAAGGTACTATAGCATTTTACTGCATGGGACAGCAAAGTATGGGCTTTGAGTAGAAAATGGTTCGACTGTATCACGAAAACTATGTGTAGATGTTATTTAAATAGCGGGCCTAAAGATTACCAAGATTAATGCAACAATCGTAAACAATCCCTTTTTTTCTTTTTTGGGAACAAATCGTAAAAAATCCTTGCACAGTATAAATCGAACTATGTTTTATTTTTTTTTATTTTTTTTTTTTGTTTTAGATAAATGTTACTGTCAGACCAACTCAAATACAACTATCGAATATGATGAGGTCTAAATCAATAATCAATTGTGTAAAAGTATAAGTAACATAAGCTTTACCTGTTTATTTTTGCGTTGAAAGGCATAAGAAAGATGATTGTATGATAGACAAATACTATAAAAGTCATTCAGACTCAGCAATGTCCACGTCTTTTTTTTTTTTTTTTTTTGAAAATAATGTCCACGTCTTTAAAACAAAGCTTTTAATCAGAGTTACCGTAGACTTAGACTGGTAGGTGTGTGTCATATATTTATGCATCACACGTGAATATTAATTAACTGAATCGACAATGGGTTACAGTCATATGCATATGTATGTTACCATGCAACTAATGAATCCCTCCCAATCCCATATATATGCTAGCTGCTGCAAATTAAAAGACATTGTACAGTTTTACTAGTAATTACTACTTTATGCAAATGCGGCTATGAAACTTTATTACTATTGCATTGTGGTTTTTGCTTGTTGTGAACGGCCGGGCCGGGCCGGTGCATGGTTGGTGGACTCAATCAGACTAGTAGTTTACTTAATTTGGGCATACACAAAGATTTAATAAACAACAAATTAAAGCACAAAGATTTAAATGAGTACTAGTAGTAGTAGTAGTAACATACAGTAAGTATATAGTACCAAATATGCCACATCGATCACATCAAGACAGACAGACAGACAGAGAGACATTCAAAAAACACAAGAAGCTAGAAGAAGAAAAAACAAACAGACAAACATGAGATCGAGCTGGGTTGAATAGTCATTAGAAGTAGTAGTTAATATTTATTCAACAAGAAGATTAATGTTGCTGCTGCTGCTGCAATCTGGAAAGTGCCTTGTCAAGTTGGCTCCATTTTTGCTCAATAGTCCCAATATACCCAATCGACATCCTCACCAATCCAGGTGATATGCCAGCCAATGCCTTCTCGTCTGCATTCAGTTCACTACTTGTACTGCTTCCTGAGCATGACATTAACGTCTCGTAGTAGCCCAAGCTCACCGCCATCAACCCAAACTGAGTATGATTCTGTAGTATGTTCATCAAACGGTTAGCCCTCTCTTCGGTTTCCATGTCCACACATAGTATGCCCCCATACCCGTACTCTTTGTTGTTGATGGACTTGAGAAGAGAATGATCCGGGTGTTCTTCCAGACCCGGGTAGACCACTTTGAGACCGAGCTTCTTCATACGGGTTGCATACTCGAGGGCACGCCGACAATGCTCTTTCATTCGGAGGCCCAGGTGGGGAATCCTTTCAGAAAGTTCAAATGCTACTTTTGGATTCATGGTTGGTCCCAGTAACATGAGTGTCCCTTGATGCAGATCCATCATTGAGTTCACCAGGCTTTCTGGACCACACACAGCACCTACGTACACATCATTTCATATTTACATTTATTTACAACTAATTAAAAGAAGACCGACATGATCATAAGTTAAAAGTGTAATTATCGTCTCGATCTTTCGTTTTTTTGTTTTTTTTTTTGTTTTTTGGAACAAAGTCTCGATCTTTCAACTGAATAAACCGTTGTAATTAACAATTAGTAGTACTGTAATGATAATTAATGGATTGAGAGATGAAATTGGCTACGGATTTGGGTTAAAACGGTTTCAACATCAAAAACGACAAAAAACGAGAGGGTGTAACGCCTCTAGACTCCGGGTTTGGTAGCGCTAAATGACTTATAAATAGTCCGGTTAACTGTTCAGATCGCCGTCCTTGCTTGGTCTAAAAGAGCTAACCCGAATTGACAAGACATTTATGTCTCATACTTATATGGGGGTAAGTAAGACTTTACTTTACCGATAGGAGACTTTACCTAGGTGT
The DNA here is from genome assembly GCA_024500145.1 of Gentiana dahurica var. dahurica. Lineage (NCBI taxonomy): Eukaryota > Viridiplantae > Streptophyta > Magnoliopsida > Gentianales > Gentianaceae > Gentiana > Gentiana dahurica. The sequence continues at coordinate 129,500,477 of CM044896.1, forward strand.
ACAATTTCCCGCACTATGGTGCTGGCAACAAGTTACTAGTTGGACAAAAAGCATTGTAAAATTGTTATTTGACTGTCCATTAATTAAAACTTAGTAGTGGCCAACTGGCCAAAATAGGAGTACATATATATAATATAGACAAAAGGGTCAACAAAATCGTCAATAGAGAATCATTTGAAGAATGTTTGTATTTTAAGAAGTGAGATCTGTATATCCCAAAACTCTACGTAGCGTATTTGGAGTAATTTCTAGTTTGCTAATCATAGATAAATATTCAGTTTAATATCTGTGTATGTAGATTAAATATATATATATATATATATAGATGTAGATGGATAAAACTGAAAGATAAATGGAAGAATAATAAGATATAAGACACGTTAGCAAGGAAAACCATAGTCCACATCTTTATCTAAATGTCCTATTCTGGAAGATTTTTCTTAGTTGTATACATATGCAGGCAGCATATGCATATGTATGATGTATCATGTGCTTCGCTTCAACCTTATCAAGCATGTTTTTTTTGCCTTTATAAAGTACTCTTTTCTAATCATTCAATATTTTGTAATTTGTATGATTATATTGCAAAATGACTAATAATCCACATAAACACTCTTTTAATGGGAAAGAGAAAAAAAAAAAAAAAAACTTTTTCTTTATTTTGTGTCCAAAAAAAAAAACAATAACAAAAAGTAACGTATAGTACTTACCAGCAATGATGTCGGCACCACCGCTAATATACTTGGAAATGCTATGAACAACCACGTCAGCACCCAACTTCGCCGGCGATATAACCATCGGAGCGAATGTGTTATCCACCACCACCATCACCCCCTTGTCATGTGCTATCCTAGCTAGCTCCGGCACGTTCGCCACCGTCAGCGTTGGATTGGATATCGCCTCAAAATATAACACCTTGGTTCTCCCCTCCACGATAGCCTCCTCAACCATCTTCAGATCTCTGATGTCCACAAACGTCGTCGTTATGTTACAAGCCCTCGGCATAAAATGCGACAAAAGGGCATGGGTCCCTCCGTAGAGAGTCCTGGATGCAACCACGTGTCCTCCGGAGCTGCATAGCTGGAGCAGCACCGATGAAATCGCCGACATACCGGAAGCCGTGCAGTAAGCGGCTTCGGTTCCTTCAAGAGCGGCCATCTGTCGGCTCAAATTGAGAACGGTCGGGTTGAAATGACGGCTGTAGATGAAAAAATCACGATCAGGGCCTAATTCACCGGAGAACATCCGGCGCATGGTTTCAGGCTCCATGACGGTAAAGGTGGCGGAAGCCTCGATGGACATGTTAACGCCACCATGCTCACCGAATTCGTGGCGGGCATTGGCTAGCGCGGTGGCTGGGTCGTCCCATGTTAACATGGGCTTCATAAATTTCTTGTTTTCACGGTCCCAATTGTCATCGGAACCGGACCTTTTCTTTGTGGACATGACTCCATTGGAATTGACCACCGTTTCCGCCATTTTTTTTATTTTTTTTTGGGCGTGTACCGAAGGGGGGTGGAATAGAAAAGAGTAGTTTGAGGTGAAGGGGACGATGAGAGGTACAGAGAATAATGGTACGCAAATGTATTTATAGAGAATTTTTTATAGAGAAATTTTTAGTGGTGTGGGAACTTGCGGTCTAGATCCTCTACTTTGAGAATCTTAGCTTTACCTTCAAAGCCGAGAATCCGGATTCGGGAGCCTATGGCGGAGGAAAACAAAGAACTCTTAAACGAATACGGCCCTTAGTGAAGTAGATTGTGTTTTACTTGTTTGTTGACGGTGCTGGAAATCGTTGGTGTTAAATCCGGGGGTTTCCTTCTTCTGAGTGACAATCTGTTCAAAGCGGAATCTTAACATAGGTGAAACATGGGTGTTTTTGTAGTGGTTTAGACTACACTTGAGAAACTGTATTTTACTGCATACGTATCTAATGTGTGTATTAGAATCAAGTCTTTGTAGTTCCTTAGAGATTGTTGTTTATATAGAGAAGGACTTGTGCCCAAGCGTTGCGTGTAGCGTGTCCATGTTTGACTTCAATTTCGTGTTCCCTAAGGAATAGATAATGATAATTTGATCTCCTTAATTTGAGGAGATAATTATGGATTCATCTTGGAATGTCAGAATCAATATCGTTATGATTTGAGATTCTTTCCGTATTTATTTGTTTTAATATGCACATGGATGAAGTGGCTATGAGATAGACTTAGGCCGAGCCGCGAGGACTCGTTTATACCCAAACCAACTTGCCGAGGTCGGGGTGCGGCCAATCAGAGATCGGTTCGGATCCTTGAGGCTCTTGGCCCTTAGGCTGTTTATTATTTACCCTCATTTACTGTTAGATTACTATGGGGATGACACGTAGCAAGGTGCTGATCCGACCTCCGTCATAAGCCCCCCAGATCCAGTTGGCCTTGCAAGATCAGCTCGGATTTGCCCAAGTTGTGACTCGGCTCGGTCATCCAGACTTGTATCTTTTCAAATTTTGAGTGCCAGGTGGCGGAAGCTGTTACGACGCTGTCATAACGGTCCCGAGAATCGAGGCGTCGTTGCCCACTAACTCTGAATAAGGGCGTTTCTCGAGGTAAGTGGGGGATTATAACCCTGTCATATAAATCGTCTCTTCATACCACTTACTATTAAACAGAAGACCACAATCCGGCTGCCGATTGATATACTTCTCCTTTCAATCTTCAAATTGCCTTCACAAGTAAGTTACTTCCTTGTTTTCATTCGCAATTTAGCTTTTGTTGTGGCCTGTCTTCCGAAGCCAATTTTAAACAAACTTCTCCGGAACCCTAGACCTTGAGATGGCCATTGCCGATAGTAGGGACGTTAAATCCATCCTCTATCAGGAAGACTTGGATGAAATCTGCGAGTTGTACGGGATTAACAAGGAGAGATATGCTCCCATGCTGCCCTCTGATCCGTACCTTTTTACTCTAAACCCGCCGGAGGGGTTTTGCGCCGTCCACATGGAATACTTCGAGGTTGGCCTGAGGCTCCTTTTCTGCCCGACTGTCCTCGCCGCCCTGTGATTTTACGAACTATGGCTCACCCAGATAGCCCCCAATGGTGTCAGGGCTATCATTGGGTTTGCGATTTGTGTCTGCTGCTTAACCTTAGGTTTACCGTGAAGAAATTCAGGTATTTTTATCATCGTGTAGGGGTAAAGGACCACACCTATGGGTATTATTTCTCTCGGAGGATGGGCCGTTCCGGTGACGTCCATATTATCCCTAAAGGTAAAGATTCCTTCAAGCGATGGAAGAAGCGGTTCTTCTTTGTCCGACATGAGGACCATCCTGAACTAAGCCGGTGGAATATGGAAGAGATGGATAAAGATGAACGCCCCGAGTTGGATGAAAAGCTGGTGGAAAAGATCCACGGGTCCGGATACTCCATTGAGTGGCAAGACTTGTATGACGAGCTGTTTATGGCAGCTCGGTTAGAGGATGCAGGGCCCAGCCCCTACAAGGAGTTTGAGGAGGCTGAATGGAAGTCCTGTAGGGCATTTTTCTTTGCAATTTTGTCGTTGTGTTTATGCTTATCTGTTTGACTAATAGTGTGTTCATACTTACAGTGGTTGACTTCGTTGATCTGCTGGCTGGTGCCGAGGATGAAGCTGTGGTCCGTCAACCAGAGCCGATCCTTTCTCTCGGGGGCGAGGAGCCCTCCGTGGATGCTACTGCAACAGGCCCCTCCTCTTCTGACCCCCTCGGGAACAGACAGATCTGGGTTCTCTGGACAAGTTGGATCCTGAGAAAACAAGGGAAGGGGACCTTCCCCTCAGGAAGAAGGGACGGTCTAGGTCGGCCGCAACGCCGCAAGAGAGTAGGCCTTCAAGGAAGGGCAAATCAAAGGCTCTAGGGGGAGCTCAGGACCAATCTGGTCCACAAGAGGGGGATGCTTCCGAACAACAGTAGATCTCCAGTATGTCCGATGAGGAGCTGGCTGTTGTCGGCTTTAAATCCATGGAATTTGTAAGTGGTTGTTTTTCTGTTTATCTCGATGCTACACTTTTGATAGCCTTACTGATTTTTTTTTTGTCTGATCGTGCCGGGAACCTTGGTCGGTCAGGAGGTTTTTCGGAGATCAGGGAAAGCCTCCATAGATTCATCCGATCAAAAAAAGAAATTCGCCGAGCTGAGGCAAGCTCGGGAAGAGCTCAGGGCTGCTGCCGAGCTCAACGATAGGGAGCTAAACTCACCAAGATCAACTCTTGGCCCGAGAGACTGAGCTGAAGTCTTTGGTGGGCGAGCTTGCTGAGGAGAAGAAAGTAAAGGATCAGGTTGTGGCCGAGCTCCAGATGAATTTGTCCGAGCTGGAGGCTACTATTCCAGCTCGGTGTGCCGAAGCCGTTCGGGAGTACAAAGCCTCGGGGGACTTTGACCAGGATTTGAAGGTGCTGCTCAAAAAAATGTGGCGCCATTTTTAATTCCTTTTGTGATAATAGAAAATATCTTTTCTATATTACATATTATTTTTACCAAATAAATAATATTTACATATTCATTAAATAGACCAACTATTTAATTTATTCTCGAGGTTCCACAAAACGAGAAAACACTCGCGTGTTAGGAGCCAACCCGGGACCATGGATCTATAACCAGTAGCTACAATAAATTGAATAAAATATTCATCGAACATAATATTTCTACTCAACTTATTAATTCCGGAATTACGCCACCATAAATCCGAACTGAACTCTATCGATTATAGATATAACTTATTCTCAAAGTGTCGAGTCGATAAGTGTCCATTGATATAATCATTACTTATAGACTAACCCTCCATAGACTATCCGTAACGAAGCGGGATTATTTCCGTAAACCTTCTTCATTACATCTTATCCTTATTTACCATTAACCCACTAGTGATCAATTAGTTCATAACCAATACGAACTCGGCCGATCGATCATTTTCTAGGATCGAAAAATAAGGGGATTGTCTTTTCTACTTCCCGCAGGAAGAAATGGATTTCATATCTGTGAGACACACACTTCTCACTCATTCCAGAATAGTGCCAATGCGAAAGTGATCCAGACCGCGCCTCTTAACAATCCTTAACGAACACATCAAACCCTATCTTGAAACAAGTAGGAGTATGCAATCACTTCAGGATTAAGGTTAATCCATATATGATCATCTTGTGATTTAATAAGATTTCTCAATCACGGAATTATATGAGAAATGCAGATTAAATCGGTCCAGTCCTATTTGACTACATCATATATAAATGCCCCACTTAGATAACCAATATCGACGGTCCGGGTAAGACGGTCACACCATAAAGTGTTCTGGGCGCATTAATGGTGGTTTAATCAATAGACCCCATACTTTGATTAAGTTCACCATGGACTAACAGTTCAAGTGTATCACAATAAACTTAATCCTCATGTGTGACACACACTAAGTTATATGTCTACATATGACACGACTTGGGATTTTCAGCAGTGTATTAAATATAAGCACAAAGCAAATAATAAGATGAGAATAAATCTGTCATTTATTAATTATAAAAACAATTACATAAATTTTCTTTCGGGCGCTACTTCCAACAATCTCCCACTTGCCCGTAAGGACAAGCAACAATTGTCTTCGGGCGCACTACATCTAACAGATACACGCCATGCGTAATGCCCTTGAGTACAGACGTAACATAGATAAGCTAAGCTAGAAACCAATAGTCACGACATGTTGATGAGCATTAAGTGAACCCTAGTGTTTGTGTCGGTCTCATAAAGATAACTTAATACTAATAATATGAACCTTTCCATGGTAAAACTTAGTTATTCATTAGCTTCTCACTCTTTCTAAGTACCTATGTACTTACCTCTTTTGTATGTTTCTTTTGTATGTATTGTGGGGTGAGAAGATGAACACGTTGACCATGAGCTCGATGAGGAGTTCGAGGTTGACGTTTGATGTGGATGATGCCAAGATGATGCTTCTTTTCTACTTCATTTTCCTTGTAGAGGTTGTACTAGATTAACTAGTAATTATTTTTTTAGAATTGTTGTATTTTTCTTTTAAGGTCCTTGTAAGGTAAGCGTTGTATTTTCCTTTGAGACATCGTATGTTGTAAAGTTATTCCGTTGTTGTAAGTTACATCTTCCTATCTTTATAATGGTTGTAATCTATTCTTAATAGCATTTATGTTTTTACCCGAGTCTTTTTAGCTTACATCTGCTTTATTTTGATACGACGACGTAGAGACTTGCATATAAAGTTAGATTTATTTAATGTTATACGCGCCGAACGTTCTATTCCGGATAAAGGCTCGGTATCCGAGAGTGGGACGTTACAACTTATGCATATTAGAACTGTTAACGAGCCGAGCCGAGCCGAGTATTGGTGGTTCGAACTTGAGCTCGTTTAGCTCACGAGCTCGTTCGTTTGTTAAACGAACAAAAAATTACGTTCGAGCTCGGCTCGTTTAAAAGATGAAATGTTCGAGCTCATGTTCGAGCTCGGATCGTTAAACATATTTTTTGTCTTTCAGCTCAAGTTTGGCTCGAGTTCGGTTTGTTAAAATATAAAACATAAAGTGTAAATGTAAAAATAACAAGTTAGACATTAAAATTACATATATTATACAACTAAAATTACTATAAAATATCTAAATAGTATATAAATTCAATCTATAATATCTATTAGATGAATGAATGAATTATCCTCTTTTGAGTAATGGTTACTGTAAATTGATGTATTTATATAAGCACGTTCGCGAACATAATTGAACGTTCACGAACCAAGCTCGTGTTCGTTCGTTAAGCAAACGAGCCTACAATCATGTTCGAGCTCGACTCGTTAAGCTAAACGAACAAACGATCACGAACACTAACAAGCCAAACACGAACTTGTTCACGAACGGTTCTGTTCGTTTAACAGCACTATGAATATGCCACCAATAACTATGCTTTGTAATGGTTATATACACTATTTGGGTGTAGGGCACATTACAGTCATTTTGTAAATGCTTTATAGGGTGAAAATAATGTTATCTGATTTATTAATAGATTGATAAATATCCATATGTTGGTCTTCTATTGACTTGTAACTGTGGATGTGGATGTGGATGTGGATGTGCATATACGTAGTACATCTAATTTCTGAAATTACTAGTCTCCAAATCTCCACTAAAAGTCAAGACATAAAATATGAAAATTGTGATAGTTATTTCCTCATATATAGGTCCAATGAATCTGGTCATATTTTGTAATACAGTATATACATGTCCTGTGAAAGAAAATCTCTGGCGGCTTTGGTGTTTTTATTGAACTATTTATTTATTCATTTATTGTGGTGAAATATTTATTAGAGAAGATCATGCATATAACTTTCTATATTTTGACTCCATAACAATGAAATGGATTTTCTTCTATTCTCAGCTTGGTGCGTTTTATATTGAATAATAAAAGCTATATAAAGTCTCCTTTCCTATTATACTGGAACTAGCCAAATTCAAATTCTACTAGTTATCAATTTAATAAGTTTATAATATTCCCAACTCACATACCAATTACCATACTACAAAATGGACACCTTGAAAAACAGATTTTGTTTGTTATCCATTTGCTACAGGATTTATTTTTATTTATTTTTTATGATAATATAGTCCTATCCTGTAGTATATGTGTAAGTAGATACGTGTCGATATTATGGTCATTTATTTATTTAATTTTGGATTGGGTGTATGTGCATTTATTGAGAGGTTGAATTGGAGTAAATATATACGATATTTTGTTAATCCATTTTGCGTGCGAGATATTATGAGAATATGAGTGACTAGACAATTATAAATCGAACTTGTTTTAAGTACAAACGTCAGCCATGAGCTCCATGAGCTTAGTTAAATAAACAGATAAATTCTGGAGATAGATTTCATTGATTAAACATCAAAACTGCTTACATTATCAGACAGCTATTGCCTTCATTATAACGAAGAGGAAGACTAGATAATAACCAACCGTACTAGCAAAATCTATGGATAGATTTTTTAAGAGAATCTTTCTTAACTAACATAATACTAGCCACAGGATTACATCACACATGGAAGGCTCAGATGATGACACATCAGCATTATATACTATATCTTAACATCCCCCCTCAAACTCAAGGGTGGGGAGACCACATTGAGCTTGCCTCTAAATATCTGAAACTGAGTAATAGTCAATGGTTTAGTCAGACAGTCTGCTAGCTGATCAGCAGAGGGTATGTAGCAAACATTCAGCTTCTTGTTCAGCACTTCATTTCTGACAAAATGAACATCTATCTCAATATGTTTGGTGCGAGCATGATATACAGGATTTTGGGCTAGAAAAGATGCACTAGTGTTATCACACCACACAGTAGGCACACCTGTAATGTTGATCTTGAGCTCAGACAAAAGAGATGAGATCCATTTAAGTTCTGCTGTGACATTTGCCAGTGCTCTGTATTCAGACTCTGTGCTGGATCTTGAGACCACATCCTGCTTTTTGGAGCTCCAAGACACAAGAGATTTCCCTAGAAAAACACAGTATCCACCAACAGACTTCCTATCAATAGTTGAAACCCCCCAATCAGCATCAGAAAATCCTGTGAGAGTAAGATAAGCAGCAGGCTTGAAATGTAATCCAAGAGTGAGAGTCCCTAGAACATAACTGAGTAATATCTTGACTGCCTTCCAATGTTCCAGATGTGGAGTTTGCATAAACTGACTCAGATAATTAACTGCAAAGGTAATATCCGGCCTGGTACAAGTGAGGTACTGGAGGCCACCAATTGCACTCTTGTAAAGAGTGACATTCTGGAACACTTCACCAGGCTCTTCTTCAAGTTTCTTGCCTGGCACAATAATGGTAGGACATGGTTTGAGAGATGTACATCCAAGCCTAGACAGTAGTTGTGTAGCTTATTGAGTCTGAGTCAAGTAAAGTCCAGAAGAATCCCTCACAACCTGCATACCCAGAAAGTGTGACACAGGTCCCAAATTTTTCAAAGCAAATCTAGAGTCCAACATGTGGATAAACTTGTTGATCAGTGTAGAGGAATTTCCAGTCACTAGTATGTCATCAACATACACTAACACAATAAGTATTTGACCTGCATACCTCACAATGAACAAAGAATTATCACAAACAGACTGCTTAAAGGACCAAGCCAATAACTGAGACCTGAGAGCCTCAAACCAAGTTCTAGGGGCTTGTTTTAATCCATACAGGGCCTTCTTGAGTCTGCAAACATAATGAGGTTTACTTGGATCCACATATCATTCAGGCTGAGTCATATAAACAGGTTCCTTCAAAGGACCATTTAAAAAGGCATTGTTAATGTCTACCTGATTAATAGGCCAGTTACAGGTGTCTGCCAATGAAAGTACAACTCTGATGGTGGGAGCCTTTGCTACAGGACTAAAGGTTTCTGTAAAGTCCACCCCATAGGTTTGACTGAACCCTTTGGCCACCAACCTGGCCTTATACTTGAGCACAGAACCATCAGTTTTCAGTTTCAACTTGTACACCCATCTACTGCCAACCACTGTGTGATGAGGTATGGAGGAACTAAGTCCCATGTGTTGCTCTTCATAAGAGCTTGATATTTCTCTTCCATAGCATGTGTCCACTAAGGACTAGATAGAGCTTCTGATACACTTAGAGGCTCAGTAGAATGAGCAGCTGCAGCAAAGGCTTTAGGCTTAAAAATTCCATGTTTGGATCTAGTGAGCATGGAGTGTGTGTTGACAGCAGTGGAATTTGGAGGAACTGCATGTTGTGTAGAGGTGTGTGGTGGACTTTCTGGTATGGATGTGAGAGTATTAACTGGAACATCAGACACAACAATTGGTAAAGATGGTGGTGTTTGTGGAATATGTGCATGTGGTGGTGTGATATGAGGTGATATAGTGGAATCAGCACTGGGTGGACTGAGAACAGGGGTTGCAACAGATGGTGAACTATGAACTTGTGATGTAAAAGATGGAGTAGAAAAACTAGGAGATCCAGTAGATACCTCAACTGCAGGAGTGTCTGTACTTGCCAAAGATGCTCCATTCTTCTGAGAGTGTAAAGAGGGTAAAATACACTGATTGACAGTGTCAGATTGAACAAGAACATCTCTATGTGGACCTTGTAAAAAACCAGTAGCAAAAGGAAAGCTTAAATCATCAAAGACAACATCTCTAGTAACATATTCTACCACTCATATCCAAACATAAGTATCCTTTATGAATAGGGCTAACACCCAAATTGACACACTTGCTGGAATGAAACTGGAATTTTATGGTTTGGAAAGGTCCTAAATGAGGGTAGCAAGCACAGCCAAAAACTTTAAACATCTTATAATTAGGTTCTTTGTTGAATAAGCATTGATGATGAGATATATGTTTTAGGACAGGTGTAGGTAAACTGTTGATGATCATGACAGCTTGCTGAAAACTGTGCCACCAAAAACTTAGAGGCATAGAGGCTTGTGCTAACAAGTAAGGCCTAACTCAACCACATGTCTATGTTTTCTTTCAGCCCTACCATGCTGTCCATGTGCATGAGGGCATGGGTGTCTAAATAAAATGCCTTGATCTTGAAGATCAGATTCAATACTTCTATATTCACCCCCCCAATCAGATTGTATACATTTAATTTGGACAGAAAATTGAGTTTCAACCATCTTTTGGAACTGTTTGATAGTGGTGTACACCTCAGATTATGTTTTAATGGATAGATCCATGTATATCTAGTATGATCATCTAGAAAATGCACATAATAGGAGTATCCATTTGTTGATTTTATAGGGGCAGGACCCCAGACATCTGTGTGAATAAGGTCAAACATTTGTTTAGCATGAGAATCAGATAAAGTATAGGGCAAAACATGAGATTTGCCATAATGGCAAACTTCACAAAAAACAAGTTCTTCATTCAAAGAGACATTACAGTGTTTCAGAATCTGACTCAAGACTTTGGGGGAAGGATGGCCTAGTGATAAGTCCACCATATGTGGTTTTTCTTGGATCGTTTTGGCCTGTTTTAATGCCTATTTTATGATTTTCGTATGATAAATTGCTTCTTTTGGACTAGATTACTGTTGTGGCTTTGATATTTTGCAGATATGATGAATCCGAGCAGAAAAAGCAATGAAAATGAGCAAAAAATGAGTCAAAGTCATGAAGGCATGAAGAATCACACCCAGGTGTGAAAGAATGGAACAGGGTGTGAAAAAATGCGGAAACTATTCAGATTTTCTGCAGGCCAACGAAATGTTCTGATTGGTGGAGAAAATTTCCAACGTAATTTCAAGATGATGGCGCAAATTTGGATGGAGAAAAAGATTTACACGCTATTTGATTCCTATTTTCTAGGAATTTTATTTTAGGAGATAAATTACACAATTTGAATTAAGGAAAATTCCTATTTATCCTAAAATAATTTCCTTAAATTGGAAGATCATCATGGACGCCTCATTCATCAATATAGTCGACTATTTCCCCTCTCTTCATCATCATCATCTTCCATCCCCAAGAACAAGGATTTTTAGGTTTTAAGAATTTAAGAACGAAGCTTTTTCGAGGTTTGATTATTTTATGCGATACTTTGACGGTTTATTTCTCTCTCTTTTCTCCTTTCTTCTATTTATTTATTTTTCTTGTCAAAGTATGAATTTTATGATTGAATCTTGGAATATTGATATGGAACGTGAGTAGATATCAGTTTCTAGGATTAGGAGAAATCCGGATATGAATATATGATGTAAAAACACCCAATCTTTCCCTTGTTATGAATTTGATGCTTATAAATTGATTCTTGTGTGCTATTCTTGTTTGACTGTCGAGTTTAATAGCCTGAGAGGGTGAATAATCGCAATTCTACGTAGAGAAATTATTTGATTAATTAGTGACTGAAAAAGTACTACTTAATTGATAATTTAGGAAACAAGAATTGAATATAGGGTTTTATTGGAATGAAAATTTGGTAAAAACCTAGATGGCATGAAATTATGGTTCTTTAAGGGATCTAAATTCATTCTTAATCGTGGGGAACCGGGTATGGTTTGAGTTTAGGTACAATCACGAAAATAATTCGAAAGAATATTTTGTGATAAAATTGATAATTGCCTTTATAAGTGTAAAATTCGTATCTTGGGGGAAATATTGTTGGTAAGTCATGTAGAAATTCCGTGGTGACTCCGAAATCCTAGAAATGCTTCTAAATTGAATCTTCACCTAAATCTTGAAGTTCTTGGCTCGTAGTTATATTTTCTCTGTTTTCTTTAATTTTAGGATTTTTAGATAAAAACCTCTAAAATTCTGATTTGTCTAGCTAATAAAAATCGGGAATTGTTTGGTGATTGACTACAAGTCCCTGTGGGATCTACATCCTAAGTACTACTCGATAAGCCGTGCGCTTGCGGTAGCATTTAGTGATTATATTGAAAATCACACATCACCTAGCCTCTTATGCCAAACATTTGGACTCTTATTGACACTGACAACCTGAACTCTCCTGGACTCAAAACAAGACTTAGGCTCAACAAGAGCAGCAAACTTGGAATAAAATGCTGAATTGGAGTGAGGGGAGCTCATGGTACTCTCAGTTGGATTGACCATATTGTACAGACCACCCTCTAATGTTCCTATGAGAAGAGGCATCCCTGTTTTCTTGGCCTTCACAACACAAACAGAATCAATAAATTCAATAGTCACATCATTATCATGAGTTAGTTTAGACACACTTAGAAGATTCTTAGTAATGGAGGGAACATGTAACATAGACTGTAATTTGAGAGATGTGTGAGAGTGTGTTGTACTATTTGTGGATTGACCAACATGAAGGATACTAAGTTGCTCACCATTACCAACCCCTAGTGTATCAGAACCTGCATATCCAGCACTGAGATTGAGGTTGTTCAAATCTCCTATGATGTGGTTTGTTGCACCACTATCCATATACCATGAGGAATCAGCAACAGATTGTGGAGAGGCCACATAAGCTGCAGGTCTTGGACTTCCTTGACTTCCAGTAGGCCTAGGATTGTTATTGCCATTCTGAGCTCCAGTAAAGGACACATCAAATCTGTGCCAACAATCCAAGACAGTGTGTCCATTTTTACCACACAATTGGCATACACTCCGATTATTAGCAATAGACCTGCCACCTCTACCACAACCTCTTGATTTTCCTCCTCTAGATACACCCCTTCCTCTGTTAGAGTTCTAATACTGAGGTCTAACATCAAAGAAGTTTGATCCCTTATTATGAGGATACATTTGAGCAAGATACAGAGAGGGGTTTGATCCTACAACACCAGGATTAAAACGAGCAACAAGCCTTTCATGAGTAAGAAGTTGGGACTGAACTTCTTGCCAACTCAAACTACCAACCCTTGTAGTTAAATTTACAATGGCAGACTCATACTCCTTATCAAGACCCCCAAGAACAGCTAAAATAAGCTCAGATTTGGAGATAGGATAACCAGCTGCAACTAATTTATCAGAATAGGATTTCATGAGAGCCAAATAATCTGCCATAGACCTGTTACCTTTTTCAATTTTTGTAAGAGCAGTCTTGTATTCCAACATCCTAGCTTCATGCCTTCAATACAGACTACTGATTCCAGCTCTATCCTAAGATCCACATGCACTGTGAAACTCACGCGCGAGAATTACTTGCTCTGGAGGTATACTGTTCTTCCCATTGTTAAGGGCTACAAACTTGACGGCTTTCTCTTTGGAACAGTCCTTAAACCATCCCCTGTTTCATATGCATCTGGGTTATCTCCCAGTGCTCATCTTCAACTGTCAGCTTCGCCGGAGCTGAGCTTTGACTGGTGATCGTAGCAGCCGGAGTAGAAGCTGCTGACGCCAACCTGGCTCCGATACCAAGTTAAATAAACAGATAAATTCTGGAGATAGATTTCATTGATTAAACATCAAAACTGCTTACATTATCAGGCAACTATTGCCTTCATTATAACGAAGAGGAAGACTAGATAATAACCAACCGTACTAGCAAAATCTATAAGAGAATCTTTCTTAACTAACATAATACTAGCCGTAGGATTACATCACACATGGAAGGCTCAGATGATGACACATCAGTATTATATACTATATCTTAACAAGCTTAATTACATGCTCTTTGCGGTAGCAGTTACAATTTTTTTTTTATGATTATAGCTATAACATTTATATTGTATATAATAATTATAATAATGATATAACATGTAATATACTATTATATTATATTGTTTACAGCTTAATGTTTACCTTTTGTGATTTAGGTTCATTATAATGCTACTATTATGTTGTATATATATATATCTATATTTATTTTTTCTTTCGCAAAGTATTCCAGACAATTGTCTGAGACTAATACTGTTATGTTATATTTTGTCTGTGTATGTAAAGTGACATTGACTTAATCACGTATTTTGTCCCTTTTTATAACCTTGTAATTTTATTGAATTGGGAAGAGAAAGATACAAGGTTCATGGGTCACTCCCGGCCTCCTCAAAAAACATGCATCCGCAATTACTTCTCTCACCTCTTTAAAACCTTAGTTCAGAAAAACCGATGTGGAAAAACCGGATGCTAGGGTAATCACGTATTTTGTCTATGTTTTATTTTTTGTTTATTTTTGTTTTCCTTCATGTTTTTTCATCGGTTAGGGTTAAAACTCACGAGTTGAATTCATATAAATTTACAATACAATAAACTAAACAAGAATCAAAATGGGAAAATTATGAAAAAAAGACAAAAAACATTTATGAGATTAGCAAACAAGACATGAATATTATTCTTTGAGTAAAAAGGACATTTTTCACTGTGTATCGACAAAATTGCTCATTTTCTTATTTTTTTCAAAACTCCCCACGTTTCTTATAAAAAAAAAGGTAACTCACGTTCCAACTTCCAAACTGTTGTGCATCAAGGGAAAAAAAAAAACCTTCCAAACAGTGAGAAAAAAATCTATTCTATCTAATATTTTTTAATCAATCACATCTTTTAATATACGTTTTCAATCAACATAACTTTTTCATTATAATTTATATAATTTTCTTCTCTTTATATTGACCCCGATATTATCACTATTGTCGTAGTGTCAATCTATTGTGTCAACGTGAATGACACTACTTATATATTTACGATGACTATGGTATTGTCACTGATGTCATAATGTCAATTAGTAGTGTCAACTTGAATGACACTAAGTATGTATTTACAATGAATCGTGTGACAATTGGTAGCGAAACATCGTCAATTAGTAGTGAAAAATTGAATGACACTACTTATATATTTACGGTGAATCGTTGTGTCGATCAGTAGTTGCACGTTATCTGACACTGGTTGTTGTCACTATAGTTACAGTGTCAATCAATAGTGATAAATTGCCTGACGCTACTTATTGTTAAGGCCATATTTATATGATTATTAAGGGTATATTTCGTTAGTATTTTCCCCACATTTGCATATTTACATGAGAATTAAGGGTTTAAGTGTAATTATTTAGTAAGGATGATTTTAATATGGTTATTTGCAAAATTGATTATTTTATGTGTTAAATTAATGGAATTATTATTATTTGAGTTTTATTACATTTTGCAATGTTTATTTATCCTTTAGTAGGCTGAATTTCGAGTGCTAAAGAGGATAAATGAAGCTCAAGTCGAATTATTCAAGATAGAGTTGGAATTGGCTTGAAGAAAATGGATAAAGATGAAGAGATCCGATCCTAAGCATTGCAAACGAGCGTCTGCATCCCGTCCATTCCAGACGGGCGTCCAGAATCGTATTTTACATTCAGAGTCTTCAGACAGAAGCAAAACGCACGTTCATGCTCCGTCCAGGAATTCTGGACGGGCGTCTGGTTGTTCAAACGAGCGTCCGGTGCCGACTTAAACCCTAACCGACTTAGAGCTCTATAAATACAGCAGCAGCCCCAACCCTAAGGATATACTTTTTTTTACACATCATTGAGATCGCACTTTCACACAAAAAAGCTGCGGCCAGAACCCTAATTCCACAGAGATGCAAATCTCCCAACCAACAATCATATCCAATATGATTGTTGGCTAGAAACCTTGCAGTGAGTCGACGGAGGAAGCCCATCATCAACACAACCAACTAGAGGAGTTCGATACTTGATGTTTAGTGAGTTTAATTCATAGTTTTTCATTACTTTGGATCTGTTTTGTATTGTTTAAGTTTTATTGAATTAAGATTTGATGAAACGATCTCCGTTTATTTGATGCTTGAATCAATATATGAAAGTATGTTATTTAAGTTCTCTTTTATTCAAAGTAATGCATCTAATCATGTTGTAAGAAATTAAGCATGTTTAGTTGAGTAAAAAGCTTGGAAACAATCTTGTGATTGAGTTTTGATTGCATGTTTAGTTTGTTTGAAAGGATAAACGAAACCCTAGAATTTGGTTGAAGAAATTTAATGAATTCGTGAATAGATCACTACTAAAAACTATATCTTTAAATCACCATCTAGTTGGGATTGTTGGTTGATAGGTGGAATCTAGTCGCCTTGCTGTGTTTTCCTTTAATTGTTTGAATCAAATCGCTTAGATTAAGTTTAGCTTAAGTTCTAGTTTTATAAACCCTAGTTTCTTGCTGTTTTCCTGCACTTTTCTGCTTCAGTTCGTAATCGGACGCTCGTCCGCAGTAGCAGACGCTCGTCCATTAGATTTAGTTTCCAGACGCTCATTCATCAAGTGAACGCTCGTCCGTCTTTCTGTTTTCTTATTTTCTGCTTGTTTTTATTCTTGTTCTAGTTTTAATTCTTAGGTTTAGTTAGTTTCAACCTTAGTTTAGATAGGTAATTGTGACATAATCGATATAGATTTATACTTGAATTCGATAAACGTTCCATTCCCTTAGGACGACCCGATAACATCCTTTACTACAGATCCTTATACTTGGGGTGTTTCGGTTATAAATTGTAAAACTCGTTTTTACCGAACAAGTTTTTGGCGCCGTTGCCGGGGAATCGGTAACGGTTGTCGGATTCTTTTAGGTATAAAATTTTATATCGATTCTAATTTTAATTCGTAGGTCTAAATTTTAGAATTACGTTTATTTTTGTTTTCGTCTTACCTTGCTTTATTTAATTTTATTTTCCTTCAATTATTTTCTTTAATTTTTGATAGTTATATTAGTTTCTATAATTTTAGAATTGTTTCCATAATTTTAGATTAGCCTTTAATTATTTCCTTACGTTCCTTTTAGTTTCCTTAATTATTTCTATTTCGTTTTTAAGTTTTAAGCCTTAGTTTTAGATTTTCGAAGTCTGGACGAGCGTTTAATAACTTGAACACCCGTCCACTTCAATCATGTTCCCTCGAACGACCGTTCATTTATTTGAACGAGCGTTCAGCTCTGAACGGACGTCCACTAACACTGGACGCCAGTTCAGTCAGTTCAATCATCACTTCTTTTCTATCTTCTCTTCTCTTTTCTTTTCTCCCTCTAAACCATCAAACCTTTTCTAAACCTGTTCTAATCAACCCTAAGGTTGATTTCTTCCTTTTCCTTTCTTCTGGTTTATGCAAACGAGAAGTAAGAAGGGACTTCTAATCTTCGATCCCGAGCCTGAACGATCTATTCTTAGAAGGAGGCTTTTCTCTGATTTGGACAAAATGGCGGATCAAGATCCACAAATTCCAAATCCTGATCCCCAAGCTCAGTTAAATTTAATCCTTCAGCAGATGCAAGCTCTACAGCAACAACAGAATCAACATGCTGGCATAAATCAACAACTTCAACAATTTCGCCAGAACCAGCTTAATCAACTGAACCAGGACCCCTACACCCCATATCTAAATCAAGATTTTCTCGAGGGGCATAGACCTATTCGTCCCCCTGACATGGGAGGAGTGAACTTTGATCTAAAGAATAGAGTAGTTGCTCTAGTTCAGAATAGCTCTTTCCATGGTACTGCTCAGGAAGATCCACACGACTTCTTATCCACATTCGTACAAATCTGTGAAGCAGGCCATTATCCTGGTGTTGATTCTGAGATAGTTAAGTTAAAGCTATTTCCTTTTGCTTTGAAGGGTGAAGCAAGTCGGTGGTTTAAATCGTTGGCACATCATTCTCTCCATACATGGAATGATGTCAAAAGAGCCTTCGCTCTTAAGTGGGTTTCACCAGGCAAGATTATGGAGATGAAACGGGAAATAGCTACGTTTGAGCAGTTGGAGGATGAGACTATTGGCAAAGCTTGGGAGAGATTGAATCTCTTGATGAGGAAATGCCCCAATCACGGATATGACAGACATGAGTTGCTGGAACTGTTCTATAGAGGTGTCTCTCAACCTAATAGAGACTATCTTGACTCTACAGCTCATGGATCCTTCTTAGGGGAGGCGATGAGACTGCCTATAGAGTGGCTGAGACCATCGCCAAGAACAATATGTGGTCGACTCCCAAGAAGACCAATGTTGTTAAGAAAGAAGATATTGCAAGCAGTCCTGATACAAAGCTATTGGTTGCTCAGATGGAATTGATAAGCAAGCAGCTGGCCAATCTTCAGACGCAGCCTTCTGATCTTGGAATGCAGGTAGGAACGGAGATGACGGAAGAAGTAAATTTAATGGATAATCAAAACCAACCCTTCCGAAACTTCAATCAAAGCCAGAACTACTCAGGATTTCAACGACAAAACTTCAATCAAGCCAAGTTACCACCTGGCCCTTCAAATTCGAATACTTTCAACTCAAACTATCAAAGGACAGCTCCTAACTCCCAAAGGCCGCAGGGTGGATGGAACCAAACTCAAAATCATACCACCTCATGTGTCCCTCAACACAAATTTGATGAGCTGGTAGACATGGTGAAGACTCTGTCTACTAGTGTTAAAGCTATTGAGAGACAAGTTGGTCAGATGGCAGACCAGCAAGCAAGCAGACCTCACGGTAAACTTCCGAGTTATACCGAGAGAAATCCGAAAGCAGATGTGAATGTTTGCACTGCCATTACACCTCAGTGGGAGTATGGACAAGAAGAGGAGTTGAATGAAGTAACGTTGAGAAGTGGTAAGAAGGCTGGACCCGGCAAGATGTCGGGAAACGAGTAGCCCCTCCTGACGCCATGAGTTCAGGAGGGGGAAATCAGAAATCACGTGCTGAAGAAAGCAACGATGAGGAGCTTAGTGAAAATTCTTCGGAGGATGAAAATAATTCTGATGACGAGGAAAGAAAGGAAAGTCAAGGGGCGGTACCCCTGACTAAGAAAAAGAAAGAAAAGTTCGTAAGATGGAAGGATAGGGAGGATGAGGCGATAAAGAATCAAGCTACAGGGAATGGTAAAGCCCTTCCTTATCCACCAAAGAGGAAAGAGAAAGCCCTCACTAATGACAAGCAGTATGCTGGAGTGAGGAGGATGCTTAGAGACACTCAAGTTAGTATGCCCTTAGCCGAGGTATTAACTGAAATGCCTAAATGCTCTAAGTATCTTAAAGAATTCTATGGGAGTAAGAGAAAGCTTCAGGGGATGGCTGAAGAAGTGCTACGTGAAGATTGCACGATGGTTTCACAGAAAATTGCTGTTAAGCGAGGTGACCCTGGAAGACCTTCAATCTCTTGTGAGATCGAAGGCCATTTATTCGAAAATGTCTTATGCGACTCAGGGGCCTCTATTAATATGATGCCATTAAACGTATGTAAAAAGCTCGGGTTAGATAAAAGGATGCGGGAACGCCCTATTTCTCTTCAGATGGTAGATAGATCTAGCCGGTCGGCAGCCGGTTGTGTAGCTAATGTTCTCCTTCAAGTTGAACATTTAGTCTTCCCTACCGACTGGGTTATTCTAGACTATCCACCTGAAAAAGAAATGCCTCTAATTCTAGGCCGAACCTTTTTAGACACTTCTAACGCTCTCATCGACTTCTGCAAAGGACAGATTACTCTTAGAGTCGATGACACATCCGTTACCTTCACCCGAGGGACATATCCTGAAAGAGCCGTAATTGATGAAATATCGTTTGTCGAAGCTATCTATGAGGACGAAAAAGATGCCTACTCTGAAGAAGCAGAGGAGTTGACAGAGATAGGTGTTTTTGAAGTCTTGGACATTGAAGATCAAGCTGACTGCGGACCATCTTCTAATTCATTACAGCCCGTCGTCATTGACGAGTCATCTTCACTCGCTCACACTGAGCCTGTTAGTGAGTTAGAAGCATGGAGATGCCCAGCAACAAACGATGATCTCAAAGAACTGAGTCAGGAAGATTTCATCCCTGGTGAAGAAGAAGCTCTGATGGGTAGTTGGGACGAGGTAGACTTTTGGAGAGAAACTACTCATTGGGAAGTAGATGATTGGGAAGAGTTGGCAGAAGAGCTTAAAGATGAAGAGTTAAGGAAAATGATCGATCACAAGAAAAAGGAAGCAAGTGTTGACCGGAGGATCCCGATGGATGATTTGATCCAGTACCTTTCTGGGGTTGAGCCTCGGAAAGATGAGTTATTCTTTAGTCAACCACTCCAAGCTCATAGGGAGAAAGGTGGCCCGTTAAAGTCTAGTATTGAGCAACCACCTACTGATTTAGAGCTCAAACCGCTTCCAAAACACCTTAAGTATATCTTTCTTAAGGATGGAGATAAATTGCCTTTGATCATTTCTTCGAAACTCGACCTTGAGCAAGAAGCACAGCTGATAGAAGTGCTTAAAAAGAATATCCTCGCGTTCGGATGGCAAGTGGGTGATATCCGAGGAATCAGCCCAGATGTATGCATGCATAAGATCCGGACGGAGGAGGGAGCTAAAAAGGTAAGACAACCTCAGCGAAGGCTGAATCCGCATATGCAGGAGGTTGTCAAGAAAGAAGTGATAAAGTGGCTTGACATGGGCATCATATATGCAATCGCCGATAGCGAGTGGGTCAGCCCTACTCAAGTTGTGCCAAAGAAGGGCAGAATCACAGTCGAAAAGAATGAAAAAGGGGAGGAAGTTGCCTTATGACTCGTGACAGGCTACAGAGTCTGTATTGACTATCGTAGACTTAATGAGGTTACTGCCAAGGACCACTTTCCCCTACTCTTCATTGACCAGCTTATTGAACGACTGAGTGGTCATAAGTATTATTGTTTCCTTGATGGATACTCTGGTTACTTCCAGATAGCCATTGATCCTAATGACCAAGAGAAGACAACTTTTACATGTCCATCTGGTACCTTTGCGTTCCGCAGAATGCCATTCGGCTTATGCAACGCACCAGCGACTTTTCAACGGTGCATGTTGGCCATTTTTGATGGACTTGTGGAGCAGTGCATGGAGGTCTTCATGGATGACTTCTCAGTCTACGGTGATAGCTTTGATGAAATCTTAAAGAACCTCGATATGGTACTCCAACGGTGTGTTGAGAAAAATCTGGTGCTTAACTGGGAAAAATGCCATTTTCTAGTAGACGAAGGAATCGTTTTGGGACATAAGGTGTCCAATGCTGGTATTCAAGTTGATAAGGCTAAGGTCGAAGCCATCGAAAGGATGACGTACCCTAAGACAGTGAAAGAGGTACGAGGTTTTCTAGGACACGTTGGCTTCTACAGACGGTTTATTCGAGACTTTTCTACTATTGCCAAGCCTTTATCAAATCTTTTGAAAGATGATGTAGATTTCTTGGTCGATGCAAAGTGCAAAGAAGCTTTCAATTGTCTGAAAGACAAGCTTATCAGTGCCCCTATTTTAGTTGCACCTGACTGGACCAAGCCTTTCGAGTTGATGTGCGATGCCTCTAATTACGCCGTAGGCGCAGTTTTAGGTCAACGAGTTGATAAAAGGTTCAGGCCCATTTATTATGCGAGCCGCACCTTGAACCCGGCTCAATGCAATTATACCACAACTGAGAAGGAATTCTTAGCTGTTGTTTTTTCCATTGACAAGTTTAGAAGTTATCTTCTAGGGTCTCAAGTTTTTGTTTGGACCGACCATGCAGCCTTGCGCTACCTTATGGACAAAGCAGATGCCAAACCGAGGTTACTTCGATGGATTCTGATTTTACAAGAGTTTGACCTTGTGATTAAAGATAAGAAAGGTAGTGAGAATATTGTGGCTGATCATTTATCTCGCTTAGTAAATGAGGGTGCAGATAATCACAATGATATAGGCATTGATTTTCCGACTGAGCAATTGATGAAGCTTGAAATGGTTAGGCCGTGGTATGCTGACTACGTCAACTATTTAGCGAGTGGTCATTTAGAGGATATGACGTATCAGGAGAAGAAAAAGTTCTTTTCTGATCTTAAATATCTCGTATGGGAAGATCCTTATTTGTTCAGAGTCTGTAAAGATGGGTTGCTTCGACGGTGTGTTCCGGAGCATGATCAGTGGGATATCCTAGAACAATGCCACAGCGGTCCCACTAATTATGTATTTACAATGAATCGTGTGACAATTGGTAGCGAAACATCGTCAATTAGTAGTGAAAAATTGAATGACACTACTTATATATTTACGGTGAATCGTTGTGTCGATCAGTAGTTGCACGTTATCTGACACTGGTTGTTGTCACTATAGTTACAGTGTCAATCAATAGTGATAAATTGCCTGACGCTACTTATTGTTAAGGCCATATTTATATGATTATTAAGGGTATATTTCGTTAGTATTTTCCCCACATTTGCATATTTACATGAGAATTAAGGGTTTAAGTGTAATTATTTAGTAAGGATGATTTTAATATGGTTATTTGCAAAATTGATTATTTTATGTGTTAAATTAATGGAATTATTATTATTTGAGTTTTATTACATTTTGCAATGTTTATTTATCCTTTAGTAGGCTGAATTTCGAGTGCTAAAGAGGATAAATGAAGCTCAAGTCGAATTATTCAAGATAGAGTTGGAATTGGCTTGAAGAAAATGGATAAAGATGAAGAGATCCGATCCTAAGCATTGCAAACGAGCGTCTGCATCCCGTCCATTCCAGACGGGCGTCCAGAATCGTATTTTACATTCGAGTCTTCAGACAGAAGCAAAACGCACGTTCATGCTCCGTCCAGGAATTCTGGACGGGCGTCTGGTTGTTCAAACGAGCGTCCGGTGCCGACTTAAACCCTAACCGACTTAGAGCTCTATAAATACAGCAGCAGCCCCAACCCTAAGGATATACTTTTTTTTACACATCATTGAGATCGCACTTTCACACAATAAAGCTGCGGCCAGAACCCTAATTCCACAGAGATGCAAATCTCCCAACCAACAATCATATCCAATATGATTGTTGGCTAGAAACCTTGCAGTGAGTCGACGGAGGAAGCCCATCATCAACACAACCAACTAGAGGAGTTCGATACTTGATGTTTAGTGAGTTTAATTCATAGTTTTTCATTACTTTGGATCTGTTTTGTATTGTTTAAGTTTTATTGAATTAAGATTTGATGAAACGATCTCCGTTTATTTGATGCTTGAATCAATATATGAAAGTATGTTATTTAAGTTCTCTTTTATTCAAAGTAATGCATCTAATCATGTTGTAAGAAATTAAGCATGTTTAGTTGAGTAAAAAGCTTGGAAACAATCTTGTGATTGAGTTTTGATTGCATGTTTAGTTTGTTTGAAAGGATAAACGAAACCCTAGAATTTGGTTGAAGAAATTTAATTGAATTCGTGAATAGATCACTACTAAAAACTATATCTTTAAATCACCATCTAGTTGGGATTGTTGGTTGATAGGTGGAATCTAGTCGCCTTGCTGTGTTTTCCTTTAATTGTTTGAATCAAATCGCTTAGATTAAGTTTAGCTTAAGTTCTAGTTTTATAAACCCTAGTTTCTTGCTGTTTTCCTGCACTTTTCTGCTTCAGTTCGTAATCGGACGCTCGTCCGCAATAGCAGACGCTCGTGCATTAGATTTAGTTTCCAGACGCTCATTCATCAAAGTGAACGCTCGTCCGTCTTTCTGTTTTCTTATTTTCTGCTTGTTTTTATTCTTGTTCTAGTTTTAATTCTTAGGTTTAGTTAGTTTCAACCTTAGTTTAGATAGGTAATTGTGACATAATCGATATAGATTTATACTTGAATTCGATAAACGTTCCATTCCCTTAGGACGACCCGATAACATCCTTTACTACAGATCCTTATACTTGGGGTGTTCGCTTATAAATTGTAAAACTCGTTTTTACCGAACACTTATATACTTTCGATCAATGTGACAAATAATAGTGACACGTTTCCTGACACTGGATATTGTCACTACTGTCATAATGTCAATTAATAGCGACAAATTACATGACACTATTCAGGGGCGGCTCCAGGATTTTTGACTTGGGAGTCAGAATTTTGTCAATTTTTTTCCGTATCACACATATATTTGGATATTGAATTCTATATATGTAATTATGAGGCAACAGATGAAGACAGGGGGTCGATACATAAAAATAAGAGGGTCAATTTCACATATATATGTGTTTATTAAGAAAATTATCTACTATTTATACATAATATTTTTATTTTAGGAGGTCGACGGCACCCGCTAGGGCATATGTAGAGCCGCCCATGACACTATTTATATATTTTCGATCGATCAGTATGACAATAAGTAGAGACATAATGTCTGAAATTGGTCAGTGTTATTTGCGTCTCATTATCAATTAATAGTGACAAATGGAACCACATGTTAATGAAAAAAAATGCGATTACAAAAATTTCATCGAAAGAATATATATTAAAAAAAAAGGCTTAAAAATATGAAATATGATGAAAAAGTGATTAAAAACTATATATATATATATATATATATATATATATATATATATATATATATATATATATATATATTGAAAATTAGGGATAAGATCTGAAATATTTTAAGAACAGGACAACTACATATTTTTTATAGGGAGAAGGACAACTGCATAATTTTTATAGCGAGAAGGACAAACAGTGAATCCGAAAATCAGTGAATCCCAAAATCAGTGAATTTCGACAGTGAATTTCGACAGTGAATCCCGAAAATTAGTGAATTTCGACGATGAATTTTGAAAATTAGTGAATTTCGATAGTGAATTTCGTCAGTGAATTTAAACAGTGAATTTCGAACACAAGTGAATTTCGACAGTGAATAAATAGTTTTGTCCTTTATGCAAAAGTTTCAAAAAATGTCCTTCTACTCAATTGATAAAATATTTTCTTCCCTCATCCCCTATATATATATATATATATATATATATATATATATATATATATATATATATATATATATATATATATATATATAGTGGTAGCTTCATGCGCTCAACGTGGAAGGAGTTTCCTTTTCTGAAAAAATCGTGTGGAAGGACATTATGCTTCATTTTTTTTAAAAATAAATTTAATTTTAAGGGCATTTTTGCACATAATTTTAAAAATATCCCTTCTACTAAAACAAAATTATGTTCATGTTCTATTTCACGACTTGGACAATATTTTTCTCCTTTAGAATAATTCTCCCAAACAAAATTTTACATGTATAAAAGATAGGGGATGAGGGAGAAGGACACAAACATTTCATAAATTAGGGAAAGAGTTTTTTGAAATTTTTGCATAAACGACAAAACTTTTTTTTTAATTTCTGGCGTATAATTTGTAAAAAAAAAAAAAAAAAACCAACACAATAATCAATCTTTTTGAAACACTCATATCTTTCAATCTAGAATTCCAAGTTTGAAAATTCTCTCACCAATTTTTTTATTTTTTCATATTCTTTATTTTGAGACCACATCCAACATATTCCGACGTGATTTCAGAAAATCCGTTGTCGAAATTCACTGTTATTTGAAATTCACTGTCGATATTTACTGATTTTCAGGATTCGTTAGGGAGATTCACTGAGTGAATTTCGACAGTAAATCTCATGAAAGACGATGTAATTACATCGAACCAAGTCTCAAAACGAAGAGAAAAATTCAATAAAATTTTCATCACGTAACATTATATCTTGTTGGTTACTTTAGAATACCCACCTACTCCCACGTTAGACTCATCCAAAAAATGCAAGGACCAACGAAGACCCTCCTCCCAATTACTATATTAATCCCTCGGTCCCAATTTGTTCATTTTCAAACTCATAATATTTAAGGAAAAATTATTTAATGAATTGTGTGATCATTTAAAACTTGACCAATTTATCTTTTTACCTTTTTATATGTAGTATTATTTTCATAATATTTAAGAGACATCAATTAATGAGTTGGTAATATAGGTAATTAAAGAAAAACTTTAAGTCTATTTAGAGTTATTAGACTTATTTTGAGAAGCCAAAAAAGGAATAAGTTTCAAACAAATTGGTACGGGAGAAGTACCATTTTTGTCACTCAAAATATAGTTCAATTATAGAATTCTATATTTAGAAAAAGATGTTGCACCCAAGCCAAAAGAGGCTCTATCGTCTTACCTGAATGATAAAAGT
Organism: Gentiana dahurica var. dahurica; assembly: GCA_024500145.1. Classification (NCBI taxonomy): domain Eukaryota; kingdom Viridiplantae; phylum Streptophyta; class Magnoliopsida; order Gentianales; family Gentianaceae; genus Gentiana; species Gentiana dahurica. Next base: position 129,526,844 of record CM044896.1, read on the forward strand.
TAGTTATTTCTAAGTGGTTAATTGATCAGTTTTCAAATAATGTATTGACCTCTTTTTTTCACTTGCTGAGATAAGCCGATATGGGCAAGGCCCATACCCTAGTGGTCTCTGACCGCCTTAGTTTCTTAGTGTTAAAACCAGTCCTTAACCGACAGTGTATCGGGTCAAACTGTAGTGCTAGTGTGGTGAGTCAGAGTGTCGAATCCTCAGGAAACTTGGTAATTCTTCTAAGTGTGGTTAAACACCAAAGAGCTGTTATTAACTCGATCTAAACCGCAATTTTATAACACAAATCACTACTATTCTACTCAACATAAAATAAATGCGTAATTTAAAAGTTATTCTAATATAATATATATAGATATATAAATATATATAGATGTACATAGATTGCAAAGTATATATATAGATATAAATATATAGATACCAATATATTTTATAGAACTAGCCAAAGTTTATATAATTGAATTATACGATCTTTTCAGTGAACGGAATGTGCTCGATCTTTCCTTTTATTTTAGGTCCAATTGAGTAAATGAAACGGTGCACTCCTGAGGTTAACAATTCCTCCTCACACGAGCGTATGAAATTGTCATATGTCATTGTCATCAATTCAATCTCCACAACTGCCCCATGCTAATCTTAGTTAGTCTGAACAGTACCGAGTACAAATCTACCCCGGATAAAAGAGGTTATTCCGTTTGTCGACGGCCGATGTTATTCAAAAGGCTCCGGTTGTCAGACGGATCGATTTAACTTTCCGGTGTTAGTTTTAATTAAACCGTTGATTTTAACATTATTACGATCTCGAGCACAATTTTAATAAGATTAATCTTTCCCAAGACAAATCTGCCCCCGGGTAGGAAATAGGATTTCGTTGTCACGCTTTCGCACGGCCAATTTTACCCTCCGGTTTTTCTATCTTTTATCTCATATCCTAACTTCTCTGGTCAGTTCATCGTTAGGTTATATGTTGCGATTCATCTTGGTTAATTACGTCAATCCGAATATTATCCATACGTTACAGAATAGAAAAATATTCAATTAACTCAATTTTAATTAGACAGCATTCCTTTACCGAAAAGATCGAAATAAAACGATTACATAACTTTGGCTAGTTATTTAGAGTTAGCCTAAAAACATTATAACAACGAGAAAAATAAAAACAAACATAAATACTTAAGAAATTTACCGATTACAAATGCTGAATCAGAGTTGTATTCTTCCGGACATTACAACGACTTCAACAACACCGAACTTTCGATAATTTCTTGAGCATTACAACGATACTACGCGATTATTATTTTTGGCGTAAGGCCTATTTACAAACTACCACTAAAAAGAAAATAAAGAGGAGAAGATATATATATATATATGATATGGTTTATATATATATTGGTACACTCGTTTCTGTTTGCAAATGAGCTCCTTTTATAGACAAAGGTTCTTGGGCCGGACCGGTCCGAGATCAAGCCGGATCGGTCCGGACTAATGATTACTTCCACCTCCTGATTGCAATTAGCATGTGCGGTGATATATAATTATAATTATATATAATTATTAAACTTCTAAAATTTATATCTCGAGTTCTGGACCTCCAAAAATCATGATTCAAGCGGCATCGGAAAGCTCTCGGGAAAATCTACAACTTTCGTGAAGAACTCTTCTTCAGATAATATCGTTTTGATGAGCCATTCGTTTGTCGAAGACATTTCTCGATTACCACTTAACCAAATTGATTGGCCACTTGACCACTTAAGCTATTCAATTGACCATTTAAGCTCGTGGCACTCTCTAAATTCTTCCAGAGATATGATTAAACTTCAATATGTCGATTCTCGGGGTCTCGGTTTATAAATCTGTAATAAAATACCACAAATACCCACGTAAATCGACACGACACTCCGATTTACTAAAATCGGTACAAAATTACAACTTTTTACTATTATTACTACTAACTACTCTAAATTATAAAGATTAACATTTCATACTATTTATACCATAATTTCATATATTTTATATAGAATTCGTTGATAAAACATAATAATATAACGTATATTTAATCATATAAAAGTAGTATATCAACTACTCCCCACTTAGCTTTTGATCGTCCTCGAGCAAAAATAAGCGGTAATAAAAGATAATATAATTGATCGATTATAATTTTTAATGTAATTTATATTGTCAATATTATAAATATATTACTTATCTTAATTTAAAATCTTAAGAAGACAGAAAGAATATATAACTGAAATAACTTAAACATTAACTATTATTTAGATGAAATTGTACATGTAACACTTAATAAGTATAAATAAAATATTAGAATTATTTTTAATCGCAACTATTATGAAATTCTGGAATCGGAAACTCGGTCAGGTAGTCGACAAAAATGGCTTATAGAGTGTAGGTTCAAGATGTTGGTTAATCGGAAAAAAGGAAATCAAAAAGAGAAAAAGGCAAGTCGTACGTACCTACATCTTCATATTTTTGATCAAAAAATAATCATCGATTAATAACATCTCTTTTTTTTTTTTTTTTTAAAGATTAGTTTAAGATTAAGAACTAAAAGCGTGAGTGTGTGTAGAAAATCAAACTTACAAGCATTGCTTCATCAAGATTGATCGGAGTACTACTCTTTCGATCGAAAATTACAAGTCCGGTTTCCTTAAACTTGTAATCATTCTTGAGATCTTATGATTCAACTTTTTCTTTTTTCATCCTGTGCCTTCATTCCCAGCAATAGGACATTTCTAGATAATACCCTAGCTGGACTACTATCATTAGGCAATCGGGAGCTTAATTACCTCATAGTGATATAGGACATTTCGTGATAATACCCTACTCACTCCAATCATTGGTAGCTACAACCGATATGTTCTTTTTATTTTTAAGTTGTTAATCACAGATAAGGAAGATACCTGATATTTGATTAATTCTGTGTAAATATAGTGCTTCGTTCTTAATATAGAATATTAATATATCCGAGCTTATTACCAAAATCGACTATCTTGCAAATGTCATGAGGTAAGATCGAATATACTAATACTTATCTAATTTTTCCAATCTCAGCATATACCAAAACTTAGCTGTTATGTCTTCATCTCTTTTTATAAGTACGTACAAACTTGCGGAATTTCAAGGAAATGTAGACCAAAATTAGCTAAAGCTTGGTTATTTAACCACAATTGACAATTTCGAGTGAGGTCTTGATCACTCTAATCAAGGCTGAGATAGGCTATTTGACTATAGTTATATTTTTGTGGTGCCAAAAATCAACATCCTTAGTCCAATTCCAAACTCATAATTCATATTTAAAATGATTTTAAAAATTTTACTTATAAATATCAACATACTTATATAATTTCATGAAAACAATATCTAATATTAATTACTCAATTATATAAACTTAAAATCTTATTAACATCTAAATTAGACATAAAATATGGTTATAATATATCTAATATACTTTACTTAATTAAAAACTTATTCTTCCGAATTATATCATTTCTTATTCATATTAACTACTAAAAAATTGAAAATAAGTAATAAAAATTTTGATAATTTTATAATTTATAACTATTTTCGAAAATTTTAATGAATTTTCTAACCTAACTCTTACTCCCCACTTACGAAGTGGCATCGTCCCGATGTTCAATGAGTAATAAATAAGTAGGTTGGAAAATAAAAATAAAATTATCTATTATCATTATTATTCCGATTTTAATTTTAGCGTATACTAATTATATCATTAAATAACAAACAAACTTAAAAAACTGAGACATATATATTAAACAATATAGATTATTACAAACTTAAAAGAACATAAACTTAACTAACTAGAAAAAAAAAACTTCAAACTTAACTTAATTTAATTTATTAAAACTTAAACATCCTAAACAGACCACCAACAAACTATATAGATCGTAGACGAACAACCCGGTGTATCAACCGGCAACAATCCAACTCGACTATCTCTAGACGGAAAAATCTCATCCGTCTCCAGCTCTCCCACTCCACTCATCTGAGTACACAGGCGCGATATCATCCATGAATTAGGCATAGGTTTGCCCCTACTGCCTCTTGTGATAGCAAACTCCAACACAGTCCTTTGAATCAGAATTCCCCAATCGACAAATACACCAACTGTCAAAGCATACAGCAGAAGCATTTCATTATCACTAAGGCTCCCGAAATCCCAAGTAGGATACACCCTAGAATTAATGAAATGTTTCCACGCCTTTAGATGTGGAAGTAAAGCTCTTGTTGATATATCGTGATTTGTGTCGAAAAGAGGGAATAGACATTGGAAAGACTCGTGGATTTTGTTCAAATGATTGTGTGGATTTTGTAATCCCCAAGTTATCTCAAAATGCTGCATTGAAACCGGTGGAATTGCAAAAATTTGGTTGATAATAGAAGAAGAGAAGGGAACAACCACTCCTCTTACCGTAACAAATTGAGTGATATCAACCATAGATGTCGTCATAAGTGCAGAATAAAATTCTCGAACTATCGAGACATTTATCCTACCTCTCGGTGTACTGACAAATTTTTTCCAACCAAAACTTCGAATAATAGTTTTTCCCCATTGATCAATCTTATCGACATTTAAACCTTTCTCCAACTGAATTGGAGAATTCGCAAAATGATGGTGTAAAATGATATTCTCATTGGAAGCTTGAGATTCCGGAAGATCCGGGGTGTGAGGCTCATAAGAATTAACCGACGGTGAGGAGTGGTTCGACATTTAAAATTAGATGAAAATTTTAAAACAGAGTTGAAAGTAAAAGGAAAGATAGTGAATGATAATGTTTACTCATGCCCTTACCTCCTTTAATAGATGGAAAAGTTTACATACGTGGATGCATTAGACGGACTCTAAAAATGACTCACCCCTTTCCCTTCACGGCTCGGGCCGAGTCTAGGCCGGACCGGTCCGGCCTCATCCTGCTTTTACTGAGGACAGAGGTAAAAGTCAAGTTGTATTTTGGTTTTTTACTTCACGTGCTGAACATTACATACCTTTTAAACAAATTCATCTATCTGGATAAAATGTCACATTATATTTTTGTAAAATGACGTAATAATTATACAAAAATTATTTTTGGGTTTTTTTATAGTTTTTATAAAAACTAAAACGATTTTGAATACAAACCAAATTTCGATAAGACGACTATAAAATCAAAATAAACGAAAATGAAAACAAACTAATATCTAAATGACAAATGTCGAATAAAATGAAATGTGCAGTAAAAATGTTTAATCAAACATAGTTATTAAATTCAATCTTCTTCGTAGTCTTCCTCTGGATCGACGTGAAAGCTTGAACTCGGAAACGACTGAGAAGCTGGTGGCTGAACTGTAGTCGTGGTCCTGACTGAACTATCAAGACCCATCGAACTCATGCCAGTCGTGACATGTGCAAACTCAGTGAATCCTCCCCAACTAGACATCGCTGGTCTCTGAACATCTGTCGAAAATACACCTGTTCTACTAGATTGGCTTCCAAAAGGATATGACGATGGATGAAAGCTCGAAGGTGGTGGAATAGGTGTTACCCAATCCGGTAAGGTATAATGATCTGACTGACAAGGTGGATATGCAGGATCATCAAAAGTAGGATTACAAAGCAACTGCTCGTTCCTTCTTAAACCTCTACGAATATCATCACACCACTGCCTATTACTCTCAGCATATAAAGCCATGTTGGCTTGACCACGTGCAACATCTGTCACTAAAGACTGAAACATATCATAAGTGATATTGTTGGAGAAAGGAGTTTGTTGAGGCTGACTAGAAAAAGAGGGAAAAGAAGAAGATGTGAAAACTGGTGGAGCTGGTTGAGTTTGACGTCTTCTAAGCAAAGAGCGTATACTACCATCCGGAAGACTAGTCAAACTTGGTCCAATAAGATTTCCATCAGCCAGAGATAACTTGTCATTAGGCAGGACTGGTACTCCCACCCTACGACATAAATCTGAGATAAAACAAGGGAAGTATAGATGACTCCCTGGTCTGGCGGTGACAATACTCTCAAAAATTCTTTTAACCATGACCTTTCCAACATCCACTCTAACATCGTTTACCATCGCCCAAGCGATACAAACATCTTCCTTTCCAAAAGCAGTATGTTTACGTGAAGGATAGAGATTATGGCTAATAAATCTTTTAATTGCCCTCAATCCTCTAAAACAATTCCCGTAATTAAACCGATTTTCAACCCACACAGCGGTTGGATCAAAAGCATTCTGAGCTCTCAGGGCAGTCTGCTCAAAACTTGCAGGATCATCTAGATTATAAACTACCTTGTAATCCTCCTCATCAGGAAAAACTTCAACTCCTAGGATTGCATTTATAACTTCAGGATTAAAAGGAATATTTCTGGCTCTTAAGGGTACAGTTTGCGACTGAGTAAGCTGCTCCTGTGAAAGTGTAGAAAAAACTGAATAAAACTCAGCTACTAGAGTCGTGTTAATCTCCCCATCCCTTCTGGCTGCTAAATCTAACCACTGACGTTTTCTAAAGATATCCTTAACTTCATCACCTAAGTCATCCAAGTCTAATCCTTTTTCAACCAACACATCACATTTACTATAAATTTTCTCATACGCTTTCTTAGCCTCAGGTGATGCTGTTTTCTCAAAACTTACGGCTTCTTCCTCATATGACAAAATTATAGTGCCTACAACCGGAGTTGATATGGGAATGTTTGATTTTCGCTTTTTAGAGCTTCTAGTACTCGACTCAGCCATTCTACGATATTGGTAATGCCAATCAACAACAAAAACAACAAAAATAAAAAATGTCACAACACACTCAAAAATCAAAACAGTTGAAATTAACCTAAAAAATTATAAAAAATACAAAATTGATAACTAAATAAACTAAATTATACCTTAATATGAAGAAAACGTTGAAAAGTCGGCCGGAAAAGTTGAAAAAGTCGCCGGAATGAAATGTAGCTTGTTTTTGCTCCCTTTTGATTTTTTTAATTTTTGTGTAGAAGAGAAGAGATGAAAAGAGGAAGAAATCAAGTAGTGGTAGTGTGAGAGGTGAATTTTTGTGGAAGAATTGATAAAAATTTTCGAGTGGTGGGGTTTTGGGGGTGGGGTGCGGCTGTTGAAGAAAATTAGGGAAGAAGAAGAAGAAAAGAGGGGTCCCCGTCTTTTTTATGTTTTTAGACCCCGGACCGGTCCGGATTCAGGCCCGGATCGGTCCGTGCCCAATTTTTTCATTTTTTTCCGATTTTCTTATTTTTATGATTTTTTTGATTAAAACTTATAAAATTCTTATAAAACTTGATTAAAACTTGATTAAAAAACTTTTAAAAATAAAATTTGAAGGAAATTTTATAATTTTATAACAATTTCTAAAAATTTAATAAAATTTTTATAACCTTAATAAAAAGGCTTATAAAAATTTAATAAATTCTTATTAACTCTTATAAAACATCTAAATAAAAACTAAAAAAAACTTTTATAAAACTTTTATAAAACTCCTCAAATTTTATAAAGATCCAATTTTATAAAAATTTTAGAAGTTATGCGAAAATTTTATAAAATAAGATATAAGAAAAGACTCGAAACTTAAGGGGTTCCTGATTCTTCGATTTCTAAATCTTCCAGAGTTCTGATATAACGCTCGATCAACCTAACTCCTAAAAACGAAGCATTTGAATTATCTCTCGGAATTCCATCGGGATTTTCGGATAACCACCTAATCGTTCCCTTCCTAACAATATTCAAACACTCATCCTGGGATTTGGTTGTGTTTTTCCCACAGCGTCCAACATGTTCACTTTTTCCACAGATTCTGCATCTGAACAGAAACTTTGCCCTTCTTTTTATCGCATTCTTGATGTTCCATTACATACTTCTTTCAATCTGATCTCTCTCAACAATTTCTTGTTTTGTTCAAAAACTAAAGCTTCTATAGAAAACGCGACATCTTTATCAAGGCCTAATTTCAAAAGTAAAATAAAAACTCCTATTCTATCTAAAAAAGACATCCAGTTCTTTTACGTCTATCCGGTAAAAGACGAAAAGAGTTTAAACATAATTAAAAATACAGAAAAGTAAAGATAAATAGCACATGGTATTCGGCTGATTCCAGTTTCTCTGCTTTTTGTTTTTCTCTGCTTTTTCAATTTGTCGGGGGATCAATCAGTAGCATTATTTCTTCTTTCAGTGTGATTCTTTCTCCCTCCACAAATAACTTTACTCTGTGGCCATTGGCTATAAAAGTTGTATTTCCATCAGTTAGTTCAACAGCTCCAGTTTTGTAAACTCTTGTTACTTTAAATGGACCTGTCCATCTCGACTTAAGCTTACCTGGAAACAACTTTAAACGTGAATTGTACAAAAGCACTCGATCACCTACATGGAACTCACGCTTAAAGATTCTCTTATCATGGAAAGATTTCGTGCGTTCCTTGTAGATTCGAGCGTTTTCATAAGAATCGAGACGAAATTCTTCTAGTTCTGTTAATTGAAGCAATCTATGATCACCGACAGCCTTAGGATCGAAATTCAGAAATCTAATAGCCCAGAAGGCTCGGTGTTCTAACTCAATTGGGAGATGACAAGACTTACCAAAGACTAGCTTATAGGGAGAACAACCAATTGGTGTCTTAAAAGCTGTTCTGTATGCCCATAATGCATCATCTAATTTAACTGCCCAGTTTTTACGATTTGAATCAACTGTTTTTTCCACGATTCTTTTGATTTCTCTATTCGACACCTCTACCTGTCCACTAGTTTGCGGGTGATAGGGCGTTCCTAACTTATGCGTTACACCATATTTTTCAACTATCTTAGTAAATGGTCTATTACAAAAGTGTGACCCTCTATCACTAATGATTGCCCTCGGAATGCCATATCTTGTAAATATATTCTTTTTAAGGAATCGTATGACAACCTTGGTATCATTAGTGGGAAGAGCTTCAGCTTCTACCCATTTCGAGACATAATCTACCATTACAAGAATAAATCTTTTTCCAAAAGATATAGGGAAAGGTCCCATGAAATCTATACCCCAAACATCAAATAACTCACATTCTAAAATAGGTTGCATAGGCATTTCATGTTTTTTAGATACATTTCCCCATTTTTGACAAGACTCACAAGATTTAACATACTTATAAGCATCTCTATATAGTGTAGGCCAATAAAAACCACATTGTAAAACTTTAAAAGCAGTTTTCCAACCTCCATGATGACCTCCTGCCTCACGATCATGACAAAATGATAAAACACTTAAAATTTCATTATCAGGCACACATTTTCTGATTATCCCATCCGAACATTTACGGAAAAGGTCTGGTTCCTCCCAGTAATAAAATTTTAAGTCATAAAAGAACTTCTTTTTCTGCTGCCAAGTCCAATGAGACGGAATATAATCACAGGTTAAGTAATTAATGATATCTCCAAACCAAGGTGACATTTCCTTAGAAGGAATTCTATTTTTTAATAACTGCATGGTTGAAGGAGTATCTATTCTAAATAGTTGTTCATCAGGAAATGAATCTTTAATTTCAATTCCTATTTCTTCATCATTTTCCATTCTACTTAAATGATCTGCTACTACATTCTCACTTCCTTTTTTATCTTTAATTTCTCTATCAAATTCTTGAAGTAAGAGAATCCATCTAAGAAGACGTGGTTTAGCATCTTTCTTACTCAGTAAATACTTCAGGGCTGAATGGTCTGTATAAATTATGACCTTAGAACCAACAATATACGATCGAAACTTATCTAAGGCAAAAATCACAGCCAACAATTCTTTTTTTGTAGTTGCATAATTAAGTTGAGCAGTGTTTAATGTGTGCGATGCATAGTAAATAGCTTTGAGAATTTTGTTATATCTTTGACCTAGAACAGCTCCTACAGCTAAATCACTCGCATCACACATAATCTCAAACGGCAAACTCCAATCTGGTGCTACTAACACTGGTGCAGTAGTCAATCTCGCTTTTAAGGTCTGAAAAGCTTCCATACATTTACTATCAAAGTTAAAAGGTACTTCATTTTCAAATAAATGACTTAGAGGCTTTGCTATTTTTGAAAAATCGGCAATGAATCTTCTATAAAAACCTGAATGTCCGAGAAATCCTCTTAGGGTTCTTAAATTAACGGGTGGAGGTAATTTTTCAATTACTTCGACTTTAGCTTTATCAACTTCAATACCTTCTTCAGAGATTCTGTGACCTAAAACAATCCCTTCTGATACCATTAAGTGACATTTTTCCCAGTTTAGTACTAAATTGGTATCTTCACAGCGTTGTAACACTCGTTCTAAGTGTAACACACAAACTTCAAATGAATCTCCGTAAACACTAAAGTCATCCATAAAAATTTCTAAGAATTTCTCAACCATATCAGCAAATATAGCTATCATACATCTTTGAAACGTAGCTGGTGCATTACATAAACCAAACGGCATTCTCTTATAAGCAAAAGTTCCATAAGGACAAGTGAAAGTAGTTTTTTCTCTATCTCCTGCTGCAATAAATATCTGTAAATATCCTGAATAACCATCTAAGAAACAGTAATACTTATGTCCACTTAAACGTTCCAACATCTGAACTATGAATGGAAGTGGATGATGATCTTTCTTAGTATGATCATTTAGTTTTCTAAAATCAATGCACATTCGATAACCTGTAATCTCTCTAGTCGGAATCCATTCATTCCTTTCATTCTCTTTCATTGTGAAACCTCCTTTCTTTGGTACAACTTGAGTTGGACTTACCCATTCACTATCTGATATGGGAAAAATTATCCCCATTTCTAATAGCTTAATGACCTCTTTCTTAACAATTAACTGCAAATTTGGGTTGAGGCGGCGTTGCGGTTGAATACAAGGTTTAGCATCTTCCTTCAGAATTATCTTATGAACGCAAATCTCAGGGCTAATACCTCGAATATCGGCAACTGTCCATCCAAAAGCTTTCTTATGCTTTTTCAACATTTTAAGTAATTGATCTTCTTGTTGCTCAGTTAAAGATGATGAAATAATAACCGGTAATAGATTATTAGTTTCAAGAAAAGCATACTTCAGATTTAAAGGTAACGGTTTCAATTCCAGATTCTTAGGTGGATCTTCCAGTGATGGTTTAAGAACTGGTCCTTCTAGTTCTAATTCCAAATACTTATGCCAAGATGGTTTAAAAGTGAAACTTCCTTCATCTAGAGAAAGAATTATCTCTTTCATTTCGGTGTCTTTCTCATCTTCCTTATAGATAGACAAAGTTAAGCATTCTTCTAATCTGTCTTCAAAAGTTGTTAACTGATTATCATAGACAGTATGAATATCTTCTATAAAAGAACATGATTCTGGTGATTTGTATGGATGATTCATAGCTTTGAAAATATTGAAAGAAACTTCCTCTTCATTGACTCTCAGAATTAATTCTCCTTTCTGGACATCTATTAAAGTTCTTCCTGTACCTAGAAATGGTCGACCTAAGATAAGTGGCGCTGAATATCCTTCTTCCATTTCCATAACTACAAAATCTACTGGAAAATAGAACTTGTCTACTTTAACCAATACGTCTTCAATAATTCCTTTAGGGTATTTAATCGATCTATCTGCCATTTGCAGAGTCATTTCAGTCTTCGTAAGATTTCTTATGCCTAGCTTCTTATAATCCTCATAAGACATGAGATTTATACTAGCTCCAAGATCACATAAGACCTTCTTAAACAGAAATCCTCCAATTTCACATGGAATGGTAAAACTTCCAGGATCTTTCAGTTTAGGTGGTAACTTATGCTGCAAGACTGCAGAACATTCTTCATTTAGGCATATATTCTCATAATCTTCTAATTTTTTCTTGTTTGACAGAATATCTTTCAGAAACTTTCCATAAGCAGGCATACTAATCAGAGCTTCGATAACAGGGATATTAACATGAATATGACGAAAAGTATCAAGGAAACGAGCATACTTCTGATTAGTTTTAATCTTTTTAATTTGATCTTTAGGTGGGTAAGGTAAAGATTCCAAATCTACAACCTTTGATCCCAAAGTCATTTTCTCTTTTCCTTTCTCCTTAAACCTTTGAGTATTACTTGATCGCCAAGTATCAGGTTCTTGAATTTTTTCTTTTAAAACATTCCCCGAATCAATCTCTACTCCAGATTCCTTCAGTTCTTCCTGTTTTTCATCCTTGTTTTCATTATCCTCTACTCTAACATGTTCCTTGAATAAATTCCTTAAATCTGTATCCATGGGATCCTTCAAAATCCTAGGGATTTTTACCCATTTTTCACCTTCATTCTCAGGTTCCAAACTTCTATTCCTTTTCAAGAAATTCTCTATAATTTCTTCTTCCTCTTCAGTGAATTCAATTTCATCATTCTTTCCATCTAAATCATTTTCTACTTCATTATTCCCGAAGTTTTCTACTCCATTGCTACCACAGAGTTTTCTACTTCTCGTAACTACAACATTTACCTCTCTTGGATTTATTTCAGTATTGCTTGGTAATCCTCCAGGTGGTCTATTGTTGTTACGTTCACCTTCCCTACTCGAATGATCTTCCATATTCCTCAATGAGGCTTCTATAGTTCTCATTCTGGTGTCATGTCCACTCATAGATGTTTTCATTGTACTCAATCTTTAGTGACTGTACCAATAGAAGTCATCATTGTTTCCATATTCTTAGCTTGAGTAGATACTACACCCATCATATATTAGTTTTTCCCATTTTTCAACTCCTTCTGCAGGTTGAGTTGAACTTTGAGTTACTGGTATACTTTGAGTGGTATGTTGAGGATAGGATCTAGGTAATGATTGTAAATTCTGATTAGATGTGTTTTTGATAGACTTGATTATTATTCATATTCCTATATGGGACTGGATATGGCGGTTGTCCTTGCTTACTAGGGTTTTCAGACCATCGATAAGTAGGGTGATCTCTTCTAATAGCATTAAACGAGTTTGAATATGCATTGTTCAAATTCCGATGCTGCTGAAGAAAACTCACCTCTTCTCTTGAATATCCTATTGGTTCTTCAATCCCTAATGGCATATTTTCCTGATTTGAGTATTCAGTTGGTGTACTATTTTCTGAACTTTGGTTTTTTTCGATTGTAGGCCATCAAATTTCCTACTCAAATTTTCTAAATGTGCTAGAACTTCCGTATTAGATGTACATTCTCCTGCAAAAGCTACTTTTCTGGTGCTAGAACCGGTTTCCCACATTCTGTTATTTTTGGAAATATTTTCTATAGCATCGTAAACTATTTGAGCTTCACTCATCATTAAAGAACCACCACATGCATGATCTACATCCGCACGTGAATCTTTTCTTAATTTACGACAGAAAAGTTGAATTTGCATATCTAAGGAATAACCATGGTCGGGACAGGCTCTTAACAGTTTTTTAAATCTTTCCCAGGCATTCCCAAGCGTTTCTTCAGATCCTTGTCTAAAGTTAGCAACCTCGACTTTTAATTCCAAATTTCGTCCAGGAGTGAAATATTGTTTTAGAAATTCAGTTTGAATCTCCTCCCAACTAGTAAGTGAATGATGTGGAAGAGACATAAACCAATCTCGTGCTCGTCCTTTTAAAGAAAAAGGAAACATAGTCATCCTCGTTAATTCCTTATGAGCACCTTGACTTTTGGCTGTATTGCACAGTTCTTCAAAAAGATAGAGATGATGATGTGGATCTTCATCATCCTCTCCTAGGAATTGGGCTCTTGTGTCAATTAAACCAAAAAGATGAGATTTAATCTCGAAATTATTCGCTTCTTCATTTGGTAAAAGTATGGGATTATTAGTCTGGTTTCTTCTTATGGTTTGATCACAGATAGGCCTTGGGTTTGGTGGGTTATTACGATTATTCTGGTTCCGATTCTGATTATTTCTATTATTATTATTATTATTAGGGTTAACAGGGTTCTGTCCATGCCCTAGAGCATGTTCCAGCCTCTGTTCATTTGTTTCATCACTAGTTTCAGCCATTCTCGTATTTTTGTTTGAAGATGATTCTTGGTCAGGATTTCCCTGACTAGTATGACCACGTTTACTCTCTACTCTTAACTGCCTTTCATAAGTGTTTATGTCAGGCTTATAAGAAGTGAGTGGGGCCTTACCACTTCTGGTCATCAACTAATGAAAATAGAAAATAGCTAGAAATTGATAGCAGTAAAAATTGGTAATTTACCTATAAGGTAGGTGCCAACGAAAAATAAAATAGAAATGAGATAAGAAAAGTGTTGACTTATTCTCGAGAATTTTGAGCTAATACAAGTAGTAACCATAGACACATAAAAAGAAATTAGCGACGTTCCCCGGCAACGGCGCCAGAAATCTGACCGCCTTAGTTCTTAGTGTTAAACCAGTCCTTAACCGACAGTGTATCGGGTCAAACTGTAGTGCTAGTGTGGTGAGTCAGAGTGTCGAATCCTCAGGGAACTTGGTAATTCTTCTAAGTGTGGTTAAACACCAAAGAGTTGTTATTAACTCGATCTAAACCGCAATTTTATAACACAGATCACTACTATTCTAGTCAACATAAAATAAATGCGTAATTTAAAAGTTATTCTAATATAATATATATAGATATATAAATATATATAGATGTACATAGATTGCAAAGTATATATATAGATATAAATATATAGATACCAATATATTTTATAGAACTAGCCAAAGTTTATATAATTGAATTATACGATCTTTTCAGTAGACGGAATGTGCTCGATCTTTCCTTTTATTTTAGGTCCAATTGAGTAAATGAAACGGTGCACTCCTGAGGTTAACAATTCCTCCTCACACAAGCGTATGAAATTGTCATATGTCATTGTCATCAGTTCAATCTCCACAACCGCCCCATGCTAATCTCGGTTAGTCTGAACAGGTACCGAGTACAAATCTACCCCGGATAAAAGAGGTTATTCCGTTTGTCGACGGCCGATGTTATTCAAAAGGCTCCGGTTGTCAGGCGGATCGATTTAACTTTCCGGTGTTAGTTTTAATTAAACTGTTGATTTTAACATTATTACGATCTCGAGCACAATTTTAATAAGATTAATCTTTCCCAAGACAAATCGCCCCCGGGTAGGAAATAGGATTCCGTTGTCACGCTTTTGCACGGCCAATTTTACCCTCCGGTTTTTCTATCTTTTATCTCATATCCTAACTTCTCTAGTCAGTTCATCGTTAGGTTATATGTTGCGATTCATCTTGGTTAATTACGTCAATCCGAATATTATCCATACGTTACAGAATAGAAAAAGATTCAATTAACTCAATTTTAATTAGACAGCATTCCTTTACCGAAAAGATCGAAATAAAACGATTACATAACTTTGGCTAGTTATTTAGAGTTAGCCTAAAAACATTATAACAACGAAAAAAATAAAAACAAACATAAATACTTAAGAAAAGTTACCGATTACAAATCTTTGAATCGAGTTGTACTCTTCCCGACATTTCAACGACTTCAACAACACTGAACTTCTGATAATTTCCCGAGCATTACAACGATACTACGAGATTATTATTTTTGGCGTAAGGCCTATTTACAAACTACTACTAAAAATAAAAAGAAAAGAAGAAGAAGAAGATATATATAGGAGATTGTATATATATTGGTACATTCGTTTCTGTTTGCAAATGAGCTCCTTTTATAGACAAAGGTTCTTGGGCCGGACCGGTCCGAGATCAAGCCGGATCGGTCCGGACTAATGATTACTTCCACCTCCTGATTGCAATCAGCATGTGCGGTGATATATAATTATAATTATATATAATTATTAAACTTCTAAAATTTATATCTCGAGTTCTGGACCTCCAAAAATCATGATTCAAGCGGCATCGGAAAGCTCTCGGGAAAATCTACAACTTTCGTGAAGAACTCTTCTTCAGATAATGTCGTTTTGATGAGCCATTCATTTGTCGAAGACATTTCTCGATTACCACTTAACCAAATTGATTGGCCACTTGACCACTTAAGCTATTCAATTGACCATTTAAGCTCGTGGCACTCTCTAAATTCTTCCAGAGATATGATTAAACTTCAATATGTCGATTCTCGGGGTCTCGGTTTATAAATCTGCAATAAAATACCACAAATACCCACGTAAATCTGACACGACACTCCGATTTACTAAAATCGGTACAAAATTACAACTTTTTACTATTATTACTACTAACTACTCTAAATTATAAAGATTAACATTTCATACTATTTATACCATAATTTCATATATTTTATATAGAATTCGTTGATAAAACATAATAATATAACGTATATTTAATCATATAAAAGTAGTATATCAGTCTCCACTAGGGGTTTTACCCGGGCTCCTGTGGTTGGAGACACGGGTTCGATCCCCCTCCCCGTAGTTTAGGTATTTCGTTACTGAAAAAAATAAAATAAAAAGATAAGCCGATATGTATAGGGTATCGATCTTCCACGCTTCACCTCAAAGGCAAGACTGTCACTCCAATACCCCGGCTAGCTCTTCTACCCTTGAGTCGTAGAATACTATAAAACATATATAAAGACGGCTTCTATCGGCACCTTTTTTTATCATTTACTTCAATACAACACTAAATTATTAATAACACTCTTTGTTTTAATAACTTTTGAACATTGTACACTTCAGTCCTTCATGTTTTAAAAATTATAAACTAATACATTTTAAATACTTTAACACACTTTAATCCTTTTAACTTCCCCTACCCCTTTCCATACTTACTTCACTTTTTTTTTTCTTTTGAAACAAACAAAACACATCCTTAAGAATTTCGCGGAGATTTTGTCGGAGAAGATACCGGAAAGATAAAAAGTTAGCCGGAGGTTTTAATGGTTGGGTTTCGATTTTTTTTCCCGTCGAGAACGAAACATTTGATTCATTAATGTTTATTGTAATGGTTGGGTTGAAATCGGAGGATTCTTTTATATTTTTCGATCAACCGACCGTTTTCCGATCGGATGAATGGGGAAGATGACCGGGTGCTTGAAACGTCGACCACGTTGAAGTTTTGATGCGGATACAACGTCAGTAGGACTGACGTTTAGGTCATAAAAGCCCACTAGGGTAACCTTTTTCTTCGTCAGTGTGGATGACGTTACTCTTGCTTCAAAACGTCAAAGAGACTGACATTCCAAGCAACGTCACTGTAGGTGACGTTTCTGTCTTATTTCGACATCAATGAATTTGACGTTACTGTGTTGATGGTGACGTCAGCTTGACTGATGTTATATGCTGAATTTCATTATAAAGGCATAATTAATATGCACATAACAACTTTGTGTTTCTTGACTTTGTAAATAACTATCCACTTATGAATTAATGTATTCCTAACTAGGAATTAGTGTATTTCCACCTATGAATTAGTGTATTCCCAACTATTAATTAGTGTATGTCCATCTATGAAAAGTATACTTAGGCGTGTTTTGCCCATCTTTTGAAAATGTTATGAGAAGTGCTACTTATTATGTGTGTTGTTTGGACACAATAATATAAAGCCGTGAGATCTCTTTACTTTAACAGATTATCACCCGTTTATAAAGCCTTGGGATCTTTTTGTTTATTTTGTAGACTGGCTTACTTGAATTAGTTTCATTAAGAAATGACCAAGTATATCCATTTGTTAATATCTTCCATAAGTTGATATGCCAAGGATATTGATAATGTCAAAATTATCACGGGTTGTTTAGCGGTGGTTTAATGGTGGATATCTAGCTATGATTTGGTGTGAAAAAGGGTGGTGCTCGGTGTTGAAGTGGAATTCGCGGTGGTGCAAAGTAAAGAGAAGTGAAGAGTGAACTTTGGCAAAGTTTGCCTATGTTTTGTATTAATGTGTGTGTTTGTGAAATGGTTACATTAAGCCCTATTTATAGGCAAGCAAACGAGCTAGGGTTTAACTAATAATAAAACGACGTAGTTAAGTACAAGATGATGCCGACTAAGCTAGAGACTATCTCGCGATGCCGATATGGGGCGGTCCCATAACACTTGGTCAATGCTCTGTCTTTGTCTCGTTATCCTTGTCGCAACTTGCTCTTCTTGATAATGGGCTCGGGCCGCTGGCTGGCCTACTAGACTAGGCGATTGGCGGATTGGCCCTCTAGCCTTTCTCGGGGCCGCCTAGGGCTTAAAGGCTTTGGGCAAGGCTGATGGCCGACGGGCTCAATCTTGGCTTGTGAGTGTTCGGACTATGGTGGCCGGTGGCCTTGTCCGTTATTTTGGTGGCCGGGCAGACCCAAATAAGGATCCGCGGGCCGGATTGCGGTTTAGGCATATCAGATATACATTACTTAATGGACTGATTTAGGCTAGCCATTATCTACGTAAAAAGGTCTGATGCTCCCCCTCACGTTGAAAACCGGGGTCTATCGACGAACAATTAAAAGAATTCCTCGTATAAGAACTTCAGGTATACAACAACACTTGTTGATCGTACAAGAGCTTCATGATGATTAAAACTTAAGGTACTAGTCATGTCTTGTGTAATTGGTTATGTTTGGTTTGAGTATCTATATTGTCTTGTTTTAGAATGGCATGCGGATTGATTCTAATTCAAATTCTGATTCCTCATTCTTTTTTAATCTACAGTGAAGCAAAATGTAGCGTTTCTTCAAAGTTCTTATGGGCGGTTTCGCAACAAGTTTGGTACGTCATTATTAATTAATTAATTATACATATTTATCGCTTATATTACTATTGAACTAACGTGATATGTTTCTTTCTTCATAGAAACTACCTCCGACATTCGTTCAAAGTTTGAACGACACACTGCGGAACTTAAATATGGCTGTTCTCAATAGCCGCATTGGTACATGGGAAGTGAGGGTTGGAGTGACCGACGATGGAATTTTTCGTTTCTTTGGGGACGGTTGGCAGGAATATGTGGCCGCTCATGAATTGATAGAGCGGGTGTTCATAGTGTTTGAACACAAAGAGAATTTCATTTCGATACAGGAGGAGATCCCATGGCTAACCAGAATCTATATCCTCGCTTTGAGACGGCACTAGCAAACTGGTCATTTTTATATGGTTATGTGGTGAGATATGTTAAAAGTTTTTTTAGTTATTTTCTTGTTTTATGTTTTTCCCTCATTGCATTTTCTAACACTATTTAATTATGTTGTGATTGGTAGAATATTCCAGTAATGACATGCTGCGAGACAAGACTGTGGAGCTACGAAGTGCCACAGGGGATTCATGGCCGGCTAGACTTGTAGCTTGTGCCGAACCCTATCAACAAGATCGCTTCACAGGGTTAAATGATTTCTTAAAGGACAATGAGCTCAAAGTTGGAGATACATGTAGCTTTGAACTCGTTGATTAGCCTATAGAAGATCATATCGTGTTGGATGTGGGGTTTATTAGATGTTGAAGATCATGTTTTAGGGACATTGTCATTAAAACTTATTACTTTTTTGTTTTGAACATTTTGAATCATTGTATTAGATGTTGAATTACGTTTGGATTACTTGTGGATCATTTTTGTTCGGATCTATGTTTGGATATTTTTGTTTGGATCAATGTTTGGATAGTTGAATTACATTTTGAATCATTGCATTATATTTTGAACAGTTGTATTTATCAACGTTTGGATATTTGTCGTTATCTTTGTTTGTATAATGTTAGGATCATTGTTTGAATCATGTTTGGTTAATGAGATTACACTAATACAAGTGTGCTCAGTACTAGGTCCAAAACGTCATCATAAGGGACGTTGTTTTAGCCAGACCAACGTCAGGTATGATGATGTTTTGAAAATAGAACCGCATTCAGTTCTGCTGGCACAAACGTCACCATGGCTGACGTTATGGTTGCAAGATCAATGTCAAGGTGGCTGGTGTTTTGTAAACAAAATCATATTAAGTTTTGGAGTCCGTAATGTCAGCTCACGCGACGTTTGTTTTAAAGGCCAACGTCGGAGTGGATGGCGTTGTAAAAACTAAAGAATATTCAGTTCTGGAGTGCAGAACGTCACCACGATTGACGTTTATCTTGTAAACGAACAGCAGTCGTACTGACGTTTGTTGGGATGCCGGCGGGAAAATGCAAAAGCCGATCGGAAAACTCTAAGAAACTGTATTTTTTCCATAATTCATGGTGTTTCAAGCCATTGAGCATAGTATGTCACTGTTATTTTATTTCATGCTCAATATTATCAATTTTGATTCCATTTGTGCTTTCATATAGCTTGAAAATGATGTTTGGGTGATGATTTTGATATGATGAAAAAGGTTGTAGTAGAAGGTTGAAGAAGATGAAGATGAATGTCGTTGATGATGATGAAGATGAATGTTGATGATGAAGATCGATGGAGATGAATGTTGATGATGAAGATGATTTTTTGGAATAAAGAAATGAATTTAATTTTCCCTTCGCTGAAGTTCTTCCCCCCTTTTTTGGCGGCTACCCCTTCGCTGAAGATTCACGCTCGCCGGCTTCAATGGAGCATGAAGATTTGGCTGAAAAGCTGCAAACTCTTGATCTCACAGAATCGGAGGCGTCCTGCCTTGCTTTGTCGGAGCAGGTTCTCCACCCTACACAAT
Source organism: Gentiana dahurica var. dahurica (assembly GCA_024500145.1). Taxonomy (NCBI): domain Eukaryota; kingdom Viridiplantae; phylum Streptophyta; class Magnoliopsida; order Gentianales; family Gentianaceae; genus Gentiana; species Gentiana dahurica. The sequence goes on from CM044896.1 coordinate 129,547,380, forward strand.
CGGTTTGTGCAAGGAGTATTTTTTGCCGATCATTTTCTTCGAGGGATGTGGCGGCGCAAACCCTAAAGACGGCAATGTCTAGGTCATGGAAGACGGTGGCTTTTACGGTGGCTAGGGTCTGGAAAAACGTTTTTCATTGTGTTTTTGAACAGGTTCAAGATCGGGAATTTGTGCTTTCCGCTGTACCATGGTGCTGTGATGGATATTTGTGGTAATTCAGCCATGGGAGGACGGTTGGGAGACAAAGGAAGGTTTTTTGGGTAATCAATTTTTTTGGATTTGTGTGGAGGAGTTGCCGGTTCAATATTACACGAGGGAGGTTGGTAGGCAATTGATGACTTCCTTTCATGGTTGTGTGGTGGGATAGCTGCGGGAGGAGACTAGAACCGGCCTTTGCAGTTTCTGTTTTCGGGTGGAGATTGATGTAGCTCAGCCCATCCGGCGCTGTGTTTGTCCTGGCGGTGAGGGTAGAGGGGCGGTTAGAGGACGGATTCAATATGAACGGCTTCCTTACCTATGTTATCAATGCGGCTTGATGGACCACACTGTCTGTTTTTGCAAGCACAATCAACGTGAGCTTTCTTTGGTTGAACAGAAGAAGCTTCCTTATGGGCCTTGGTTGAATTCGGTCGGAAAAACGCAGTTGATTGAGGATCTTTTGGTAGAAGAGGCCGGTGGTGTGGAGACGGTGGTGTCTGAGCCGGGAGGAGTGTTGTTGTTGGAGCTTGCTCCGGCCACTGGGGAGGTCGTATTATCTGTGGAGGAGGCCGAGTGCCAACAGCCGGATGTACCTATGTCGGATTCAATGGCTGTGGACGAGTTGGGAGTTGACACCGGTGGAAACGGCCCGGGGGGAGATGTGTATGATGGGGTGGAGGAGCAGAATGAAGGAGATGGGATCAATATGGAGGGAGTGCAGAGCCCGGTGATGCCTCAAGGGCGGATCTCATGTGGGTATCGGTGGTAGGGGGAGTCCGACATGGTCAATTGACTATGACCCCGTTTTTGCCAATTGGGAGCAAGAGGAAAGTTGAGGAGGAGCACAAGGAAGCTACTACAGCAAAAAAAAAACAAAATGTCGAATTGCCATTGGTGGAGTCTGCCGTGAAACAGGCCCACCCGGCACCATGAGTATTTTATGTTGGAACTGTTGAGGACTTGGCCACCCTCGGGCAGTCAAAATATTAAGAGGCCTTGTACATACTTTTTCGCCTTCCATTTTATTTTTGTCAGAAACTAAATTAAGTGAGAGTCGCTTTGAATATGTTCGATGTTCACTTGGCTTTTCTAGTGCTCTGGTAGTGGGGGGTGAGGATGCGAGTGGGGGCCTTGCTCTTTTATGGAATGATGATACTGATGTTCTTATATCTACCTTTAATGTTGGACATATTGACGCAATTGTTCGAAGTACTACAACTCCATCTTGGCGATTCACGGGATTTTACGGAAATCCGGTTGTTAGAGAGCGAGAACATTCATGGGCTTTATTGCGACGTTTGCATGAGAGGATGTCTCTCCCATGGCTGGTGGCTGGGGACTTTAATGAGGTTCTCTTACGCGTAGAGCAGGATGGCCCGACCCTAGACCGCATCCACAAATTGCTGCTTTTCAAAATGCCCTTTCGGAATGTGACCTAGTAGACTTGGGGTATGTGGGGGCACCTTTTACATGGTATAAACGTGCGGATGGTATGGGAACTTGAGTTCGGCTGGACAGAGGGGTGGCCAATATAGGGTGGCGCACTCTTTTCCCACAGCACATAGTCTATCACTTATCCAGTTCTCGGTCAGACCATGTTCCTATTTTGATTTCGCCGATTAATCCTTTTGATAAGGGCTTAGTTAAGTGGACGCCGGTGCCACGCTATGATCCCTATTGGATTCGAGACCAGGGTTTTGAGGATTGCTTTAAGGTTGCATGGCAGCGAGGTACTGTTTCTGGACCCTCATCTCTTATAGGGCGGGTGATGCAGGTTCGTGGAGAGCTGCGTAATTGGAGTTCCCGAAGGCATGGGAATCTTGCAAGACGTATTGCAGAGAAGGAGGAGGAACTACGGAAACTACGAGAATCACCTCGCTATTCGGTTCAGCAGGAACGCTGTCTTATTCAGCAAATTGATTAGTGGCAGACTATGGAGGAGGAGTACTGGAGACAGAGGGGACGAAGAGAGTGGCTAGTAATGACGGATAGGAATACTCGTTATTTCCATCATAAAGCGGCGGCTCGGAGAAAGTGGAACACTATTCATATGGTGCATGATGCTCAGGTGGTGGCATGTGAAGAGCGTATGGACATAGAACGAGTGGCGGTGGACTACTTTCAGGCTATTTATTCATCTAATGGTACTGCCATAGACTTAGACAGATTGCATTTTACTGAGATTAATGGTGGGAAACAACAGCATTTAGCAGAAGCCTTTACTAGAGAGGAGGTTTGTATGGCATTGAAGCAGCTACCAGAGAGAAAGTCGCCTGAGCCAGATGGTATGCATGCCATCTTTTTGCAGAAATATTGGGGTATTGTGGGGGAAGATGTTTTCCGTGTAGTGCTGGATGTTATGAACAATGGGGCCTCCTTGGGACAGCTAAATGAAACATATATCTCTTTGCTCCCTATGGTAGCTACTCCCACGGTTATGATAGAGTTTCGGCCAATTGCACTATGTAACTCGATTTATAAGATGATCTCTCGCGTGATTACTAATCGTCTCAAGGGGGTGATTGGGGATGTGATTTCGGAGAATCAGAGTGCGTTTGTTTCCGGCCGGCTTATTACAGATAATACGATCATTGCTTTTGAAGCTTTTCATTCTCTACAGGCAGGGCTACAGGGTTGTGATAGTCATGCCGCTTTGAAGTTGCATATGGCCAAGGCCTTGGATCGAGTGGAGTGGCGGTATCTTTGGAGGGTTATGGAGCGTATGAGTTTTCCCTTGTCTATTATTGATCTGGTGAGGTGATGTGTGACATCCATTTCCTGTCGGGTGTTGATCAATGGGAAACCCAGTAGAAGGATTGTGCCGATTAGGGGCATTCGGCAAGGAGACCCGATGTCTCCTTTTCTTTTCATTATCTGTGCTGAGGGCTTCACGGCCCTACTTAATGACTATGTGCACAGGGGAGCGTTGCGGGGTATTCGTTTTGGCAGAGGGGCGGAGGTGTCTATTTCTCATTTGCTGTTTGCCGACGATTGTATGGTGTTTTTTGAGCTTTTGGAAGGGGCGGCGGAAACATTGACGGAACTGTTTGACAGGTATGGTGCTCTCTCTGGTCAAGTTATTAATTTCCATAAATCTAGTCTATATTTCTCAGAAAGAGTCTAGGTGGAGGAACGGGAGGCGTTGTCTGATCACCTACAGATACCCTTAGAGGATGGTTCTGGCAAGTATTTGGGGATGCCTTTTGTGGTAGGGAGGAACAAATGCCAGGTGGTTGCATTCTTAAGGGATAAGATATGTAAAAAAGTGGCTGGCTGGAAGGATAAACTGCTCTCGCCTGCTGGGAAGGAGGTGTTCATCAAGTCGGCACTTCAGGCTATCCCCACATTTATTATGCAGTGCTTTAAGATCCCCACTACTCTCATACTGGAACTGGAAAAGCGATTAGAGGATTTTTTGGGGGGGATACTGACAACAAGCGCAAGGTACATTGGAAGAATTGGGAGGCTAGTTGCCTTCCGAAGAACCTTGGGGGTTTGGGATTTTGCGATTTGGAATGTTTCAATCTGGCCTTGTTGGCAAAGCAGTCTTGGCGGATTTTGACCAGTCCGGGCTCGTTGGCGGCCCAAGTTTTACATGCAAAGTATTTTGGGGACAGTACCTGTTAGGAAATCACTAGTTTAACGCAGCGGAATTTAAAATTTGATTTCTTTTTCTAGATCGTTCTTCGTTTAATGCAATAAACACGTTAAGTAGTTTGACGGTTATACCTCAGATGATCTATAAGATCGTCGCTTTGACCGCCAACGGAGAGTAGTTCAATGCGCAAGCCGTCCACACGTCCGGCCTCTATCGCTAATCCACACGAACCCCTTGCCGGAATCCTCCTTGGATTGCTATCGGAAAAACTCCGGCTGCTAGACCGGACCTTTTCTTCCCTCACAAACTCACTATGGATGGCTCTCTATTTTACACAAGAATTATGAACTCTTGCAATTGTGATGTACAAAAGATCTTGACACCCACTTCCGTTATATAGAGGAGGTGGCGCCCCATATGATGTGTGGAGGAGAAGAAAACCTTTTTCCAATAAAATAAGAAAAATCAACTAGATTGATTTATCTCTTTAATTATAATTTATTTTGTCAATATCTCATATTGATCATAATTATCTTATTACCATAAATCTATTTTTCCAAAATCAATTAATATCTTATATTAATATTATGGCAATCTTATTAATTAAAGTGCACAATCCAAGTGTATCTTATACACATCAAAAGTGGCGCCCCATATCCCAAAAGATTGACTTCCGGAATATTCTTTAATTAACACAATTTGTATATAATTAATATCTTGTATTTTATTTATTCATAATAAATAAATGCCACCATTATAATTTACCACTATAACCTTTTATAGACAAGAGATAAACTTTCCTTATTTGGTTATCAACTATAACCGCATTTTAATCCGACTCGATGTTCATATGTGTGTGACCCGATAGGCTTCCGAATATGTTGGCTGTAGACACAAAGCGCAGTTTACTAAAATGCCCTTCATACCTAACGATCACGGGATAGCGTCTAGCAACACACCGTGACTCCCAATTATCGGAAGAGTCAAAAGCAATGACTACTACCTTCAATGTGAAGCAGTTACCGTGTAACTTACAATCCTATCGCTGTAATAATATCCATACGATCGTATCTCGAGGGTCAATACATTGATGATCGTATCTTATAATCTGGATATCATGCTCTCTCGGAATAACACATTTACTCCCACTTTGCAAAGATTCTCGAGAGCTAGACATTCCTTATAAGAAGGCCATTTCGGATATTCGATCCCAATTATAGGATACGCGATTCCCGGACGACCAATCATGTATACTCCGCATGCTTCAATATCATACCCAATCATTACCGCATGATCGCCCCGTGGTTAGGAGAAATCTCAATAGTGTCAAAGCATGACAATCCACACTGTGATGCCATGAAGACCCCAGTCAAAATGATAATTACACAACCGCCACATAGTGTGACACTTAATGTAAGTGGGTCAGTCTAACGTACGCATTCTCTAATACACGTCCACGTACAGTCCAAGTGTCTCTACACTTCGATAGACGAGATCTATCCCTACCTTCTAAAAGATAGAAGACAACCAATACGTGCTAGTCTGATTATACTATCAATATCCCATTTGATAATACATAAGACTAGAGACATTTAAGTACCAACCTTGTTATAGTGATTAGAGATCTCATCAACCATAATCACTATCATGGTTTCTCTATCACAGATTGATACTAGGACGTTACTATATATACACAACAAGTAATATGAAGATAAACAATATATAATAACATAAGTGCTTTTATTAATCATAATAAAGTTATTACATAAACTAAATAGACTGTAAATGACCCGACCCGGTCGGATCCGGTCCAACCCGATTGGGTTTAGGACACCTTTCCAACAGTACCATCCTTACAACTGGGCTGGGACGTCGGCCGTCTTTTCTCTGGCGCAATATTCTTGAGGGGCGGGACCTATTGTTTAGTGGAATGAGATGGAGAGTGGGTGATGGGGACTCGGTTTATGTTTTTCATGATGTTTGGACTAGTCGACAGCCTTCGTTCCGTATCCCTTTTGCTGGGCATGAGCTTCCAACAGACTCCAAGGTCTCAGATTTATTTATTCCCAATTCTAGGGTGTGGGATGTGCAGAGGGTTCGACAATTATTCAGGCCTTGGGAGTCAGACGCCATTCTTGAGACCATCATTGCCCCTGGAGGCCATCCAGACAGGCGGATTTGGCACTACGATCGTAAAGGAGTTTATACTGTTCGGTCCGGGTACTTTTTGGCATTATCTCTTTACAGACATTTGACTACTGGGCCGACTACATCGGGAGGGGAGAGTCGGGTATGGAGAAGCTGCTAGCAGCTTCCGGTGCAGCCGCGTATTCAGCATTTCCTGTGGAGGTGCCTGCATGATTGTCTAGCTATTGACCAGGGGCTGCAAAGGAGGCATATGAGGGGTGGTCATTGCCTAGCATGCGGGGAGGGGCTGGAAACTTTGAGACACGAGATTTTTGAGTGTGAGATGGCAGCTAGGATTTGGAGGGTGTCGCCATACTCTGGGGTCTTAGGGCGCCTCCGTTCTGCTACCTTTGCGGATTTCTTTGAGCGGCTGTTGGAGGAGCAGGGAGTTCAAGGCGCTGGAAGATTTGTGTTGCGCATTGCTCTGCAGTGTTTGATGATCAGGCAGTCTATGTCTCTGCAGTATGCCCACGTTCTCTAGCAGTAGCCGCTAAGTATGTAGAGGCTATGGAGCTTTATCGGATGACGCCCTTCGTCCACCATATGATAGATAAGTGGGTGCGGCCGTTAGAAGGAGTTATCAAGGGCAATGTTGATGCATCAGTTACTGCGACGGACGCGGGGATTGGAGTTCTTTTCCGTGATTCTCAAGGGACAGTCCTTCATTCCTTCACCTACCACTTTGATCTTGGAGAGCCGGTGGAGTACATGGAGCTCAAGGCTATCTCTTTGGCTTTAGAGGAAGCACGGTAGTTGAGGATCCAGCGGCTCGTGGTAGAGAGTGATTGCTTGGCGTGTGTCTAGCGACTCCGCAGACCCGTAGAAGACCTAACGGCCCACGGCTGTTTAGTAAATGATTGTTTGGCTTTACTCTCTAGCTTTGTATTTGTTTCTTTTACTTTTATTCGTCGTATGGAGAATGTTGATGTATAACATTTGTATGATAAAAATTACGATATATTATATATTTTATCGACTCTTTCTATATAAAATATAAGAAATTATAACGATAATCTTATGAAATATTGATAGTTATGAATACAACTAATTAATATAAAAATCTAGTAAAAGTAATAAAAAGTTATAAATTTTGTACCGGTTTAGTAACCGGAGTATCGTGTCAGATTTACGTGGGTATTTTTGGTATTTTATTGCAGATTTTTAGGTAAACCAAAACCCTGAGTGACGACACTTTTTGAAGTCAAATCATATCTTTTGAAGGAAGTAAGGAAGTGTCACAAGTTTAAAAGTTCAAGTGGATCAACGGTTCGTGATACTATTATCGAGATATATATTCGACGAACGAATGGCCCATCAAAAAGGCATTTTCCGAAGAAGAGTCCTTAATGAAAGTTTTAGATCTTTCAAAGACATTTCCAACGCTTCTTGAATCATGTCAATTGGAGATCTACAACTCAAGATATGATTTTATCAAGTTTCAGCTAAAAATTGGAAGAATTACACACGGATCAATCCGACATCACCTCGGATCGATCCGGATTGTCAAATAATGCGAAGTAATGATGATTAGCACATGGTTCTGTAGAAAATAAGTGAGTGATAATGTTTTTTATTCCCGGATCGATCCGACCTTGATCCCGGAAAGATCCGGCCATGAAAAATCTGCCAATAAATGAGGCATTTTATGCAGCTGTAAAAGGGGTACCAATATATTTTTTAAACCTCTTTTCTTAGTAGTAATTATGTATATAGGCTTTATGCCATAAATAAATAGTAGTATCGTTGTAATGCTCGGGAAATTATCGGAAGTTCGATGTTGTTGAAGTCGTCGTAATGTCCGGAAGAATACGACCTCTGAATCAGCAGTTGTAATCGGGTAATTTTCTAAAGTATTCATGTTTGTTATTTTTATTTTTTTAATCGTTATAATGTTATTAGGCTAAATCTAATAACTAGCCAGGGTTATGTAATCGTATTATTTCGATCTTTTTGGTAAATGAATGTTATCTAAGTAAAATTGACTAAAATTGAGTTAATTGAATCTTTTTCTATTTTGCAACGTATTGATAATATTCAGATTGAAGTAATTAATCAAGATGAATCGCAACATATAACCTAACGATGAATTGACCAGAGAAGTTAGGATATGAGATAAATGATAGAAAAACCGGAGGGTAAAATTGGCCGTGCGAAAGCGTGACAACGGACTCCTATTTCCTACCCGGGGGCAGATTTGTCTTGGGAAAGATGAATCTTATTAAAATTTGTGCTCAAGATCGTAATAAGGTTAAAATCAACAGTTTAATTGAAACTAACACCGGAAAGTTGAATCGATCCGCCTGACAACCGGAGCCTTTTGAATAACATCGGCCGTCTGACAAACGGAGCAACCTCTTTTATCCGGGGTAGATTTGTACTCGGTACTGTTCAGACTAACTGAGATTAGCATAGGGCAGTTGTGGAGATTGAACTGATGACAAGTTAACATATGACAATTTCATACGCTCGTGTGAGGAGGAATTGTTAACCTCAGGAGTGCACCGTTTCATTTACTCAATTGGACCTAATAAAAGGAAGATCGAGCACATCCATTAAGCTAAAAAGATTGAATAATTCAATTACATATATCTTGGCTAGTTCTATAATAATTAGTATTTAATATATTGGTATTTATATATTTATATATATATATATATTGTACTGTTTATGTATTACTATATATATTTATGTATTTATATATATTATAATAGTTTAGTTTTAATTTATGCATTTATTTTCTGTTTATTAGTATAGTAGCGACTCGTATGATAAACCTGCGATTTAGATCGAGATAATAATAGCTGTTTGGTGTTTAACCACACTTAAAAGAATTACCACGTTTCCCTGAGGATTCGACACCTGACTCACCACACTAGCACTATAATTTGACCCGGTACACTGCCGATAAGGATTGTATAGCCTAGAAAACGTCCGTCAGCTTTCTGGCGCCGTTGCCGGGGACCACGTCGCTAATGTTTCTTTGTGTCTATGGTTACTACTTGTATCAGCTCAAAATTCTCGAGGATAAGTCAACACTTTTTCTTATCTCATTTCTATTTTATTTTTCGTTGGTATCTACTTTCTTTTAGTTACCAATTTTCTTCTTTTACAAAAGTCGAGTATTTTCTATTTTCGTTAGTTGATGACCAGAAGTGGTAAGGCCCCGCTCACTCCTTATAAGCCTGACATAAATACTTACGAAAGGCAGTTAAGAGTAGAGAGTAAACGTGGTCATACTAGTCAGGGAAATCCTGATGAATCATCTTTAAACAGAAATACGATAATGGCCGAAATCAGTGATGAAACACCTGAACAAGGGCTTAAACATGCTCTAGGGCATGTACAACACCCTATCAACCCAAATAATAATCAAAATCCTAATAATAGGAATAATCAGAATCGGAACCAGAATAATCGTAATAACCCACCAAACCCGAGACCTATCTGTGATCAGACCATAAGAAGGAACCAGACTAATAATCCCATTCTTTTACCAAATGAAGGAGCAAACAATTTCGAAATTAAATCTCATCTTTTTGGTTAAATTGACGCAAGAGCCCAATTTTTAGGAGAAGATGATGAAGATCCACATCATCATCTCTATCTTTTCGAAGAATTGTGCAATACAGCCAAAAGTCAAGGTGCTCATCGTGAATTAACGAGGATGTCTATGTTTCCTTTTTCTTTAAAAGGATGAGCACGAGATTGGTTTATGTCTCTTCCACATCATTCACTGACTAGTTGGGAGGATATTCAAACCGAATTTTTGAAACAATATTTCACTCCTGGACGAAATTTGGAATTAAAAGTCGAGGTTGCTAACTTTAGACAAGGATCTGAAGAAACGCTTGGGAATGCCTGAGAGAGATTCAAAAAACTGTTAAGAGCTTGTCCCGACCATGGTTATTCCTTAGATATGCAAATCCAACTTTTCTGTCGTAAATTACGAAAAGACTCACGTGCGGATGTAGATCATGCATGTGGTGGTTCTTTGATGATGAGTGAAGCACAAACAGTTTACGATGCTATAGAAAAGATTTCCAAAAATAACAGAATGTGGGAAACCGGTTCTAGAACCAGAAAAGTAGCTTTTGCAGGGGAATGTACATCTAATACAGAAGTTCTAGCACATTTGGAGAATTTGAGTAAGAAATTTGATGGCCTACAATCTAACAAAAATCTAAGTTCAGAAAATAGTACACCCACTGAATATTCAAATCAGGATAATATGTCAATAGGGATTGAAGAACCAAAAGGATATTCGAGAGAGGAGGTAAGTTTTCTTCAGCAGCATAGGAATTTGAACAATGCATATTCAAACTCGTTTAATGCTATTAGAAGAGACCACCCAACATTTCGATGGTCTGAAAACCCTAGTAAGCAAGGACAACCGCCATATCCAGTTCCATATAGGAATTTGTCTAATAATCAAGTTTATCAAGGAGATACCTCTAATCAGAATCTGCAACCATTACCTAGATCATATCCTCAACAAACCACTCAAAGTATACCAGTAACTCAAAGGTCAACTCAGCCTGCAGAAGGGGTTGAAAAGTGGGAGAAACTAATGGAAAATATGATGGGTGTGGTGTCTACTCAAGCTAAAAATATGGAAACAATGATGACTTCTATAGGTACAGTCACTAAAGATATGAGTACAATAAAAACATCTATGAGTGGCCATGATACCAGAATGAGAACGATAGAAGCCTCATTAAGAAATATGGAAGATCATTTGAGTAGGGAAGGTGAACGTAAAAACAGTAGACCACCAGGAGGATTACCAAGTAACACTGAAAGAAATCCGAGAGAGGTAAATGCTGTAGTTACCAGAAGTAGAAAACTCTGTGGTAGTAATGGAGTAGAAAGTTTCAGAAATAACGAAGTAGAAGATGATTTAGATGGTAAGAATGATGAAACTAAACATGAATTCACTGATGAGGAAGAAGAAATTATAGAAAATTTCTTGAAAGGAAATAGAAGTATGGAACCTGAAAATAAAGGTGAGAAATGGGTAAAAATCCCGAGAATTCTGAAAGATCCCATGGATGAAGATTTAAGAAATTTATTCAAGGAACATGTTAGAGTAAGTAATACGGAAAACAAGTATGATAAACAGGAAGAGTTGAAAATTTCTGAAGAAGAGATCGATTCAGGGAACATTTTAAAGAAAAAAGATCATGAGACATGGCAAACAAGTAACACTTCAAGATTTAAGGAGAAAGGGAAAGAGAAAATGACTTCGGGATCAAGGGTTATAGATTTAGAATCTTTACCTTACCCACCTAAAGATCAAATTAAGAAAATAAAAACTGATAAGAAGTATGCTCGTTTCCTTGATACTTTTCGTCATCTTCATATTAATATCCCTGTTATCGAAGCTCTAGTTAACATGCCTACCTATGGAATGTTTCTAAAAGATATTCTCTCAAACAAGAAAAAGTTAGAAGAATATGAGAATATTTGCCTCAATGAAGAATGTTCTGCAATTTTACAGCATAAATTACCACCTAAAATGAAAGATCCAGGTAGTTTTATAATTCCTTGTGAAATTGGAAGATTTTTGTTTTAAAAGGTACTATGTGATCTTGGGGCAAGTATTAATCTCATGTCTTATGAGGATTATAAGAAACTGGGCATAGGAAAACTTACGAATACTGAAATGACTCTTCAAATGGCAGATAGATCAGTTAAATACCCTAAAGGAATTATCGAGGATGTATTGGTTAAGATAGATAGTCTACTTCCCAGTAGATTTTGTAGTCATGGAAATGGAAGAAGGATATTCAGCGCCACTTATTCTAGGTCGACCATTCCTAGCTACAGGAAGAACGTTAATCGATGTCCAAAAAGGAGAATTAATACTGAGAATTAACGAAGATACAGTTGTTTTCAATATATTCAAAGCTATGGAACATCCATATAGATCACCAGAATCATGTTCTTTTATAGAAGATATTCATTCTGTCTATGATAATAGGTTACCAACTTTTGAAGACAGATTAGAGGAATTCTTAACTCTGTCTATCTATAAAGAAGATGAGAAAGACACCAAAATGAAAGAGATAATCCTTTCTCTAGACAAAGGAAGTTTTACTTTTAGACCACCATGGCATAAGTATCTGGAATTAGAACTAGAAGAACCAGTTCTAAAACCTTCAGTAGAAGATCCACCCAGTAATCTGGAGTTGAAACCACTTCCTTTAAATCTTAAGTATGCTTTTCTTGAAACTAATAATCTATTGCCGGTTATTATTTCATCAACTTTAACTGAGCTACAAGAAGATCAATTACTTAGAATGTTGAAAAAGCATAAGAAAGCTTTTGGTTGGATAGTAGCTGATATTCAAGGAATTAGCCCTAAGATTTGCGTTCATAAAATTATTCTAAAGGAAGACGCTAAACCTTGTATTCAGCCACAACGCCGCTTCAATCCGAATTTGCAACTAATTGTTAAGAAATAAGTTATTAAACTACTAGAAATGGGGATAATCTTTCCTATATGTGATAGTGAGTGGGTAAGTCCAACTCAAGTAGTACCAAAGAAAGGAGGTTTCACAGTAAAGGAAAACGATAAAAACGAATGGATTCCGACAAGAGAAATTACCGGATATCGAATGTGCATTGATTTTCGAAAACATAACGATCATACTAAGAAAGATCATCATCCACTTCCATTCATAGTGCAAATGTTGGAACGCTTAAGTGGACATAAGTATTACTGTTTCTTAGATGGTTATTCAGGATATTTACAAATATTCATTGCAGCAGGAGATAGAGAAAAGACCACTTTCACTTGTCCATATAGAACCTTTGCTTATAAGAGAATGCCATTTGGTTTATGTAATGCACCAGCTACATTTCAGAGATGTATGATGGCTATATTTTCGGACATGGTCGAGAAGTTTTTAGAAATTTTTATGGATGACTTTAGTGTATACGGAGATTCCTTCGATGAATGTTTATCGCACTTAGAAAGAGTGTTACAACGCTGTGAAGATACCAATTTAGTTTTAAACTGGGAAAAATGTCACTTAATGGTATCAGAAGGGATTGTTTTAGGACATAGAATCTCTGAAGTAGGTATCGAAGTTGATAAAGCTAAAGTCGAGGTAATCGAAAAGCTACCTCCACCAGTTAATTTAAGAACTCTAAGAGGATTTCTTGGACATGCAGGGTTTTATAGAAGATTCATTGCAGATTTCTCAAAAATAGCAAAGCCTCTAAGTCATTTGCTTGAAAAGGAAGTACCTTTTAACTTTGATAGTAAATGTATGGAAGCCTTTCAGACCCTAAAAGCGAGATTAACTACTGCACCAGTGCTAGTAGCACCAGATTGGAGTTTGCCATTTGAAATTATGTGCGATGCAAGTGATTTAGCTGTAGGAGCTGTTTTAGGTCAAAGATATAACAAAGTACTCAAAGCAATCTACTATGCATCTCACACTTTAAACGCAGCTCAACTTAATTACGCAACTACAGAAAAAGAACTGTTGGCTGTAATTTTTGCCTTAGATAAGTTTAGATCGTATATCGTTGGATCTAAGGTTATTATTCATACAGACCATTCAGCGTTGAAGTACTTACTGAGTAAAAAAGATGCTAAACCACGTCTTCTTAGATGGATTCTCTTACTGCAAGAATTTGATATAGAAATTAAGGATAAAAAAGGAAGTGATAATGTAGTAGCAGATCATCTAAGTAGAATGGAAAATGAAGAAAAGGGAATTGAAATACAAGATTCATTTCCTGATGAACAACTGTTTAGAATCGATACTCCTTCAACCATGCAATTATTAAAGAATAGAATTCCTTTTAAGGAAATGTGATGAGAGGATTTTTCACGATCCAAAAACCAAACAATATTTATAATCCACGAAACTCATATACCGTGAAACCACTCTCTAACCGGCCAAACACCGAGTCGATCGTAGTAGAATGGCAAAGAGTACGGGGTCGATCCCACGAGGAAATTGGGTCGAATACGAAACCTGTGTTAAAATCGATGAACAAAGAGCACACCAACGGGATAAACGATCGAAGCCCATACTAAACTACGGCACGAAAAAGGGATTTAAAGCATGAACTAACGACAATAAGCAATCCCATCGACAAAAGATCGAAACAATCAAAGCAAAATCGAGAGAAAGCAAATCGACAAAGGGAACTCACAAAATCGACATCGAAATACATTAGATCTGAAAGCCCATGTCCCAAATCGACAAAAGATCCAGTCTTTAATCCCTATCGTGACCCGCGACGCGAAATCCACAAGCAATCGATCGAATACGCACCTTCGACTATCATAACAAAACTAAAGATCTAATCTAAAATCATGGGCCCAAGCCTTGATCCGACTGTTTAGATGTCAACCTGCATGACAGCCGCCGGAGCGGCTGGGTTGAGCACCTAAGCCGGCCTCGAGCTCATTCCATGCCGAAAAAAATGAGGGTATGAGGCTCTCTCTACTAGAGAGCCCCTTATATAGTGCAAAAATCGCGAGTTTGAGCTGGTGGGCCGACCAACTCGGCTCGTTTGACCTGTCTTCAGTAAATCATTAAAATATCCATGTGTGTAGCTCCGAATTGAACGATTCAAGATGCGTCGGAAAGCTCGTTCAATTACCTACAACTTTCATGAAGACGAATTGACCAGAAAATGCTTCCTCGATGGGTCAAAATGCAGCTCAAAGGACCGGGCTGGTGAAAACTGAACCTACTGTCAATCTGCTGAAACTACCTCTGTCCGTACGGATAGGAAGGTTGTCCGTACGGATAACAGTTCTTCCATTTTGATTTTTGATCGTTTTCCAGTTGTCCGTACGGACAAAATCTCTTGTCCGTACGGACAACTCTCTGGTTTTGCCTCCAGGTTGCTCCATTTCTGACAGCGCTGCAGTAAATCCTTCATAACTTCTTCATCCGAGCTCCGATTGGAGTGATTCAAGATGCGTTGGAAAGCTCTATGAATTGTCTACAACTTCCATCAAGAAGTCAGGTCCTGAAAATGCCTCCATCATAGGTTAAATTGCCGATGAACAGAACAGAGGGGTTGAGATTTTTACACTTTTTCTCTTTTCTCCCCTTTTCTCCTTCCCCGATCTTTCTCACCACAAAATATCACCTTCCGGGTCTCCGGATCACCTAAACCCTGAAATATTATGCATAGAACATACCAAACGACATCCCGGGGGTAAAAGTGTCCGGAATATTGTAAAATTATCGATAAAAGAGGGGTTTTCCGACCATTTGTCGTTTTCACTCCCCGTGCATTATTCTCACGATAAACCTCTACAAAAGGCCTAAAATACCCAAAAACATGCTAATTGAGTGATAAACAAGGGTAAAAAGCACACCGAAATGGTGTAAAGTTGACTCCCATCAACCACCCCCCACTTAGCCTTTGCTCGTCCTCGAGTAAAATGGGCGTTTTAAAATAAACCAATGGGATCAAATTTGCAACATCGGTGTAGCCAACACATTCTCATGGTAAACGACAAGTAGTAAAGTGAATGTAGACAACTCGAGACAGTGTTATAAACAAAACGGAGTGCACGTGTGTAGAGAAGCAAGGAATCACATCCAAAATGGTCACCGGCCTTGAATACCGGTCAAACATTTACACACGATATCATACCACATAACATCTCCACTAATCGAGGCTACCGGGACTAGATACGGTCAAGTAGGACTTTGAAGGTTATGACGTTAGGCTCGGGAGGGGGCTAACCGAAAGGATAATTTGGGAACTAGAGAAGAGAAAATACGAGTGAACCAAATCAACAAGTGTATCTCCTCCTTGCAACCATACAAATCAACACCAAACTCCTCCGATCATCAAACAAATCAAAACAACTTCCGAACTCAACATTATATGGACAAACAATACACGTCCACACAAGGCTTTCTTTGACTCAACACTTAGTCACTTTATTCAAACTTTTATTTCACTTCTTTTTCTTTTCTTTTCACTTTTTTTTTTTCATTTTTCTTTTTGCATTCTTTTTCTTTTTCAACTTTTCTTTCTTCTATTCTTTGAACCAAAGGCCTTATAAAAAGATCACTCGAGCTCCACCCCTTCTTTACACAGCTCAGAAAACACCAACTCCAACCAAAACATGTCACTCTCCCACCCCACACTTGCCTTGGCAAGTGTGGTTTAACAAGAGACTAAGTCCACTCGTAGGGTCAAATGAAGGGAATGTGACCAAAATAAGGCTCAAGGGTAGGTTTCTGACTAAGTAACGAAATGGCTATAAAGAGAATGGTGGTCGGAAAATTCTATCAAGGCTGAGAGGGTCAAACATTCGGCTCAAGCTTATTTGGCTCTGGTCGGGTCAAAGAAGCGCCTTTTCTGTCATCCCGTATCCGGTTTAGGTAACCTTTCTATTTCGCCTCGAAGTTAGAGATATGAGTGTGTGTAACAACCAAATTGTGTGTAACCGAAGCAAATCGCATATAAGGTTCCGTTTTCAAGATAAGACTGAATCGCATTGCATATATTCAATGAACTACTAAGACTTTTACCAATCGAATGTGAGGACTACACAACCCTGCGGTGTTAAAACCGTTGAAAATTTTTAAAAATAGCCCAAAATCGACTAGAAAACGGTCAAAGACTAAGCATACCACACAAATTGGCACATTTAACGATCAAAGCACAACTACAAAACGGCTAAGTTCCCCACCCCCCACTTGAATGAAGCACTGTCCTCAGTGTGTGAATGAGATGGAAAGAAAGACTTAGCTGTTTTGTAGAACCCGGCAGAAAGGTGCACTTAAGCTCACGTGACATCTTCTAGTGAATCCATCTCGAGTACCTAAAACCATATAGACCGAAAAAAAGGCAAACACATGCACGGGAGAAGTCCACCTGCCAAAAGATGGTGATAGATACGAGATATACACATATAGAAGCCATGCCACAAACGGACTCAAAGCAGATCGGTAGTACTCAACATGGATTGCAATGGATGTAAAGATAACCAAACAGGGTAAAGACAAATCATCCACGTATAGAATAAAGCCACAGAGGCACACAAGCAATTATCCACGTCAAAGAACTAGCACATCACCCAAAACAATTTTTATTTATTTTTTTTCGAATTTTTTCCACAACACACACACACGATATTTTAAACCCCTCAAAAAGTCATGATAGTCGAAGGTCCTGAGCCCCAGTTCTAGCCCGACTTAGACGATATCAACCTCCGAAGAGACTAAGTACCAAAGTCGTATTCAATCCGAGTTCAAGACAACATCACTTCAACATCCCATGGCTCCTATCGAAATCTAAATAAAACAAGATGATAAACACTTAGGCCCAAGTTCTAGGACAACCTACAAGATATCAACCTCCGAAGAAGCTAATACCAAAATTGCAATCAAACCTAGTCTAAGCACAACATTATCAACATGTTTTCATATTTTTCATTTTTTTCTTTTCGTTCACGACCAAACACAAATTCGACTTTTAAACAATTTCCCCGGCAACGGCGCCAGAAAACTTGATCGGCCTTTTCTAAGTGTCCAATCTCACCGGCAGTGTACCGGGTCAACTGTAGCCTAGAATTGGTGAGTCAAGGTCGTATCCCACAGGGAATCTGGTCGAGTACCAAAGTCGGTCTCGTCCCTAGTTCAGGCCAACACAACTATTGAACGTGGTGATTTGTCAGATCACCGGTTCTACAAACTAAATATACACAAAATAAAAGAGTTTAAAACTATATAAAAGAGATAGCCGAGCTATGATCCAATCTACTACTATCTAACCCTAACTCGTAACCAGAAGTGATTTCGATATACTCTAATGTTCTTGACATTGTTAAAGGATGTCGTCTCCTATTTCCGAAACTAAGCGCCAATTTCAACAACCTAGTTTCCTATGTCGAATTCAACAGTCCGCTGACCGGATTTAACTGACTCAACACGGTCTACGCTCTATGAGACGCTCGAAAAGTCGATACAAACCTCACAACGAAACCAAGTCTGAACAACTCAGTCGGTTTTACACAGTGATCCTAGAACCCCTTTTCCCGTATCCTCTCGCAAAATACATATGTAAAGAAGATGCGTGAAATACGATTATCGAGTCGCGAGTTCAATAAAAGTCAATTACGAATAAGTTCTAGAACGATAACAACACCGAGAATCTAACAATCATAACATCAAAACACTTCAATCAACGAGCTAAGGATTCGATTTCATAGACTATCACATAACTCAACTATCGGGCTATTAGCTACTCATTATAACAACAAAAACAACAAGAAATCAACAATAAATATAACAAAAACAAAGATTGAAAGCAAGAACAAGAAAGGAAAACGAATTACCAAATATATTATGTCGTTGAAAATCGATCCACCGAACGAAAATCCGTCAATAACGCGTCAAGCTATCTTCGAGATCCTCCGGATTACAAAAATCTACAACTAATCTAAGCTAAACTATGTACAAAATTGATCTAAGCTAAGAAAAACGCAGAAAAACTGAAGAAAAACGAGTTGGGGAAGAGAAAGTCTTGATCTAGATCCAAAATGGGGGTATTTATAGTGTTTTATATGTTCTGGACGCTAGGCGTGCGCCTAGGAAAGTGTAGGCGCACGCCTATGATGTTAAAATCACGTACTGAAACTTCTGGCCAAAATTCACTGCTAGGCGTGCGCCTAGCATTTCTCAGGCGCGCGCCTAGCTGACACACCTTCAGAAAAACATCCATAACTTTGTGTGTAGACCTCCGATTTGAGTGATTCAAGATGCGTTGGAAAGATAATTCAATTGTCTAAAACTTTCATGAAGATGTCCAGCCCAGAAAATGCCTGTAAGGTGGATCAAAATGCAGATAAATGGAAGGTATGGTTGTAGTACCACCGCGTTTTGATCAGTTTGAACGTTTAAGCTTCGGGCACACGTTCCAATCCTCGTATCTCACCTTCCGAACATCTCTAACACCTAAGTCCTGTACAAAATCACAACAAATACCACACATAATCCCTACAGGACACTAGGGTGACCGAGAGTATAGTAAATTACACCGAAAAAGACCGAGAATCCCGGACTTTACGTCCTAGGTCCCGAAATGATAACCAAGGTGTAAATACATCAAAATACAACCAAATGTCTCAGAAAACATATAAAACGAGGTATAAATGGGGTATAATTACATAGAAAATGATAGCCAATTTGACTCTCATCAACTACCCCCTACTTAGCTTTTGCTCGCCCTCGAGCAAAAATGAGCGATTCAAAAATAAAGATGGAGTCAACATTGCAATCATACATCTAGTCTATAAGAATTGAAATGGTAAAACACAAGTAATTGATATAAATGCATAAGATTTAAGTTCTACCTTGTATTGAGAAAAGAATGTGTGTGTGTGTGTGTGTGTGAATAGCTTCTTCAACATTTATCACCACTGACCGGTTTAGATTATAGACGTATCATGTACCGAGGCTACACCATAGGCTTATACGTCGTAAACATCTCCACTAATTGAGGTCAATCAAAGTCTAGTACGGTCGAGCAGGACTTGAAGGGTTATATCGTTAGGCTAGGGTCGGGGTTAATGATGACGTGGTCAATCAGGTAATAAAATACTTGACCACCATAAACCAATACTAGCAAGAGGACTAGGCCCATCGTAGTATAGCTATAATGAATCAAGGTCGATCCCACAGGGAACCAATTGTGGATCATCTTATATACAAACAATTAATTAAACATGTCAAGGACATAGAGGCGGTCTACGACCAACATAAGACAAGAAAAGTAAAGACACGACTCGACACAACGTAATTAACCTCCCCAATTATAGTCTTTATCGTTTGGACCTAGATAATTTATATAATAAACTGAACTTATTAACTGTCAATCCGTTTGTATCTATCTTAGATTGGCTACGGGAGTCATCCTCTTTAACTTGACTTAGCACCGGTAAGTCACTAGATCACTGTGATATTGTTACGTGACTTCGCCTTTTGGTGCCTCCATCTCATATAACTCACACGCTTACGACTCTAAGGATGCCGATATTGACCGTACACCTCGTCTAGGCAACATTCCTATGGTTAGGCGTACTTCCTAAACGATCACTCAAGCTCTCGTCCAACTAGCAATTACCAAGTTATAGTCTCATGCTAATCTACGACGTACGTATAATCAGGTGCATGCAATTCCCAAATATAAACCTACCTAGATAACGCTGAACGTCCGAAGATTAATTCATAAGCCTACCTAAGAGTTTTATATTGGTATTTCCTTCTTACACGTTTTAATTAAACTAAGCGAGTAACGTAGCCATAGCCATACCTACTGAGATAATAAATTCTATTAAGTTAACCTAACCATAAAGACGTGGCTATTTAACGGATGAAAACAGGGCTCGGTCGACCGAGTGAACTCATTCGGTCACCCGAATCAATTTCGTCCCCAGATTACATCCCTGAACATATCTCTCAGCGTTTCATCATACAGAACAGATTAAACAGTAATTCGTAAAGCATTCATATAAACTAACTTAGATACACATTAATTAAACAATGCAGATTCATGAATAAATACTAAGTGTATGACGTAGGTTATGGGATCCCCATAGACAAAGAGTCGCCACATCCCTATCGTCATAGCCTAGATCTACATCATCTAGCTATGATTAACTAACTCAAACGATAAAGCATAATTGGGAGGGATTAATTACTTAAAAGAAAGAAACAGAAAATAAAGGCTTACATAACTCGCAGCCTTTAAATTGCTGGAAACCTTCAATCTACTTATGCTACATTGTATTAAAATATCAAAGTAGAATTATATTCTAAAGTATGAGAGGTGTGTATTACAATTCTCGTAGCTGCTTGCTTATATAGAGGTTTTTGCCGACTTAGGGTGGTTCTAGAAGATAAGCACGATAAAAGCCGGAAACCGACCCGAAGCTGACACTCGGTCAACCGAGAGCTGACACTCGGTCGACCGAAGCACTAGGCTCGGTCGACCGAACCTAAACTTGACATATTTAACTCGTTTTTCTCGTTTGCCTTGTTCCCCACTGCACGCTTGCATGTTGATCCGATTAATCTCTCATTTAATGCTCCGATTTTCTTCCTTCCTTATCTTGAGATAATTGATTGAATGACATTAATCCTCTCGATTTGTAATGATCTGTAAAATCAACATTAATCGCACAGTAAATCGGATAAAAACGAGTAAATACCAATTTACATAATATAAATCACATAACATTAAATATTAAATATAAACGTGTGATTTAATAGAAATATATATTATTAATCTCGATTTAAGGTCAACGTTGATGACTTTTACGGGTATAATTTGACCGTCATCAACTACCCCCCACTTAGACTTTGATCGTCCCGAACAAAGCATCAATAAGTCATTTCCCAAGACAACATTTCCCATGGTCAGGTCATACTTACGCAAGAAGCTCAAGTCAACTCATACTAGTCATGCTCATAAGATATCCATTATTCACTACTCACTATGAATCGAAGTGATGTGTGCATGTGCATTTAGTTTTATATATTCGCAGCAAGATTAGAGTTTATGCTAACTTCGCAATCTCAACCTACCAACCTCAGCATTCATACTTCTTATGCCTCGCAATGGTTAAAGCACTAGAGCAATAAGCAAGAGCGTATCTATAGGGATTTTGGACTTGGAGACCGAGTACTACTCAAAGCCTCTTAAAGAGTTGAATATTTTTCATATCTTCATATTTTTCAAATACTATTAATCTCAAGGAAGAAAACTTTTTAGAGTATCCCCCTATCTTAGATCATGTATAGCATCGAATATTACCACAAGCGCGGGGCTACTTTGGTAATTTACTACAAGCCCAGTGTTTAACGTTTTGCTAAAACACAGGTACGTCTCAAGCTTATTACTCCGCTTTAATGGCTAAAATATAAGAATGCATCAGCTAATAAGTATCGACACTAAGTCTACATAACCAATCATCTATGCAATGTACACATAATTTCTTCAGTTATTATGATTTGCGCGGTATACTCGATTCACAGATTGAGTAATTGAATAATAAATAACTACTTGCAAAAACGAGCATGAATATCCTTAAATTTACCTAACATAAGTATAAAATGATCACGTACTCATGAAACTTGGTTCCTTTCCTATCAATTCTTAGCTAGGAACTCACAATTCTAAGGGTACGAGATAAATAATATGGTATGTATTCAAATTTTCAATTTTTCAATTTTTCTACCGTTTCATTCAAATTTTAATCATAATAATATAGCTAAGTCTCCTACCCCCCACTTAAACATGGCATTGTCCTCAATGACAAAAATAAATGAGAATTTAAGAAAAAGACTTAGCTCTGGAAAAGGCTCTCAAGTAAAGGAAAAATATCAGAGTAAATTTCAGCACGTCGTGGAGAGATAGACACATCCTGTATAAGCAAACAAACTCCACGAAATCGTCAAATACCATGTCTATGGAAGTTATAGAATAATGTGGCAGTAATGAGGTATAAATACCTTAAAAACAACCAATGACAAGGGAAACCAAAAAGAAAAATACTAAATAGAAAGAAAAACAAACAAGCAACTAAAGATGGTAGTCTTCATCTACAACCTCCACCGCCTAAATATTCTTAAAACCGGGTGGAGAAGACAAAGATCAAAAAGCATTACCCGACGTGGGAAAACACGAGGGTGACTCGATCGAAAATGTATAACAGATGCAATGCGACCTATAGGCTAAAGATAAAATTGAATATTCTCGCTTGCATTGGATATCAACAACTTAGGGAGATGTAACTACTCCTCGAAATTACTAATAACCCAATGTATCACGGAAAAGTCATAACCGTCATCAACAAGGTCGGATCGGTGTGATAGTTCAGAACAAAACTTATCATCTAGAAATGCCGGAATAGACGGAAAAGTGTGAAATTTAAAACTTCCGGTAGAAAGATAAATTGTACCTTGATCGAACCAAAAACCTTTAAAATCTAGCTAGGGCCAGAGCTACACTTACCCCAACTAGGATCATGAAAATCAAAATGATAAAAGATAATCATTAAAGCTTAGCAATATTTCAAATTCCGCAACACAAAGGTATTTTGTAAACAAAATGGAGGTTAAGAGTATGATGGGTTTAGAAAAAGATACACATAAGGATGGGAAGAAAAGATAAAGGACGGGTAAGAAATTGTGTTTATGGGTGGGTTGAAAATGGTTAAGGCATTGAGATTGGGTGGGAGAGTGAAACGGATGGAAAGAAAGAGAGGCGATGAAAGAATGGTTAGAAATGTGAACTGTTGGGGCAGATTGGTGAGAGGATCGAAAAGTTTGAAGGTGAAAAAGTGTAAAGGGAAAGATAAGGATAGTTGCAGAATGAATTGCGCACCACTTTGAATCTTCATTTGGATCACCTAAAAAGTTTTAGAAATTGACAAAGATTGTTCTTGTTCACACCAATCATTCTCTGTTACATTTTCGATAATTCTCAAGCTCTCTTAATGCTTCCATCTTAAAGTTGATTGCTAAATTTCCTTTTATTTAGCAATTTCTCGACTCTCCTACGGAACTCTATTTCACGTGGCCTATATTGAGTAAAAAAGTTTTGCACATCCTTAGCCCAATGGCCATCGGAACACGGCAAAATAAAAAACCTCAACATATTTCACGTTACTCTTATTTGACTCAAAGAAAACAAAACCTATAATCCTAAAAAGAAATCCTAAGGGTTTTAAAGAAGTAGTTCTAAGTTTAAAGCCCTCAGCTCGACTTTCCAAAAGTATCCTTGTCAGTCATTATTCTTGGATCACGAGATATTGACCCCTCTGAGCACTATAAGAGGTGGGCCCATCGCTGTTGCGGATTAATACCCTTCCCTTGGTTGTGAGACCTAGGAAACGACATTTATCCATACCATTTATCCAAAGCTCTTACCTCGGCTCTCGTTTTTAGGAATTAGTGAATTCTAAGAAACTCGGTCAAATTACGGTTTTGGCCTTGACAATAAGAAACAATGAATCAAAGTACTCCGAATAAGGTCGGTTATGTAGGCAAGCCTACGCCGTCTTATTCGTTGGAACATATGTGACAGTTCAGGCCAATCCGTCAAGATAAGCCCCGTTTAGCCCGAAGGCTTATCGGCTATGCTAAGTCTTGTTGAACTGCTGTAACGTACATCACACGTGGAGGGGAGTCGATTGAGCCGAAGCTCGTTTGAACTCGCCCAGCCATGGTTAAACCATTTCCGAACCAATGTACTAAGATTCTTCGATTTCTAAATTGTCACCCAAAGCATAATCTCGTTTTTGTTTAAGGTGGGTTCACCGAGAAGCCATCACCATAAACATCAACGAAAGCCGAAAATTGCGTTCTTTCAAAAATCAATGTCTTCTTTAGATTGTGAATGCTTAAACTACACAATTTGTTGCTCCCATGGCCAGTAGAAGCAATCTCATGCATAGGACCATGAGATTTTAACAGAACTACGAGGAACTCTTTATTCACTGCTTCCTTCAACTACTACATGTTTCCCTACACCCTCTAGATGAGACAGATATGGGGCAAAACCTTCGACACTAATAAAATTAATCTTACAAACCAACTCCGGGCTAAGATTCATACTAAGGTTCATGTATAGGCTAACTTATGCTCAAAAAACAAAAAGGTAGTAAAACATAAGCAAAAAAGGGTAGTACCTTGCCTTCAACATTGTACCACGAAGAATTTAAGCCTTTAAAAATTTTTCGGAGCCATCTTGGTGCTTTAAAGGTATTGCTTCCATCGCTTTTCCCATCTTAGATTCATAGCTCCACATGTTTGCTGGGTTATTTTCTCAGCGCCCGCGAAAAATTACTGACTTGGATTATTGCTTCCCTGGTTTCTGCAAACAGAAGAAAAACAAAACAAACAGACCGTAGACTGATTTTTAACATGGTTTCCCATGCTGCTATCCGACCTACGGATTAAACATACGGGGATAAACAGACACGCGAAATTCCAGACTCGAAAAACACAAATCAGAAACCGTGTAAACAGAACAGAACAAGAACAAAACAAAACAAAACAAAACAAAAATTCTAAATTCTCGGTCGACCGAATGAGGTCTCTCGGTCGACCGAATAAATTTTTTTTTTTATTTTTATTTTTTATTTTTTATTTTAAGAATCTGGAATTTTCAGACAGAGCAGACAACCAGAGGGACTCAAAAACGTAAAAAACAGACTCTAAAACAGAAAACTTGACATGAATAAGAAAATTATTTATATATAAAATTGACTGTTGGTTCCCCGGCAACGGCGCCAAAAACTTGATGACGTGGTCAATCAGGTTATAAAATACTTGACCACCATAAACCAATACTAGCAAGAGGACTAGGCCCATCGTAGTATAGCTATAGTGAATCAAGGTCGATCCCACAGGGAACCAATTGTGGATCATCTTATATACAAACAATTAATTAAACATGTCAAGGACATAGAGGCGGTCTACGACCAATATAAGACAAGAAAAGTAAAGACACGACTCGACACAACGTAATTAACCTCCCCAATTATAGTCTTTATCGTTTGAACCTAGATAATTTATATAATAAACTGAACTTATTAACTGTCAATCCGTTTGTATCTATCTTAGATTGGCTACGGGAGTCATCCTCTTTAACTTGACTTAGCACCGGTAGGTCACTAGATCACTGTGATATTGTTACGTGACTTCGCCTTTTGGTGCCTCCATCTCATATAACTCACACGCTTACGACTCTAAGGATGCCGATATTGACCGTACACCTCGTCTAGGCAACATTCCTATGGTTAGGCGTACTTCCTAAACGATCACTCAAGCTCTCGTCCAACTAGCAATTACCAAGTTATAGTCTCATGCTAATCTACGACGTACGTATAATCAGGTGCATGCAATTCCCAAATATAAACCTACCTAGATAACGCTGAACGTCCGAAGATCAATTCATAAGCCTACCTAAGAGTTTTATATTGGTATTTCCTTCTTACACGTTTTAATTAAACTAAGCGAGTAACGTAGCCATAGCCATACCTACTGAGATAATAAATTCTATTAAGTTAACCTAACCATAAAGACGTGGCTATTTAACGGATGAAAACAGGGCTCGGTCGACCGAATAGGTGGGCTCGGTCAACCGAGTGAACTCATTCGGTCACCCGAATCAATTTCGTCCCCAGATTACATCCCTGAACATATCTCTCAGCGTTTCATCATACAGAACAGATTAAACAGTAATTCGTAAAGCATTCATATAAACTAACTTAGATACACATTAATTAAACAATGCAGATTCATGAATAAATACTAAGTGTATGACGTAGGTTATGGGATCCCCATAGACAAGGAGTCGCCACATCCCTATCGTCATAGCCTAGATCTACATCATCTAGCTATGATTAACTAACTCAAACGATAAAGCATAATTGGGAGGGATTAATTATTTAAAAGAAAAGAAACATAAAATAAAGGCTTACATAACTCGCAGCCTTTAAATTGCTGGAAACCTTCAATCTACTTATGCTACATTGTATTAAAATATCAAAGTAGAATTATATTCTAAAGTATGAGAGGTGTGTATTACAATTCTCGTAGCTGCTTGCTTATATAGAGGTTTTTGCCGACTTTGGGTGGTTCCAGAAGATAGGCACGACAAAAGCCCTAAACCGACCCGAAGCTGACACTCGGTCAACCGAGAGCTGACACTCGGTCGACCGAAGCACTAGGCTCGGTCGACCGAACCTAAACTTGACATATTTAACACGTTTTCTTCGTTTGCCTTGTTCCCCACTGCACGCTTGCATGTTGATCCGATTAATCTCTCATTTAATGCTCCGATTTTCTTCCTTCCTTATCTTGAGATAATTGATTGAATGACATTAATCCTCTCGATTTGTAATGATCTGTAAAATCAACATTAATCGCACAGTAAATCGGATAAAAACGAGTAAATACCAATTTACATAATATAAATCACATAACATTAAATATTAAATATAAACGTGTGATTTAATATGAAATATATATTATTAATATCGATTTAAGGTCAACGTTGATGACTTTTACGGGTATAATTTGACCGTCATCAGTTAACGAAAGGATATTTACGATAAAATAGAAAGTAGAAAGTGCAAGTGAGCTTAATCAAACATCAAACACTAAAACCGAAGCTCTAAGCAACGGAAGACTCAACTCCTCATAAGGATGCTCGTTCGAATAGTACAAACCATCAAACGAATTTCAACCTATAATTCATCCAACCTTCCACCTCTCCACATCATTCCACAAGCTGGAGACATACGTCGTATCCAAGTCTAGTTCATACCTAAGCTCGTCAACCAGGAACAAACCACTTCAGAACACAACAACATCTCCTTCTCCGTACTAGATTAGAAGAAGTACCCCTTCACCAACATCAACACAACAAAAATCAAACCCCAAAAATTGGCATTCCAAGAACTCTTATATAAATATATACAACTTTTTTTTTTCTTTTTCTGTTTTCTTTTCTCATTTTTTTTTTCAAAACCACAAAAACGATCAAAGGCCGAAAAGCCATAATATTCCACCTCCTCCGGGATATACTCATTTTTACCAACACCACTCGAGAGATACGTTTCATAATCACCCCACACCATATCAGAAAATGTGAAAACAATAAGCTCAATCTTGCAAGGTGGTCAAGGAAATGTAGACCGTAATAAAATCTAAGGGCATTGGTAATTATGAGTTAGTAGCACAAAAGGTTAGTTCGGGTGGCGGTCTAACCACCCTACAAAGGCTTAGAGGGGGAACTGAGGATTTACATATAAGGGATGGAATTTGGCTCTGATCGGGTCAAAGAAATGTCATAACCGTCATCTCGTACCTAACCAAGACCGACCTTTCTATTTCGCCTCGAAGTTATTAATATAAGTTCTAGGTAACCGGGTCATTAATAACTACCATAATCGTTCACTAGTCAAGGTGATTCATGAAGTCGAAGCTAACGTGATAGAACTATTCCATTCTTAATACAAGATCCCAACTCAAATGAAATGCATCTATACAATAACTATATGGTTAATCAAAGCAATACTATAGGCTCAATGTATCAAAATCAATGTCAAAGCCATCAAAATTCTCAGAATCTGACTCATTTAAACTAAAGGGATAACAATCGCTAAGTATAACTCGTTCGACATGAATACGGGACATTTAAGCTAAACTAACCACCCTCTACTTTAAAACGAAACACGAAGGATAAGGGTAGAAAAGTTAGCTTACAACCGGAAAATGGTGCGAGTACGATCACGTGGCATCCGTAGAAAGTCCTCCCAGGGTACCTGTGCTAATATCAACAGAAACAACAACTATACGAGACACACAGGTATGGAGATATCAAAAATGAAAAATAGACGGATCACCATGATTCATCAAAAATTAAAAACACCACACTAACCCCCAATAATACACACTACTTTAGGGTTATATCACAACAAAATTTACCCGAATACACACTAAAGAAACACGGTGACACGAGGGGAAAGAAAAAGCAATAAAAACACATTCTGAGTTTGAAGTCCTCAGCTCGACTTTCTACCCCCAACTATGTCAAGGATAGCTATACCAAAGGAGAGCAAACCGTTGCTTCTCCCTACCAAAATCATAGGAATTGAGCACTCCTTGAAAATGAAACAAAAGAAATATGGGGCTCAATCCCCACCACCATGAATGGTTCGATGAATTCGTTGCACAGAACAACGAACTCACTTTCCCCGAACTAAAACATATCCCAACTAATAACGACTCAAGCACCAAGTATGAACATTTAGGCTCAACTTCAACAACAAACTCAATT
This sequence comes from Gentiana dahurica var. dahurica, assembly GCA_024500145.1. Taxonomy (NCBI): domain Eukaryota; kingdom Viridiplantae; phylum Streptophyta; class Magnoliopsida; order Gentianales; family Gentianaceae; genus Gentiana; species Gentiana dahurica. Next base: position 129,576,214 of record CM044896.1, read on the forward strand.
GGGTGCACCCCCGTAGGTATAACAGTAGTGCTAGAAGAGAAAGGAATAGATGATTCAATAATATCAGGATTCATACCCTCTTCATAGCATTCCTCAGGGGTGACTTCAAGCAAAGACTCACGTTCTCTCCTCTCAAACTCCTCAAACAGTTGTTGCACTTTAAGCTCCAAGTTTCGTATGGCTGTTTGAATTGCAGTCTGGCCATCTCGAAACTCTCTATGGTGCTCTTGGACCACTTTACTCAACTCTTCAACAGTTTGCTCAAGTGCCATCCGTTGCTCCATTGAGGTCTCTGATTCCGGAGGTGGAGAAGTATCGAGTTGTTGATCATAGTAACTCGGAGCATTATCCCACTCATTTCCATAAGATGCGGTGTATGGGTTGAACTGATAAAATGGTTGTGTTTGGTAACCCATAGCACCGTAATTGTAATATCCGAATGGGTAAGGATAGGGGCCGTAATTGTAGTATGGATTCATTATCTGCAAACAGGGAAACAACACGAACACAATCACGGTATCTAGTCACTACCACTACCGAAGTAAATGGTGTGACACTTCAACAACAACAAATAAAAACAAACTATACATAAGAAAACAAATAAGAAAAACGACCTAATCCTAAGAACTTAACTTACAAGATATCAACCCGATTCCCCGGCAACGGCGCCATTTTGATGAGAGGATTTTTCACGATCCAAAAACCAAACAATATTTATAATCCACGAAACTCATATACCGTGAAACCACTCTCTAACCGGCCAAACACCGGGTCGATCGTAGTAGAATGGCAAAGAGTACGGGGTCGATCCCACGAGGAAATTGGGTCGAATACGAAACCTGTGTTAAAATCGATGAACAAAGAGCACACCAACGGGATAAACGATCGAAGCCCATACTAAACTACGGCAGGAAAAAGGGATTTAAAGAATGAACTAACGACAATAAGCAATCCCATCGACAAAAGATCGAAACAATCAAAGCAAAATCGAGAGAAAGAAAATCGACAAAGGGAACTCACAAAATCGACATCGAAATACATTAGATCAGAAAGCCCATGTCCCAAATCGACAAAAGATCCAGTCTTTAATCCCTATCATGACCCGCGACGCGAAATCCACAAGCAATCGATCGAATACGCACCTTCGACTATCATAACAAAACTAAAGATCTAATCTAAAAGCATGGGCCCAAGCCTTGATCCGACTATTTAGATGTCAACCTGCATAACAGCTGCCGGAGCGGCTGGGTTGAGCACCTAAGCCGGCCTCGAGCTCAGTCCATGCCGAAAGAAATGAGGGTATGAGGCTCTCTCAACTAGAGAGCCCCTTATATAGTGCAAAAATCGCGAGTTTGAGCTGGTGGGCCGACCAACTCGGCTCGTTTGACCTGTCTTCAGTAAATCATTAAAATCTCCATGTGTGTAGCTCCGAATTGAACGATTCAAGATGCGTCGGAAAGCTCGTTCAATTCCCTACAACTTTCATGAAGACGACTTGACCAGAAAATGCTTCCTCGATGGGTCAAAATGCAGCTCAAAGGACCGGGCTGGTGAAAACTGAACCTGCTGTCAATCTGCTGAAACTACCTCTGTCCGTACGGATAGGAAGGTTGTCCGTACGGACAGTTCTTCATTTTTTGAGTTTTTTCGCAACCAGGGAGTTGTCCGTACGGACAGAAACTCTTGTCCGTACGGACATATGCTCTGTTTTTCTGGGCTGCAGTAAATCCTTCATAACTTCTTCATCCGAGCTCTGATTGGAGTGATTCAAGATGCGTTGGAAAGCTCTTTGAATTGTCTACAACTTCCATCAAGAAGTCAGGTCCTGAAAATGCCTCCATCATAGGTTAAATTGCCGATGAACTGAACAGAGGGGTTGAGATTTTACACTTTTTCTCTTTTCTCCCCTTTTCTCCTTCCCCTGATCTTTCTCACCACAAAATATCACCTTCCGGGTCTCCGGATCACCTAAACCCTGAAATATTATGCATAGAACATACCAAACGACATCCCGGGGGTAAAAGTGTCCGGAATATTGCAAAATTATCGATAAAAGAGGGGTTTTCCGACCATTTGTCGTTTTCACTCCCCGTGCATTATTCTCACGATAAACCTCTACAAAAGGCCTAAAATACCCAAAAACATGCTAATTGAGTGATAAACAGGGGTAAAAAGCACACCGAAATGGTGTAAAGTTGACTCCCATCAAAATGTCACCCTGGTTTGGAGATATCGTTAATTACTTTACCTGTGATTATATTCCGTCTCATTGGACTTGGCAACAGAAAAAAAAAATTCTTTTATGACTTAAAATTTTATTACTGGGAGAAACCGGACCTTTTCCGTAAGTGTTCGGATGGGATAATCAGAAAATGTGTGCCTAATAATGAGATTTTGAGTATTTTGTCGTTTTGCCATGATCGTGAGGCAGGAGGACACCATGGAGGATGGAAAATTGCTTTTAAAGTTTTACAATGTGGTTTTTATTGGCCAACACTATATAGAGATGCATATAAATATACAAAATCTTGTGAATCATGCCAAAAATGGGGAAATATATCGAAAAAACATGAAATGCCTGTTCAACCGATTTTAGAGTGTGAATTATTTGATGTTTGGGGTATAGATTTCATGGGACCTTTCCCTATATCTTTTGGAAAAAGATTTATTCTTGTAATAGTAGATTATGTTTCAAAATGGGTAGAAGCTGAAGCTCTTCCAACTAATGATATCAAAGTTGTCATAAGGTTCCTTAAAAAGAATATATTTACTAGGTATGGCATTCCGAGGGCTATCATTAGTGATAGAGGGTCATACTTTTGTAATAGACCATTTACCAAGATAATCGAAAAATATGGTGTAACACATAAGTTAGGCACACCCTATCATCCGCAGACCAGTGGTCAGGTAGAGGTGTCTAATAGAGAAATTAAAAGAATTGTAGAAAAAACAGTGGACTCAAATCGTAAAAACTGGGCAGAGAAACTGGATGATGCATTATGGGCATACAGAACAGCCTTTAAGACACCAATTGGTTGTTCCCCCTACAAACTAGTTTTTGGTAAATCTTGTCATCTCCCAGTTGAATTAGAACACCGGGCCTTTTGGGCTATTAGATTTTTGAATTTCGATCCTAAGGCTGTCGGTGATCACAGATTACTTCAGTTAACAGAACTAGAAGAATTTCGTCTTGATGCTTATGAAAACGCTCGAATCTACAAGGAACGCACGAAATCTTTTCACGATAAGAGAATTTATAGTCGTGAGTTCCATGTAGGTGATCGAGTGTTATTGTACAATTCACGTTTAAGGTTATTTCCGGGTAAGCTTAAATCAAGATGGACAGGTCCATTTAAAGTAACACGGGTTTACAAATCTGGAGCTGTTGAACTAACTGATGGAAGTACAACTTTTATAGCCAATGGCCACAGGGTAAAGCTGTTTGTGGAAGGAGAAGGGACCTCTCTGAGGAAAGAAGTAATGTTGCTAACAGATCCGCCGCAAAACTGAAAAGCAGGAAAACTAAGTTCAGCTGAATCCCAGGTACTATCTTTCTTGTTTACTTTACCTTTTCGTGTTTTTATATGTTTAAACTAGTTTCGTCTTTTACCGGACAGACGTAAAAGAACTGGATGCCTTTTTTAGATAGAATAGGAGTTTTTATTTTGCTTTTGAAGTTAGGCCTTGATAAGGATGTCGCGTTTACAATAGAAGCTTCAGTTTTTGAGAAAAACAAGCAATTATTGAGAGAGATCAGATTGAAAGAAGTTTGTAATGGAAAATCGAGAAGTGAAATAAAGAGAAGGGCAAAGTTTTTAATGCGATGCAGAATCTGTGGAAAAAGTGAGCATAATGGGAAATGTAGACAAAGCACAACCAAATCTCGGGATGAGTGTTTGAATGTTGTCAAGAAGGGAATGATTAGGTGGTTATCCGAAAATCCCGATGGAGATCAAAGAGAAAACTCAAACGCATCATTTCTCGGGGTTAGGTTGATAGAACGATATATCAAAACTCCGGAAGATTTAGAAATAGAGGAATTAGGACCTCCATAAGTCTCGAATATTTTACTTTTTATTTCAAAGGCTTTTTATAAAAAAAAATTTGCATAACCTTTGAAAATTTTATAAATTGGATCTTTATAAAATTTATGAAAGTTTTATAAAAAAGTTTTATAAAAGTTTTATTTCAAATTTAAAAATATAAAAATAAATTAATATATATATTGGTCGGATCGATCCGACATGACCCCGGATCGATCCGGTACCTGAAAAACCTAAAAAGAACGGGATTTCTTTCTTCTTCTTCCTCTTCCAATTTCTTTTTTTTCACAGCCGCCCCACACCCCATCATCCCCACTCGAAATTTTTTTCTTTCATCACATAAACACACTATCACATTACCCCACTCTTTATTTTATTCTCCTTTTCCCCTCTTCTCTTCAATCTCTCACTTAAATTTCAAAAATTTCAAGAAAAAGCTTCAACTTTCACTCCGGCGAATTTTCATCTTTTCCGGCCAACTTTTTAACCTTTATAGTCTACCAAGGTAACAATGTAGTATTTAATCTTATCAATTTCGTTTTTTTTGTAATTTTAGTAATTTATTTTCAACTGTACTGTTATTCACTTGTGTTGTGTTGTTTTGGTTTTGTTTGTTTTTGTTTTTGAATTGTTGTGTCACTATCGTAGAATGGCCGAATCCTCTAGAACAGCAGCTAAGAAAAGAAAACAAGATATCTCAATCTCAGTACCAGTTATAGAAACAAGGCCTTTAACACCAGAAGAACAGACCGTTAGTTTTGAGCAAACTGCGTCTAGAGCAGCTAGAAATGCATACAAGAATATTTTTGGAAAGTGTATAGCTGAGATAGAAAGGGGTATAGATTTTATGGTTTTAGGGGATGAAGTTAGAGCAATATTTGAGAAAAGACAATGGTTGGAGATAGCAGCATTAAGAGAAGGGGAGGTTAACACGACTATAGTTTCTGAATTTTATTCTCTGCTAAAGACGCATAATTCGACAGAGAATGGAGAGTTGACCTTTGTTACCCTTAGAACTAAACAAGTACCGTTTAATCCTAGCGTCATCAATGCTATTTATGGTATAGAAGATGTCCCTGATGATGAGGATTATTACACGGTATGGAATCTTAACGATGAAGCTGCTTTTGAACAGAGAGCCTTATTAGCCCAAAACGAGCTTGATCCTACGGCTAAATGGCATGAAAATAGGTTTGGTTACGGGAACTGTATTAGGGATATTAGAGCACTTAAGCGTTTTATTGGCTACACTCTTTACCCCACTCGTCATTTGACGTCTTTCGGTAAAGCGGATGTTTGTATTGCTTGGGCAATGGTAAATGATGTTCCCATAAATGTGGGAAAAATAATGTACAAGAGGGCTTTGAAATTTTCTGCGAAAGCTAGGCCGGGAAGTCATATGCCTTTCCCGTGTTTTATTTCTGCCTTATGTCAAAGAATCGGTGTTCCGACCTTGCCTAATGATAAGTTGATCCTGGCTAATGAAGCCTTAATTGGCCCTAATTTGAAGCGTCTTCCGGATGGAAAAATTAATTATAACAACCCGAACCGCCGCCAACCTCAACATATTCCACCTGTTTCCCAACCTACCACTGTTCCTCCATCATCTAGTCATACACAATCTCATCTTCCAAATACCATCACGTATGACATGTTTCAATCCCTTGCCTATGATGTTAATCGTGCCAATGCCAATATGGCTGTCTATGCGGAAAGGGATAGGCAATGGTCTGAAGATTTGAGACAAGGGATGCGCGGTATATATCAGATGAATATACTTCAGAACCCCGCCTACGCCGAAATGAACATTCCGCAATGCCAATCTGAGCCGTATACCATGCCCGATATAATTCCACCGATGCCACCCCAATCCAGCTTCCAACCTATGTCACATTCCTTTGGAAGTCAAACTAGCGGTGTAGGTCATTTTTGTACAGGTATGACGGCTCCAGTTACGTCAAGTTGGGGAGGTTTTGCAGCATTTGCCAATATCACGGCTGGGATGAGTTCGATTGGTTTAGATAGCACGGTTAGGATGACGATGCCATTTCAAGATACATTGTTCGAGTCGACCGACGATCCTGCTACTTCCCAACCCATGCCGGGATCGAGTTTCAATATGGAGATTGATGATACCGACGAATGATTTAAAAAATTTATGATAATTTGTCACTTAAACAATTTACTTTAGTATTTTGTGTTTGTTTCGACAGTTAAGCGTTTTTTTACCATTGTAGTTTTGGTCAAGATAAATTTATAAGTTTTTTAATGCTATTCCATAACGTTTTATGTCGTGTTATAAATATTTTAACAAAAGAAATATCATAAGTTTGAAAGTTAGAAAAATCTGGGCATTTGAAAGACAAATTTCGTCTCTGTATTGCTACAGTACCTGCCCGGATCGATCCGATCTGAATCCGGATCGATCCGGCCTGTCATTTCCGACCTGACACAGCTATGTACCTAATGGTCCGGATCGATCCGGTACTACTTTAATGTCAAAGTACAGTTTTTTCTACTTTTGCCTAGTATTTACGTTTCTATAAAAGGAAATAGCAAGTAAGCTTATCCTTGCTCATTCCTTTCTCGTTTTCTACCTAAACTTCTTTTATAAAATGTCTAACCACTCATCTCCCTCGGTTAATAGCTATGAACCACATACGCCTGACGGTGTGGTTCCCGAGAGTCAAGCCTCTTGTTTTCATAACAATCTTCCGAGGCATCTGAATTTTGTTCAATCTCCTATTCGATGGAGAAAGGTTTAAACACCGAAAAATTTGATCAATGGTGTAGAAATCTGATACGAGGCTTTGGTTGGAAGAAATTTGTTAAACATCCGAGGGGTAGAATAAATATTTCCGTAGTTCGGGACTTTTATTCATCTCTATCTCAAGACACTGCGATAGCAGCAACTCAACTGATTACTGTCCGGGGCATTGTTATTCCCTTTTCGCCCTTCGTTATTAATCAAGTTTATGAAATTCCGCCTTGTGGTTTTTTTCCCAGTACACATTTTGAGTTCCAATGGGAACTAGAAAATCCTTCTAATATTGTCAATAGAACCGCAGAAGCATTCCAATATTTGTTTCCTCTTTTTGATCATAATTATGATTTTTCCACTCTTGCGTTATACCCTCACCTGAGGGCGTGGAAACATTTTATTAATTCACGAGTCTATCCCACAAATTATTTCTCGGGAATTCATGATTGCGAATCGCTTTCGATGTATGCAATCACTATTGGAGCATATATTGATTGGGGGATTTTGATTCACAAGACGGCGGTCAATTTCGCAGTAGAGCGAAGTAGTAGAGGGAAGGCCATGCCGTTTGCTTGGCTTATATCTCGACTTTGTGTTCATTTACATGGAGTACCTGAGTTTGATCAAGACGAGATTTTTCCATCTCGTGGTTCTCAAGTTGGACTACTTCCGGTTGATACTCCAGGATGTTCATCAACAGTTTGATATATTCACCTGAATGAAAGTTGTTTTTGGGTCAGTCTGGCAGTGACAGTTGGAGAGTTGTTAGTTAAGAAGTTAGTTTGTTTAAGTTAATAGTTCTTTAAGTTGGTAGATTAATAATCTGTTTAATTATGTTTCTCTTTGAGTATAATAGTTTTAAGAATCTTGTTTAATATATATGTTGTTTTTTTTTTATTATGTTGGTTCTCTTAGTAGAAACATAATAATACACGCAAGTAATATCGCTAAAATAATAACATTCATCTAAAATTTTAATTTTATTTTCGAACCTACTTTTTCGTACTCACTGAACATCGGGACGATGCCACTTCGTAAGTGGGGAGTAGAGTTAGGTTAGTAAATAAAAATTAAAATTTTTCGTATAAATTTATACTTAATTGCTTAATACTTAGTTTAATTTTTCTTGAATAAATTTAAGTAGATAATATATAATTAATATTAATAAAAATAATATAAATTGGTAAGAATAAATTTTTAATTAAGTAAAGTAAATTAGATATATTATAATTATATTACATATGTCAGTTTTAGATTTTCATAAGATTTTAAGTATATGTAACTATACATAAATATTATCAAGTAATTTTCTTATGAAATTTAGCAAATATACTGATAATTATAATGAAATGTTAGAATAATTTTCTTTTCAAAACGAAATATGAATATGGAATCGGACTAGGGATGACGATTTTGGCATAACTTTGATCATTTATAGCCAAATAGCCTACCTGAATAAAATTTCCAATTTTTGTCCCCACCTCAGCCAAATAGAGTGGCCAGACCTCACTCGAAATAGTCAATTATGATTAAACCAATTTTGACCGACCCTTAGCCTAATTTGGTCTACATTTCCTAAAAATCCCACGAGTTTGTACGTATTTATGAAAGGAGATGATAACATAAAAGCTAAGTATCGATGCAAAAGAAGGGTATATGCTGAGATTGGAAAAGTTGGATAGGTATTAATATATTCGACCTCACCTCATGACACTTGCAAGATAGTCGATTTTGGTAATGAGTTCGGGTATGTTAGTATTCTCAAAAAAAAAAAAAGAGAAAATCTGGAAAAAAAAATGAAATAATATCGGAATGTTATTAATCGAGATATTTTTGATCAAAAATATGAAGGTGTAAGTACGCACTACTTGCTTCTTTCTCTTTTGATTTCCTTTTCTATCCTTTCGATTAACCAACACCCTGAGCGTAAAACGTTATAAGCCGCTTTGCCAACTACTTGACTTAGTCCTAGATTCCAAATATTTCATATAAGTTGAGATAAGAGAATAATTCTAGAATTTTAATTATATTTATTAAGTAAATTATGTGGAATTTCATTTTAATGATATTTGATAAATAATTTATCTAAGTTATATATACTTTTTATCTTGTTAATTTCCAAGAAAGATATAATTAATATATTTATAATATTGAAATGACATTTTACTGACTTGAGATTTAATCTACCAAGTATATCATTTTTATTGTAATTTTTATATATTTCCGCTTATTTTGCTCGAGGACGATCAAAGAGCTAAGTAGGGAGTAGTTGATGTATAACATTTGTATGATAAAAATTACGATATATTATATATTTTATCGACTCTTTCTATATAAAATATAAGAAATTATAACGATAATCTTATGAAATATTGATAGTTATGAATACAACTAATTAATATAAAAATCTAGTAAAAGTAATAAAAAGTTATAAATTTTGTACCGGTTTAGTAACCGGAGTATCGTGTCAGATTTACGTGGGTATTTTTGGTATTTTATTGCAGATTTTTAGGTAAACCAAAACCCCGAGTGACGACACTTTTTGAAGTCAAATCATATCTTTTGAAGGAAGTAAGGAAGTGTCACAATTTTAAAAGTTCAAGTGGATCAACGGTTCGTGATACTATTATCGAGATATATATTCAACGAACGAATGGCCCATCAAAAAGGAATTTTACGAAGAAGAGTCCTTCATGAAAGTTTTAGATCTTTCAAAGATCTTTCCAACGCTTCTTGAATCATGTCAATTGGAGATCTACAACTCAGGATATGATTTTATCAAATTTCAGCTAAAAATTGGAAGAATTACACACGGATCAATCCGACATCACCTCGGATCGATCCGGATTGTCAAATAATGCGAAGTAATGATGATTAGCACATGGTTCTGCAGAAAATAAGTGAGTGATAATGTTTTTTATTCCCGGATCGATCCGACCTTGATCCCGGATCGATCCGGCCATGAAAAATCTGCCTATAAATGAGGCATTTTATGCAGCTGTAAAAGGGGTACCAATATATTTTCTAAACCTTTTTTCTTAGTAGTAATTATGTATATAGGCCTTATGCCATAAATAAATAGTAGTATCGTTGTAATGCTCGGGAAATTATCGGAAGTTCGATGTTGTTGAAGTCGTCGTAATGTCCGGAAGAATACGACCTCTGAATCAGCAGTTGTAATCGGGTAATTTTCTAAAGTATTCATGTTTGTTATTTTTATTCTTTTAATCGTTATAATGTTATTAGGCTAAATCTAATAACTAGCCAGGGTTATGTAATCGTATTATTTCGATCTTTTTGGTAAATGAATGTTATCTAAGTAAAATTGACTAAAATTGAGTTAATTGAATCTTTTTCTATTTTGCAACGTATTGATAATATTCAGATTGAAGTAATTAATCAAGATGAATCGCAACATATAACCTAACGATGAACTGACCAGAGAAGTTAGGATATGAGATAAATGATAGAAAAACCGGAGGGTAAAATTGGCCGTGCGAAAGCGTGACAACAGAATCCTATTTCCTACCTTGGGGCAGATTTGACTTAGGAAAGATGAATCTTATTAAAATTTGTGCTCAAGATCGTAATAATGTTAAAATCAACAGTTTAATTGAAACTAACACCGGAAAGTTGAATCGATCCGCCTGACAACCGGAGCCTTTTGAATAACATCGGCCGTCGACAAACGGAGCAACCTCTTTTATCCGGGGTAGATTTGTACTCGGTACTGTTCAGACTAACTGAGATTAGCATAGGGCAGTTGTGGAGATTGAACTGATGACAAGTTAACATATGACAATTTCATACGCTCGTGTGAGGAGGAATTGTTAACCTCAGGAGTGCACCGTTTCATTTACTCAATTGGACCTAATAAAAGGAAGATCGAGCACATCCATTAAGCTAAAAAGATTGAATAATTCAATTACATATATCTTGGCTAGTTCTATAATAATTAGTATTTAATATATTTATATATATATATATATATATATATATATATTGTACTGTTTATGTATTACTATATATATTTATGTATTTATATATATTATAATAGTTTAGTTTTAATTTATGCATTTATTTTACATTTATTAGTATAGTAGCGACTCGTATGATAAACTGCGATTTAGATCGAAATAATAATAGCTGTTTGGTGTTTAACCACACTTAAAAGAATTACCACGTTTCCCCGAGGATTCGACACCCGACTCACCACACTAGCACTATAATTTGACCCGGTACACTGCCGGTAAGGATTGTATAGCCTAGAAAACGTCCGTCAAATATCCTGCGCATCTCTTAGTTAGACATGCTTTACTAGTTTCGACCCGAACATCTTGGGGTGCCTCACCCCCTGGTGACGTTTTGGCTGCCTGTTTGACGGATCTTGATTAATAAAAGTTCTTTTTTCCTCAAAAAAAATAAAGAAATGAATTTTGATGATGATTTTGGATGAAAATTAAGTGTGTGGATTGTTATCGATGTAGGTTAATAATTGTAGATTATAATGTTTAATTTAAATAATTAAAGGACTCAATTACAATTTTTAAGACTTGTGGTATAATAAGTATTTTTTTTGTGGTGCTTGAAGTAAAAAAATAATAAAAATATTATGGTTATGCTAAAAGTAATTTAAAAAATACCTGAAGTAAACGTGAAGCAAAAGAAAAAATGCGGTGTGGATAATTAAAAGCCGCATAAAACATGTTTATTTTTTAGCAAAATATACTTTCCTTTACCAAAATAAACTTAACTTAATTACGTGTATTAAATAAAAAATCTATAAACCTTTTATCATGAACCTATTATATATTTTCAATTGGAATGTTATGCCACAAAAATAGACTTAAAAAAATGGAGTCTTGACCAAGGTCGGCTCCAGAAATTTGGAAATACGGAACGAAAATTTGTCGTGTTTTGAAATTACTATACTTAGTCTTATATGATATAATTTAATACGAGTCAATACGGATCAACATAAAAAAAATAAAAGGGTCGATCTCACATATATATATATATATATATATATACCTACAAAAAAATTTCTATTGCAATATTTTCTTAGCGGGTCGGTTGACCCTAATCTCTTAAGACGGAGCCTCAACCAAAAAGCATCATCATGAGTCCTATCCGTAGGATATTATAGAAAAAATAAATTGGATGGTATGTTTCAGTTATGCTTTTATTATGGGAAATAATGTCTTATACAACTTTTTCCTTTATCTTTATAGTTTTTTGCTGAAAATGACATTTTAATTCATAAATCCGGTTCCAAGTACACTAGATATTAATCAGGACAAAACATATTATTTCTTCCCAAAATACCCTTCAAAGCCTAATCCCTAATTCATTCATTCAGCCGCTTCTTCAAAGCCTGCCGCTTCTTCAAAGCGTAATCCCCAAGTTCGGCGAGTCCGCTGCAAAATGCCTCTCTTTCCTGATCATCTCTCTTGTTTTTGAACGCTGATGAATTGCCGGAGATTGGTTATTTACAGGGTTGTCCGAATTCATGGGTAGAGGATGAGGACGTCGGATGGGAGGAAGCTTTGACCATGGCAGTGAGGTTGGAAAGGTAAGAACAGGCTGTAGAGGGGGCGGCGGCAGGCTGTAGAGGGGGCGGTGGCCATGGTAGAGGGGGTGGCGGCAGGCTGTAGAGGGGCGGCGGCTATGGTTGAGCAGGCTGTAGAGGGGGCTGCTTCATCTTCTACGGCTGTGCCGCCGGGCTGGGGCCATGTGCACCGGCGAAGGAGTTAACGATTGAAGAAGAAGACGATTGAAGATTTGGGATTGAAGATTTGGGATTCATTACCTGAAACGATTGAAGAAGAATACGATTGAAGATTTGGGATTGAAGGAGTTAACGATTGAAGATTTGGGATTTGGGATTCATTACGAAACGGTAAATGTTACTCTGTGTTGTATCGATCAATGCTACTGTATGATGTGGATGAATGTTACTGCTTGTTTAATCGATCGTGTGCAAAGGTTACTTGATGACTCATGAATTCATGAATGTTTTTGCATCTGGATGAATGTTACTTGCTGATGCATTAATGTTACTTGATGATTCATGAATGTTCTTGCATCTGGATGAGTTACTCGATGATTCATGAATGTTCTTGCATCTGGATGAATGTTACTGTGAATGTTACTTGATGATTCCTGAATGTTGTTGCATTGGATGAATGTTACTGTGAATGGGTATTTTTGTCCTTTATAATCTTTGAAAATGGAAAATGTCCTTCCAGACCCATTTCTGTTAATTCTTGTCCTTATGGCCCCTCCTCCCTTATCTTTAATTACTCGAATGAGTAATGGTTTTTAGGACATCGAACTCACACTTTCTAGCTCAAGATACATATATATATCCCACACATCATTCCACTTTTTAATCATTAAGCAATGCCATGGTGTTATGTTATGCCAAAAGAATATGAAAATGCCAAAGATGGGGTTGTATTAGTATTATACTCCCTCCGTTCTTAATTATATGTCGTATTTGAAAAAAAACACATAAATTAAAAAAGTAAGTACTCCCAAAAACAAATCTTAAAAAGTGTAGTGGTGTAATGAATATGAAAGATTGATTGGTTGAATGAGCTTATATAGAAATTTGAAAAATACTTCTTCTGACCCAATTTGTTTGGACATTTTGAAACTTTTGAAATTTAAGGAAATATCATTTATTACATTGTTTAATCATTAAAAACATGATTAATTTACAATTACACCCAATTTATATTGACCTTACATTTTTCAATAAATGTTGATATTTAGGCATTTTAGATATTTAAGAAGAACTTTAATTTTAAACATTAATAACGAGATTTATATTGGGACATCTATAAAAGAAATATGTCTCAAATAAATTGAGACGGGGAATAGTATTGAAAAACCAAAAAATTATTAAAAATATAACTACGATATATATACAAAAAATATTTAATTTTAGCAACTGTGGTATATAGTTAGAAACGGAGGGTGTATATATATATATATATATATATATATATATATATATATATATATAATTATTAACGTAGAAGTGGTAGTCCACAGTCATTATGCATCGTGTTTAGGGTTTGTCGTATTTGCAAAGGTGGCTGGGTGGTTGCAAAAGCTTTTGCATTATCGGATCTCGATGCAGGCTGCACCAACGTCCATCACCATTCATATATACGTACTCTATTTTGCACATGACATGTCATGACTCATTCATGCTTGCTCTATTTTGCTACACTATCTTGTCGCATAATAATAATAATGACATAAGCATAAAGCATGTATGTATGAATACAGTATTGAATATGGATATAGTACATACATACACACAAATCTGTAAGAAGCAACTAGCAATTCCGTCAAGGTTGCTGGCTAGTATCGAGCTATGATGCACCGACACTTCAATCTAGACGCTGTGTGTGGTGTTCGACACAAGACACGCACGACACGCTCCGACGTCATATCCGACACGTGTCGGTCGATTAAATTAGTATTGTTTAAAATTTTATTATCCGACACACTGTCGACACTCCCCGAAACGGCACTGACACTCCACGACACCCCTGAACCAAATTTTTATAATAATTTAATAAATAATACGATGTATTAAGTTTATATTTTTTTATATAAACAATCATTTTTTACAATTTGTAATATTTTGAAAGTCAATCACAATTTTTTTTAACACCGTATAAAGGTCGAATATCTATTCTATATATTCATAGAGTTTACGTATTACCTATATTATTTTGTCTAGTTTTTTAAGATGTTTACGATTTTTTTTGATAAATTGAATCTTATTTACATCACACAGAATATATATATATATATATATATATATATATATATATATATATATATATATATATATATATATATATATATAACGTGCGCGTGTCGTGTCCTTAAATTTTAGAATTAGCCGTATCGTTTTGTTTGTGTCGTGTCGTACGACGTGTCCGCGTCTGTGCAACATAGGTATCGAGTGTCGTCTTAAATTTACAAGAAAGATTCTCTTCAAAGAATTAATATTTTTCTTTTTTCAATATTTTTGTTTATACTTACCGTATTATGTAAATTTTACTTTAAATATATCGTATTAGTACTACATAAAATAAAATAAATATAATGTATTCTATCTTAGATAAAGCTTCTGTAAACTTAAAAAAAATGTGAATATAAAAATGTAAGAAATTTGTTCAAAAGATATGATGCGAATGTTTTTTTTTTTTTCCGTTAGATTTCGAGGTGAATATAAATTGTGAAATAAAAATTTGTTTAAATAATATGATGCGAGTGTTTTGATTCCGCTATATTCCCATCATAGATACGGTATAAATTAAAGGGAATGAGAATTGTTGCATCTACTGTAGATGAGAACTGGGTCATACAGCCCTCAAAAAAAGAATTGGGTCATATCCACCTTCCACGTGCAACCTGGGAAATACAACTGTTGTCACTGTATTCATGTGAAGTGATGAGGTGACTGCATTGGGACCATCAATTTTTAAATTAGATTTAAACTGTGTGGTTTAGATCATTTTATTCGTGACATCATTTTAAAATACACCTTCACACAAGTATTTCCCGTACAACCCCCTCCCTCTCTCTATATATCTTGTGACGTCCTATATAGTACTACATTCGTCCCAAAATATAAGTCATCTAGAGGTTTTCACACAGCTTAAGAAAAGAGTTGAATGTCGTTATTTTGAAGATTAATGTCTAAAATGCTCCATTGACTATCATTAATACAATGATTGTTAAGTAATGAAAAGTGGTTGTATTGATAATAAATTAAGGGTAATATAGAGAAAAGAGTAATAAATGTAGTATTGGTGACGTAGAATGACTTATATTGTGGAACAAATCTAAAAGTATATTATGACTTATATTTTAAGACGGATGTAGCATTATATCTGCACTAAAGAAAATATATGGTCCTCAAGTGGATTATGCCATTTTATTCGGTGGTGCACTTTTCAATGCATTCTTTATTCTCCAGAAAAATGATATATCAACTACACATAGAGTTTAGTGGACATACACTAAACGCGTCTTATCCACACATTAAAGTGTATTATTTTAAATGTGTGGATAACATATGTGTAGTTTATGCCTACTACACACTATGTATAGTGGATGTATCACCACCGTTATTCCCTTTGATTAAAGTGATAAATTATTTATTGTGATCGATCCTAACAAAATCAATGATATTGATTATATTATATATGATGTTGTGGTAAAATGTGTATTTTTCTTTTGATAAGGAGGATAGGATAGCTTTTTGTTTCCTAAGCATACACGTCATCAGGGCCGGCCCTATCACAAGCCAGGCGAGTCAGTCGGCTTGGCCCAATGAATCCCGATAGGCCCAATCGGTACATGTTTTGCTTATCCGAAAAAAAATTTTATAGAGTTAATCCGATCGATTTATAAAAAAAATCGTATATTAAAAAGCCCGATTTTGATAACAAATAGGCCCGATTCTTTAAAAAAAAAATA
The DNA here is from genome assembly GCA_024500145.1 of Gentiana dahurica var. dahurica. Classification (NCBI taxonomy): domain Eukaryota; kingdom Viridiplantae; phylum Streptophyta; class Magnoliopsida; order Gentianales; family Gentianaceae; genus Gentiana; species Gentiana dahurica. The sequence continues at coordinate 129,592,528 of CM044896.1, forward strand.
CCCAACCCAATAAAAAAATTTATATATAGGCCCAATTCTTTAAAAAAAAATATCCAACCCAATAAAATAATTTATATGTTACTAAATGATTATACATTGATTAGTGATTTCGCCTCCAAATGTGCTTCAAGAGCATTGTTGAATTAGTATTTAGTATTAATATATATGTATGTTTTGTGTTTGCATTATGAATTTGATGTTTGTATATGAATGTATTAGAAAAAAAATTGTATTTTTGGTCGATTTTTTTTTTTTTTTGTGTATATAGGCCCAATTTTTTTTAACTGGCTTCGGCCCTAAAAAACGTAGGACCGGCCCTGCACGTCATCACATATGTGATCGGTTTGTTTAATTATTTCCTAATAATTCCCCAATTCCCATATAGTGGGATGAAAGCTAGCCAGCTGTGCCTACCATGTATTGATCATAGCCGCCTTTGTTGCCTACCTATCTAACTCTTAATAAATGGGATATTATTATTGGATGCACCCGCCATACGTGAGAAGCATTCATATGATAAATTGTATATCTTTTATTTTAAAACTTGATTCAAATTGTGTGGTTCAGACTTATTTACCGGTCAATTAGGTGAATGTAGATATACCATACAAAAACTTCCCTTAATAAATCTTGTCTTCTATCTAAAGTGCCACAACGAGAACTCCTAGGCAGAATAAAAGGATTATAAAAAAAAAAAAAAAAAAAAACTCGGTTATGTCACTAAAATCCCGATTTCGTTCTGGCAATCTTTGGTCGTTGTGGAAAACCATCGAAAGAGGTGCGTACGCCACTCGAACACACGTGAGAGGCATTTATATTTGATTGTATAGAAAGGCCCAATGAATTGGGATTTCCCTATTGGACCAGGTCATTTCGGGTCAAGCGAATCATTTATGATGAAGTTAAGTTCAATAGACGTATTGGAGGGTCCCATTGACGTGCATGGCATTTATCAAAAATTCCCATCAAGGCCGACCACTACATAGACAGATCCATATACCAGTCGTGAGCGATAGCGAAGCCTAGAGAGGCGGAAGCAGTAGCTTCACCCTCCCCTGGTTCTGGTTCACAAAAGGGTCAAGGCAAGGATCAGCAACGAAAAAAGATCTCCAGGGCTTTTAAATAATGCTCAAAGCTTAACAGGTCGCTTTTACTAAGGTCTTGATCGGGACTAATCCAATAGTCTTTCTTCTGGTTCCTAACGTACTGGAGTTATAACATTTTAAGCCTCCTCCATCGCCAACAGAATCGCCTGCATTTTCAAAATCTCCGGACTTGTGCTAGGGTCAAGATGAACCGAGAAAACCGCAACAATCAAACCATCAACGTTTCTGAAAACAAATCCCACACCAGAGCCCATCTCTAACTTGTAAGGATATTTATTCGATTAGTTGAAGACGATAAATTGTGTATATAGGGAGAAGCACATGTATCGAAAAGAAATAGGGAGAAGCAAGAAGCGTATGATCATGGATTCTGTGGTATTAACGAGGCTCTGTAGCAGCAAGAAACATCTCATTGCGTACCATGAGGTACGAAGTCGCTCGTGAGAGGATGCTCTAAATGCTCATCAAGAGTCATATTGATGTTGTATACGGGAAAGAGAAAAATTATTGCATATGTGGCTACGGCTGTTTTACCGGGCTGTCTGTCTCCAATAATTAAAAGTCCTGCTAACAGCAGGCTGCATATGCTCAAACTGCAGTTCCTAAGGCTTTCGTCATACCTGCACAAATACAAATCAGCCCCGCACAGTAATACCAACGACGGGGGTTCGCAGTAAAGAAGCTCAAGGAAATCAGGATTATGTTAAGCAAAGCCCACCAGACGACACGGTACTTCACCTTGCAAAGGACCACCGAGGTGATAAGCTGATTGACCGGGGTTATGTAATTTTCCACATACCTCGGGGTACTTTTTTATATGGATATTGCGATCTTAGTCGGCGGTTACCTCCTTTCATCTTTGGATCCACCAACGGGCGCATCCCACAACTCATTTGGCATAGAACCCATGCCCCCGCACAGGACATGGGAGACACAAGACAAACCTTAATTTTTTTTAAGGGTAAACATAGATTTATTAATGGATATCAACCACAATGGCTGAGCAAACATGTGCCAGTGGATTCGATCCATAGCACTTACAACCGGTCAGATAAGCTTTCTTTAGCTAAAAGATGAGCCGGGGCATTCCCCTCCCGTCTTACGCGTAGACTTGTTGAAGTAGTACAACACATTGTTGTACGACGAATATATTGTGGCACCAGCCGCGGTATTTTACATATAAAAGCATATGCAGCACCATATTTATTTTTGTCTTCTTGAACCTATGTATTAATATTGAATTCGAATTTGATCTCACAGATTCAGAAATAAAAAGTTGCAAAAGCTTATGCAAATGGTAAGATGCAAACTATATACTAGACTACTAGTACTGTTTGCTTCCCCAACATGAATAAATAGAATAGAATACATGGCATGAATGATATTAGAAATTTTCCAACGTCTGTATAACAATAATAAGAATACATGATCTGAGCTGAGATCAGAGGCAGCCTGTCGTAGTAGAGTAGAGAATATGTATCAAGCTAGCTAGGATTATTCTGCGATGTAGACTAGTGTCGTCTGCAATTGCAGTCTTTAACTCTGCCTGTATTATATATTTTCTTTCTTAAAATACCTATATAATAATTAGATAAATGTTTAAATACTTTTATGTAGTCTTTTATTTCCGCATACCGGCCGCATGGTGCATGATAATGAAGCCAGGGCCAGGGGGGCAGGGTAGGGGGTTGTCAGCATGCAAATTAAGGTCATATTTGCACTTGTTTTACCAAATACATTGCAGTTGCAGTAGTATATATTAAAGCAGTGAAGAAGAAGAAGTAGCTTGTTGTTGTTGTTCCTGCAGATGTACAAGGAAATCCATAACCAATGGATCAGTCCAAGGAGCTCCTCTCGGTGCATCACCTCCAGCCACCCACCCCAAATGCCCACCTTTAGGTGTCACTATCAGTAAACACTTCTCATTTTCCTACACCACATACATAAATGGAGTATATAACAACAACTGAGTAGTTATAAGTAGTTAGTAATCTGTAACGTCCTGTCCTATCCACCCAACTTCCCCCCCCCCCCCTCTTATATAACTGGAACGGACTACATAAACAGTACTCAACATGCACGTCTCTAAAACTTTATTTGTGTAATAATCTCATACATACGTGATTCTAAACAATGTTGACATGATGAAGAACTAGGAAATTAAAAGGTTTTCAATATATACCTTGATATCTTCTCGAGGAATCGCTCTAGATGGTGCAATCGGATCATTTGCAGCCTGAAAGTAAATTAATTATTATGGTTAAGCTGGACTGCAATAGCTAGCATTATTTGAGCTATTTCAGAATAATAACATCAAATCCTACACGCGGTTTGCCAGCTCTATTTTACACATTTTCACAGTATTTACCATAAGTGTTCCTAGAAGTTCAAATTAGGCGTTGTACTTGCCTGGATGCAAAGCAAAGGGATGCGAACATCCTTTATAGAATCTGAGCTGCATGACTTTGAGTAATAGTCATCAACTGACTTGAAGCCAAATGAAACTGGGGCGTGACAATAAATAAATAAATAAAACATACGAAATCCATCAGTATAATAATTGGAATCATTTATCTGAACATGGAGTACTGATGGATACACACCACGGGTTAGTGCGTCGTCGAATTCTCGAACAGTTTTGGCATTGGAAGCTAATGGAATGTTATATTCACCACCAATATCTTCAAAGAGAAGAGCATGCCTAAATGACCAATGAGCCCAAAATGTAAGGGGGGAAAAAGAGAGACACTACTCACGGAATTGAAAATACAAGAGTTAAGATTACGGTTACTTCTTTAAAATCTTGCCCAGAGCTTTTGCCAGAGCTTTGTTATAAATGATGTTAAACCCCTTACAAAAGTCTTCATCTGAAATCACCAAATTGAATGGATTGCACAATGAAACAGCACCAGAAAGAACACAAGAATGTGATTCCTGCAAAAGTATAACATATATATGTAGGGATGGGGTTACGTTGGATATTGCATTAGATACCGTAAAACAAGACCGATCTATCAGACATTCACATCCAACAAAAACCATATGCATCAGAATCTCTATTCAAATCCGTAAAATACATAATGTGTAAATTATACACTACTTCTTCATCATAAAATAAACACACTATATTCAGAGTATATGTTGTAGATATTCTGATGCAGTTCACGTATTCTAGATAGCGTAAAATAGTAAAAAGTGGTGTATGCGTGTAAACAAAGTATCTTTTTGCCCCTAAACAGTCAAATATTGTGCCAAAGCAGGCATTTGGGTCGCTTCTAAAGTAAACACTCTTTTTCTTTCAAAGTAAAGTATACTTCGCCAAATCTACACCCTATGCATTACATGTAAGACAAAAGCTAGCTACTTTATCTTTCTTCAGCACCTGGAGCAGCATGATTCTTTAACTTCATACTAGGCAACATGATTAATTTTAACATTTATATTTGAACCCCATATGATTTAAAATTGCACATTTCCAAACCTAAGGTATTTAACGTAATAAAGCACAAAACTTTGCGAATTACAACATGTTAGCACATAGCTCCACAGAAACGATGCATGAAACAACTTATAATCGAATGGTACTCTGCAGAAGGTAAACAAGAAAAAACAACAAACCAAACAAAGTTAAACTAAATAGTATGGAATACCTGACCCAAATATCGAACAAGAATATTTGCTCCAAGAGACCAACCAACGGCATATAAGTTAGCCTTGGGGTAACGGTGCCTGACCAGTGATACCACTTCTGACATGTCTCCAAGAAAAGAAGCTGAATAGAACTGCAAAAATCAGTTAACAACAGCAAGAAAGAAGTAGCATGTCCCCCACTAATTAAGCTCACAAGGAATACATTCATTCATAAGACGTGTGTGTTTTGTGACCAATTCATTGGAAACATAGACCATGAGCACTTAGCATCGGTTCATTTAAATTGGACTTATATACATCACCAAATATTCGGGTTGATACGCATCCAAATCACTATTCAGAAAGTAAAGTAGTTGAAATATTCAGATTGGAATGCATCAAATCTCTGTTCACATAGTAAAAATACTCAAAATTTAGGCACCTGAGGTGTAGTGACGGGGCTATCTCCACATCCTCTGCTATTGAACACAACAACTCGCCAGCCATTACTCTTAGCTCTCAACAGCATATGCCTCACATATGAATCTCCACTACCCCCTGTCAAACCTGGCTGCAACCGCCATTAATTAGCACCATATGCTAGTACCATAGGTGGAGGGTGATCTTCAATTAACAAGATTCCTAACAGTTAAAGCTAATCAAGATAGGTCTTGTTAAGATAAGATAAACATTTCAACAAAGATTTCAAGTTGACAGTGGTGCCGATGAGATTAAAGAATAAAGCCGCTACCTTGTAGAATTACTAACAGAAATATACTTATTCAAGATATATTTATTTAAACACTATCTATCTGTGGCCAAGTGAGTGGAAAGAAAGAACTCACAAGCAAAATGAGAACAGGGGAGCTAGAAGGCAAGCGGTTTTGGTCACCGGCGACCCAGTCAAGTGCAACGGAGCCATTGTCTTTGGTCCGGAGACACTCCCGTCGATACCTGACGTGAGGGAGGGAGCGAAAAAACGAGGCAAATATAGTCTCGACGTGAGTATTCCAACCGATAAGGGGGAAAGGATGATAAGGGAGGTGGATGGTTTTAAGAGCAGAGAGGAAAGAGTCTTGAGCGCCGCCGATTACTTCAAGTGATGGGTGGGGAACAGGAGGAGCAGACTGGGCGGACATTGTAAATGGGAATGGTGGTGGTGGTTTCAGCAGCAGCTTTTGCGGGGGGAGGAAGATAGGAATGGTGGAAGCTAAGAGATGGTTATGACCTGGCGGAGTGAATATAGTGACCTTTGCCCATTGGTTGGTATAGATTTGGGTGCAGCCCCTACTGAATGAATAGGTCGAACTGGCTACTTGGGACAGAGAAGAGTTAGACTATCTCCAACGGTATTTCAAACATCAGACCAAATATATCGTTTTTCGTTCCAGTTATATTTTTTTATTACTTTAAAAAGTCATTCACTCCAATAAGCACATTTAATACAACACTTCAAAACCCATTTTTTCAATTTACAAATCTAAACACCAATTTATTTTTCTTCTTCCTAGCTTCTATTTTTACACCGTAATTCAAATAAAATATAAATTTTGTATTTTGTATTATAAGAATATTTATATTTGAAACGAGAAAAATATTGTAACGTGATTCTAAAAAAATGGATGTTATTTATGAAAAGATAGATACGAGCAATGACAAAACAAAAAGTGTGTGTACGTGTGTTTTTTCGTATCGGTAAAAAGAAACTATAGTTTTAACCTTCAGCTATTTTTTAAAAAAAAATTCATTTCCCCTCTTAATAAATTTTTTTCTGTATTTTAGTTACATTATTTTAAACTTTATATTTATACAATATATAGTAGTATAATATATTTCCTGAAACAATCAGATGCAATTTTTTTTAGTTGCACTTTTTTTTTTTTTTTTTTTTTGGAAAAGGAGTAAGTTTCATTGCCGGCAAAACTTTGAAAAAGCACGGAGAAAGAGACAAAGAGTTACTCCATCATGGACTCCACATCTCAAGAGGACTATACATAAATTTAAAGATAGAGTGTGTATAAAGGACATCATTGTAGATATAAAGTGTTGAAAAGTATACTGCTGCTTACTTTAAAATGCTGAACCAGTAAACTATTGGAGACAGTCTTATGTTGCACTGTTAGGCTTTCTTCTAATATAAAGATGTGTTTAATGATGCGTTTGTAATGGAAAATGATTAGTACACAGAATTGTGTACCGATTTCATCCCCCGAAATGTAAATGTGTGGTCCAAAATTTTTGTGTTATTTTTTTTTGTTTTAAAAGTTAAAATGTGTGGTTATAAAGTGTTGTGTGGATGATTTTTGTGTATATTTTCTGTGCCTAAATCACTATCTGTTTGTAATAGCCTATGGTTTAATATTCATAATAAAATAGACACGAGACAGGTTATATTATTGATAATGATGGAACATCATCTATTAATGTGCTTTATACCATAATTGATATCGTCAGAAATATCTCGGTGACGATAACGGTGTTTATATGTGGATATCTGACTATTTATAAATGATTTCTCCGGAGAGAGGCAGTGGTTTATATGAATAACGGTAGTCGGACTCAATAAATGAAGAATACGAAGTTGGAGTCGACAAATTGGCAGAGTTGAGTATGCCTTTTCTATTATTCCATCATTTATGAGTTACATGATGCCGCTATTTATAGGCAAAGGATTAATGACAATTATGCTAATGTAGACAATACATAATCAAGTACGATGTGACATTATTAACTGCGATTACAATATAACTATGGCGAGTAGCTTGGGTAGCGGCTTCACTTGGTGCGGGTCCAACCTCTAGCCGCTGACTCAGCTTGTCTTGCCACTGTCATGTTCTAGGTCTAGATTGCCTTGAAGAGCGGACAGGGTTCAGTCTGACGGACCGCGGATAGGGAGCAACGGGTTCGGCCCCAATCCTTAGCGTTGAGTAGAGTTTGACGGGTCAGGCTGCTTCTCGGCCCGCTTCCGTCTTACGTATACGCGGGTGGAAGGCTCCGAAGACCATTCCGTGCTCTTAACCTTCCGCTCGGGTCAGCCGAGGATCCGTGAGATCGCTGGCGGGTTCGGTATATCAATCACCCCTTATTCCACGCCTTGTTGATTTTCTCAAAAGAGGAAGGCCGGGAGTAGAGTATGTCGGCGACTCGATTTTCCCTAACCCTGCTTTTTCCTATGAAACAATTAGTTGCCGATTTGATGAATAATCGGGTTTATATCGGCGTTCATGGAGTGAGCGACTGGCTGATAGATGTTGCGCTATAAAGCGGACATGTCTTGGCACCGCGCTATTAAGCAGACGGGTTTGTGCAACTTTATGGCATAAAGCAACTCATCGCAAGGTGCTGCGCTATAATGCCGGCAGGCTTATCGGCCGCGCTATGAAACGGACGGACTTAAGATTGTGAAACTCGCTCCGCCTTCGAGGCGTATTAATATTTGCCCAGCCGTGTTTGTCGTGGGAGTTGTGTGGTGGGTTGTTAAGCCACAAAAAATAATTCACCTACAACCTCTATAGCTAGTATAGTAGAAGTAGGGGTCGAACCCGCATGGAACGGTGAACTTATTTATCAAAAAAATTGTAAAACAAATGATATTTGGTTTTGATCTCTAATTCCTAAGAATCAAAACAAAATAAAAATCAAGAAAAGCTCCGACTAATTAACTATTTCCCCTCAATTCCGACGATTGATCATCGATTCAAGAATGACTCGTTAAATTATTAATAAATTGGTTATAGTTGACCACAACCGTGAATCAACCAATCTTTCCTAAATTCGTTAATTAGGACAACCGATACTAATTAATTACACCCTAATTATGACACACCCTGTAACGACCGCCCGGAGTTTGGTGACATAACAGCCTTAAAGTTTTGAGAGACCCAATTACTAGGTATTAATCCAACCGGTTTAATTTTAACCATAATATTATCTATTTTCACAACAGGAAATCCTACGGGCTACGAACCAGTAGCAATGTGTTGTTTACCACTAATAATCCAATCTTTTATGGCAACCGCCTAAGATGGATCTTGGTGTTAGATTAGAAAATCGATCCAACTATCGTGCACAAATAACCAAATCCATATTCTAATCATATATCGATGAGCGCAGAAAATAAATAAATACTAATAAAATAACAAGGAATAGGAACAATTTGGTCTCACAATCATCAAGAAATCAATGGGTCAACAATCAATTAACCGGAATAAAGATATTAACTACTCATTCTAATGATAAAATCACAAGAAAAAGAAAGAGAATACCTTAATTTATTGAAAAGAAGACAAGAAACAATCACCAATCCATGGAGAAATTATGAAGAAAAAGATGGAGATGGAGAGAGGAGCAAGGAGGCGCCCCTCCTCTCTTTTTGACGTGAAAGCCTATGAATTCCGGATTCGGAAATATTTATTCTAATCTAAATGCTAATAATAATTAAAGTTGGACCCACCCATGGGGTTAAAATAACATAAAATAGTGTTAAATGGTAATAAAACTGATGCAAATTCGCTGCTGATGTGTTTTAATTCTACCAAACTCGGCCAAGGAATGATAGGATCCTACCATAACTGGTTTTAGCTTTCCTGCAATGTTTTCTTTTTCTAGCTTGACCGCTTCACTTCAACTTCGTCCAAACCGCTCCAAATGACTCCGAAATGACTCAAAACATCCAAAATCATGACTCAATCATATAGGTCCTGAAAAACATCAAAAACAACTATCCGAGCAATATCTTTTTGCACAAAAATGTATAAAAAATACACTATATACCTCATAAAAATTGTGGACTTATCATTGTGCGAGGCGTGACCTCGATCCCGTAATTGACATGATGGCTGACAGGACATGCCATGAGCTCTGATTGGCGGGAGACGCTTTGATAACCGTGTAACCATTATTGCGTTTGAATTTTGAATTTCGGGAGGTGACGTTTCGATTTCCTGCTTTGTCTATAAAAGTAGGCGTCCCCCTACATTTGCACATTTTCATGAATTTTGGTTTTCTTCTAGCAAATTTCTCCGGGAAAAGTACAAGGTTTCCAGCTATGGAAAAAAGTTTTCGACGAGGATTTGAAGATTCCGGCCGATATTCAAACGCTCTACCTAGATTTTCTTCAGATTTCCAAGTAAATCCTTGTCATTTTCTCTGATTTTTTCCAATTTAAAACATGAATTTCTTTGGATTGACATGTGGAAATAGTGTCATAAACCTAATCGGATCGGACCGGATCTGGCCGGTTCGGGTCATTTGCAGTCTATTTAGTTCATGTAATAAGTTTATTATGATTAATAAAAGCACTTTTGTTATTATATATATTTAGTTTATCTTTATGAACCAATTATGTTGATGTATATATAGTAACGTCCTTAGTATTAAATTGTGATAGAGAAACCATGATAGTGATATGGTTGATGATATCTCTAATCACTTTAATAAGTTTGATACTTAAAAGTCTCTATGTACTGTCAAACATGACATTGATGGTACGATCAGACTAGCACGTATTGGATGTCTTCTATCTTATTGAAGATAGGGGTAGATCTCGTCTATCGAAGTGTGGAGACACTTGGACTGTTCGTGGACGTGTATTAAAGAATGAGTACTTTAGACTGACCCTATATTAAGTGTCGTATTATGTGGAAGTTGTGTAATTATCCTGAGACCGGAGTCTTCATGGCATCACGGTGTGGATTGTCGTGCTTTGACATTATTGAGGTTTCTCCTAGCCATGGGGCGACCATGCGATACTGCTCGAGTATGATATTGAAGCATGCGTAAGATACATGTTTGTTCGTCCGGAAATCTCGTATCCTAATAGTAGGAGTAAATATCCAAAATGGCCTTCTTATAAGGAATGTCTGGCTCTCATGAATCTTTGCAAAGTGGGAGTAAATGAGTTATTCCGAGAAAGCATGATATTCATATTATAAGATACGATCGTTCATATATTGACATTCGAGATACGATTGTATGGATATTATTACATCGATAAGATTCTATTTACACGGTAACTGTTTCACATGAAAGGTAGTAGTCATTGCATTTGACTCTTCCGATGATTGGGGTTCACGATGTGTTGTTAAACGCTATTTCGTGATCGTTAGATATGAAGAGCATTTTCATAATTGTACTTTGTGTCTACGGCCAACATATTCGGAAGCCTATCGGGTCACACACATAAGAACGTCTAGCCGGATTAAAATGCGGTTCCAGTGATAACCAAATAAAGAAAGTTTATCTCGACTATAAAGTGTTATAGTGATTAAATCAACATTGTGATATTTATTTATTAAAGCCATTTAACGCCTATATGGGGCGCCACTTTTAAGTGTATAAGATACACTTGAATTGTGTAATTTAATTAATAGTATTATCATATATTAATATTATAGAAATAGATTTATGGTAATATTATAAAGATAGTCCATATTAGATATTGACAATATCTTGAAATTATTTAATATGAGATATTAAGTTAAATGAGATAAATCTAGAATATTAATTTTCTTTATTTTATTAGTAAAATGTTTTCTTTTTCCTTACTCCACGCAGAAGCTTTTCCGATTGGGAATGGGAATTACATGGGGCGCACGACTCCCCTATATAAGTAAGGGGTTGGCTAGCTCTTTCGTACAACACAATTCCAAGAGTTCATAATTCTTATGAAAAATAGAGAGCTTCTCCTAGAGAGTTTTGGGAGAGGGAAAATGCCAGTCTAGTGACTGGGATTTTCTAGTAGCTATCCAAGGAGGATTTCGGCGAGGTGCTCGTGTGGATATTGATAGAGGCCGGACACGTTTACGGCTTGCATGCATGACTTCTCTCCTAAGACGTTCAAAGCTTCGATCTTATAGATCAGTCAAGGTAATCTCCGTCTACTACTTAACGTGTTTATTGTTTTAAACGGAGTCGATCTTGGGATCGGAAATCAATTTTTTAAATTCCGCTACGTGCACTAGTTCATTTCCTAACATGACGGCCTACTTATGGCATTTTTCTTGCATTTTCGTATGAACGTTTTCTTATCTTTTCTTACCGCCTTCAGTTTTCCTGAGGTTGTTAGTAGATGATCATCATACCCTGTAAACCTCTTCCTAGTTAGGGCTTGTGATTTTTTAGAGTTTACCCTTGATTTTCGAGAAATAGAGGGGTAGGTGTTGGGTTTGAACGTGTTCGTTCATCTCAGCCCGACTTCTGAGTTCATGCGATTACTAATGATCCACCTTGCCTTTTTGTTTTTCAGGATGTCGTCCGAATCTCGTACTGAAAGCGACATGGTGGGCTGAGGTTATGGCTCCGGCGGTGAAGCTGAAGTCAGTGATCATGAGGCAGAGTCGAGAGGCACGTGTTCATGTTCTTAAGATAAATTTAGGGAAGCGGAAGGCGCAACCCTCTAGCAAACCTGTTTCGGGGCCTAAAGAAAAGAAGAAGGAGGTGGTCCAAAATCTCTTACCCCGAGGCCATCCAGGAGTTGGCAGATCAGAAGGGCTTTTGATAAAGGCGTGGAGAACAGGTGGAGAATTTTACTCCCTCTTTGACTGCCCACGACATTTCCACCGATTATCGGTTCATCAATTTCAAGCATAAGGATAAAGTTTGCATCTGTGGGAGAAGCAAGAAGGATTATCTCTGGCTTCACTATGATCATTTCATAGACAAGCTCCGACCTTCATTCGACCTTTTGTTGGTATATTTCTTGACGGAAATCAGAGCCACTCCTGACGATCTCGCCTTGGAGGCGGTGAGAGTCGTCATGGCGTATATTGTTTTGAGTCGGTTGTTAGGTTACGAGCCGACCATGGGAGTGTTACTGCATATTTACACCATCTCGAGGCGAGGAGAAAGCGCTCGTAAAATCTGTGAAGACAAGAGGTCTGGCAGACAATGTGGTTATGACCATCTTCGAGATTGGGTTGGGTAAAGGCTACCTCAAGTCCTATTACGCCTTAAACCTTCCGACAAACCTCCAAGAGAAGCTGAGCATGGCAAAAAAGTATGCCGTGACAGAGCCTGTGCAGGCATCCTCCTCCCACAAGAGCAAGCAAAAGGCTGAGCACAGCCCGCCCGAAGATAGGCGTAGGAATCGGGACCATGACATAAAGAAGGCCGAAAAATCAGAGAGAAAGACTTGACCCCCATTACCGTCTCATACATGTAAATCATGAATGAGGTAAGGCACGAGCTTCCCAATCCGTTTCCGATGAAGCCGGATAACCGCCTTGACCCGACCAAATACTGTGAGTATCACAGGGATAAGGATCATATGACCGAAGAATGCAAAATTCTAAAGAAATAGGTGGAGAAACTGATAGCCCGCGGTGATGATACAGGAAATCATCCGGTCTAAATCCGGGCCGTATAATCTAATGGTAATTGGATTAAGACTAAGAAAAACAGAAAAATTATGAACGATGGGGTTTTTAGAGATATTTAGACTGAGCTTGAGAATGCTTCTCCTCAAGTTGCCTACATATCCTGTATATGAATAGGGAATCAAGTCTACCGTAGTTCTTGTGAACATTTATATAGGGAACAATTATGCCCTAAGCCTGCATAGGCCGTGCCCAATATGGACTCTCTTTCGTATCAAGCAAGAATGCTTAAACCGCGTTTATCCCTTGATTTTAGGAGATAATTGATGACGGTCAAATTATACCCGTAAAAGTCATCAACGTTGACCTTAAATCGAGATTAATAATGTATATTTCATATTGAATCACTCGTTTATATTTATTATTTAATGTTAAGTGATTATTAATATGATATTGGGTATTTAACTGTTTTTATTATTAAAAGGCCGATTTATTGTGCTATAAATGTTTATTTTGCAGATCACAACAAATCGGGAGGATTAATGTTAATTAATCAATGGTCTCAAGATAATAGAGAAAGAAAATCGGAGCATTAAACGAAAGGTTAATCAGATCAACACGAAGCGTGCAGTGGGGAGCAAGACAGACGAAGAAAATATTTAAAATGTGCCAAAAATAGGTTCGGTCGACCGAGCCTATAGCTTCGGTCGACCAAGTATGTCATCTCGGTCACTTATCGGATTTTTTCGTATTTACCTTCTAGATCATTCATAAGTCGGCAGAAACTCCTATATAAGCAGCAGCTATGAGAAATTGTAAATCTGTTGGATCGATAATGCGCAAACAAACACTCTAGAGGGGGGGGGGGGGA
>CM044896.1:129606949-129696225 GCA_024500145.1 Gentiana dahurica var. dahurica
TTTCTAGCGGCGACTTCAGGTTATTAAATAATAGAGAGGCATTCTACGGAATATTTTTGGTTTGCATCTTTCTGGTAAATCGTTCTTCTTTTTGCTAAGTATCTTTTTGGCCGAATACGAAGCAGATGATGTATCGACGGCTCCCTTTTAGTTTTTTTAGGTAATAGGACAATATCGGCGGCAGATGATTGGCTAATATCATGGAGTATATTGTATTAGGGCTCTTATGTTTGGTTTTCAATTTTCCTTTTTTTAAGGCTTGCTAGGTTATTTATTATAAATAAATAAATAAAAAATTTAAAAAAAAAGGTAAGAAGTTAGCTGGGTCGTGATAGCGACGGTTCAGGTAATACATAATTTTGTTATGGAATATTGTTCAGTTGGATCTTTTATTTAATAATTGATCATATGAGGCAATACGGTAAAATCTGAAGAAATAAGCAAACCAATTTGGATAGGCCTTTTTTTTTTGTAAGGGTCATTACGGTAAAATCAAACACTGATATATTGCGGTATTTGTATTTATTACGTCTCTAGTGGATTTGTTGAAGCGATATGTCGCCAAAGTGACCTCTACGTGGAACTAGATTCACGATGGGATGTAAAATGGTTTGTGTTTTTATAAATTCATGCGGATAGTATTCGCCCAAAGGAAGGATATTATTTGGCAGAACTATAAATACATCTGTGGTGATAAATACGTGACAATTATTCGGTGTCCATGTCGGTAATAGATACGGTCCAAAGATTGGTCTATTATTTGACAGGACTTATTGTCAGTGTTTGATCACTACGCCAAGATGTCAATTACGAGTTAGTATTATCATCCAAAGATGAGATATTAATGTTGTACCGGCATTTTGTGATGGGAAATATATCATAAATTTGTTTGATTTCGGATATTCTTCGGATCATATATATGTGAGCCTAAGGTCATTATGTTGTTATCTGTATTCAATTATAAAATCTGCTTTAAATTATATCCGCTCACTCAAGTATTATATTCCTCCACTAATTGTCTACGACTTCAAGAGTTAAAAAGCACAAGTTTGTTCTTTTCCTTGGCATTATGGATCTAGACTTGACATTTATGTATGATCCTCCTAAACCTCTATCTTTGGATAGATAAGTCAAACATATTTGTACTTTGAGAAATTTGAGTGATCAAACAGGTTGAGTCTTTGATCATTAGGGAAGCCAATCCAAATACTCTTGGAAGTGATATAAATACTATGGTGACTATTTAGAAAATTTTGTAGTTAATAAAGTTGCTCACTGTCCAGGAAGCAAAAGACGAGGCATACTTTGCCATGTCTAAGTTAGTCTCTATAAGGCATAAGGGATAATGCAACATAAGGGGTGCACTCTGAAATAGCTCATCCGATTTCCAAAATTCAATTTTTTTTTTTTTGGATATCTGTGATGGCCTTCAGGGCAATTTATCATTCTTTCACTTCATGCACATATGGTAAGTTAAATGTCACTTATAACTGACATAAGGAATTGTGGGAGTTGAAGAAAATGATTTCCCACTGAGTGCAAGAAGTCGAATGATTTAAAATTTGGGCAACCATAAAGTGCTAAGTATGGTCAACATTAAAGGTAAGGGCACAAAAAAATTTAATTTTAAGGAAGCTGCTAGCATTTAACACTAAGGGCAATAGCGACAACATAAGGATATTATTGGTTGTTTTTTATGCCAATAGTTAGGTACACAATGAAAGATCGCTTGTAGTGTCATGCTAAGTGAGCAAATAAAGTTAAGTTTTTCCTTATGGTTTGTTAAGGGGTTGAGTTGATTTATGTGCCTTTGCACACTTGGTGGACAGCTTCTGATGCAACTATTCACTTGAGTGTGAATATGCAGAGTAAGTGGCATTATCGATTACCATTTGATGTTGAAAGATACATCTTTGAGGGTGATGATAATGTTGTAAAGTTTAAGGCTATTCAGACAATAGATTGTTACCAAAGATTGAACATTTTCTAGACTTGGAAGAGACTTATCAGACCGTCTTTATGGCGGAATTCGGCTTTTCATTTCTTGATTGGACAAATTAGGAAATTCTTGTTCAATTAAGGATGATACATTTAGTCTTTTCCAGGATTCAGATCAAATATGTTCTAATCATTTGGCTTTCAGTGATAATCTATTTATGGTGGATACCATTGTATCATTATTATCACTCTGCATTTAGTTTTCATGGCACAAATCAAAGTCAGCTAATGATGGTTCCTATATGGTTTGGCATTAGCATTTAAGGAAAAATTCTCGAAAGAGAATATAGAGGCTTGTGTCAGATGGAACATTTGGTTCCCTTGATATGTCAGATGATCTTGTCTAAATAGGTTGTATTAAGGGATAACAAACCAATATAAGGAGATTAGGAATGTGATTACTCTAAGTACGTCTTAGAATTGATGCGTATGGTCACTTGCTGTTTATTCCCTATGGTATGTTGGAATGTTCAGCAACAAAGTATCACATTCATAGACGATTATTTGTTTCTTATTCCTTGTATCAAATGGCAGTCACTATGGAAATTAAAGATAGCAGCTTTCATACTAAATAAATACCACTACAGCAGTAACCAAAACCCAATATGAAATATGGACTAGGAAAACCTAGTATTCGGTATAATCATATTGGAGGATGTCCAATTAAGGTTAGTCCTTGTAAGCCAAAGGAAAGAAAATTGGACTTTGGTTAATTGTTATGTTATGTGGTGTTTTAAGAGATCCAGGGGTTTTAAGCTCTATGGTCGTACTTCCAGTTTTTTTGTTTTTATTAGATGGGATCTATAAGGTTCCTTGAGGATATTGAGTTTGGGGGGAAGATAAGGTATGAAATATTGTCTTTAAGGAAGAGCCTACCATGACTCTCCCTACAGTGGCAGTTGGTAAAAATTTGTATTACCCAAATGGGATGTATACTATTGCCAGATACGGTTTATGACAATATTCTTGAACTTCCAATTAGACAACCTCAACATCCTCAATAACCTATATGGGAGCAACATGAGCATATGAGATACCACATGAGAAATCAGTGGCACTGCCACCAAGACACTCCACTAGAGAGATTGTGTCAACAATTCAGAATAATTATATTGTTTACCTCCTTGAGCATAAGGATCCTGGCAACATGGAGGACAATCCGGTTACTGTTCCTCAAGCTATGGAAAGCTCCAACTCTCATAAGTGGATTAAGGTTATGCAAAATGAGAGGAAGTCCATGAAGGACAACGACATTTGGAATATTCTACCATTTCCAGAAGGATCGAAACCCATTGGATGTAAATGGACATTTAAGACCAAGAGGGATTCAGATGGTAATGTGGAAAGATATAAGGTATGTCTTGTCATTAAAGGCTTTACTCAAAAGGAGCATATATTATAAAATGCTTTCTCTATGGTTTCTTTCAGAATAATTATGGCTCTACTTGCTCATATGGATTATGAGTTACATTAGATGGATGTAAAGACAATGTTCATCAGTGGTGACATTGATGAAACATTGATTTAGTGCTGCCAGAAAATTTTGCATTTGGTGACGCAAAGAATATGGCTTGCAAATTAAAGAAATCCATCTTTGGACTCAAACGGTTTTCCTGTCAATGGTATGTTCGATTCCTCAAATTGTTGTCTCGTTTGGTTTTTGGGTTAAATTCGGTTGATGAATGTATCTAACATAAGTTTAGTGGGAGTAGGTTCATACTCTGGTTTTTTATGTCGATGATATTCAGTAACGATATAGTTTTTGGGCGTGAAACTAAATCATTTATCTCGTTCGGTTTTGAGTTGAAAGATTTAGAAGACGCTATTTTAGTTTTTCGGGATCCAGGTATATCAGGGTTATTCTTGAGGTATTATTGGATCATTACAAACAGACTATATCGATAAAGTTTTCTTATGAGATTCGACATGATGTATTGTAAACAACATGGTACCCCTGTGTCTAAGGGAGACAAGGCTAGTCTCAAATAGTGCCATTTTCTAATGATTCAAAGTAGGAGGAAATTCATAAGATTCCATCTGATTCGTTTATTGGGAGTCTAATGTGTGCTTAGGTTTGTACATGTCTGGTTATTGTGTAAATTTCAGTTAGGTTGAGTAGATTGTTAAAAGATCCTGGAAAAGGGTCATTTGGTTGCAGCCTATTAGGTTATAAAGTACTTACAGAAAACAAAAGATAGGATGCTCACATATCTAGAGTCAGAAAAGTTAGAGATCATTCGGTATACTGACTTAGATATTGGTGGATGTAAAGATACATTTAAATCCACATAAGGATATGTCTTCATTTTGTCAAAAGAAGTTGTTTATCTGAAAAGTGCTAAGCAGACACTTATGACTTATTTGACTTTGGAGACAAAATTCAGGGCTTTTGAAGCCACTAGTGCTGGGATATAGATGCGGAAATATATTTCACGGCTGCAAATTTGCTCATGAATGACCACTGAGGTTTTCTTGTGATCATGATTCCGCAGTGTTTTATCCCAACAACAGGAGTTCATCAATGTCTAAGAACATTGATATAAGGTTCCTAGTTGTTAAAGATAGAGTTCAAAGTGGAAGGGTGTCTATTGAACATATCATGACAAACTCCATTATTGTGGATCCACTCACTAAGGGACAACCACCCAAGATGTTCTTGAGCATACTGCTCATATGGGTGTCATGTCTGTTAAGGATGCTTAGGTTTTGTGGGAGTTTGTAGTTGATAATGTTTGTTTCGATATAGACACGTTTTTCGGTTATTCAGTTTAAAGTTATGGTTAAAGTTAAAGTTACAGTTCTTTCTGCAGAAATTTAAGTTTTGATGTTTCACGCTTTGATCTCGATATACGGTTTTGATCTCATTAAGTTTAAGGTGGACCAGTTGGAAATATACATGTTAAGATCACATGTCATGTTATTTTCCATGCTACGCATCCACATCATGATCCATGTCATTCAGTTTTATTAGCATATGTGATCATTGATGGGTCCCGTCACGATAGATGTGACGAAGGCCGCTTTGGTCCTATGTTGATGGGATTGATGGACGGGATTGTTATTGATACATTTTTATGACGACAACAAAGTTGAGCGCTCATTCGGTTATCTTGTGATAAATAATTATAAGGTTACACATATAGCCCAAGTGGGAGATTGTTGGATCATTAATCCAACGTTGGGCTTATACGTGAAATAATTATTTATTTCGGACTGTCGATAAATATTAACTCAATATAAAAGTGATCTAATTCGGTTTATTGAGCTATAATGTATCATTAGGGTGTGGGCCTTTTATGTGTAGAGACTAAGTGGTAATTTCTATTTCGTTGATGGGTAGAAATGGAAATACCTAAAATATATTTCACTATATAAGGAGGGTTATGGTCCCTAGGTCACACACCGATCTATTCTCCTCTGCCTCCCATTACCAGAAAGAGAACTACAGAGAATTCTAAAAGGTTCCTCTGAAAATTACTAGACGGTGTGTAGATCTAGAAGACCGATCCTACAACACCAAAGGAGACTTCCGCTGCAATGGATTCAGGTACGTTTACAGTTTAGTTCTTGTTTTGATTCTCGTTAGTTTAGCATAACGATCCTGGATCAAAGTGGTTAATCACATACGGTTAGATCCAACAAGTGGTAGCAGAGCCAGGTTATGTTGAATTATCGAGAATCGTTGTCGTTTGATTATGTTAAGATTGTTGCTGCCTTTTGGATTCAGTTATGGTGTCGCCGTGATGTTAAATTGAATGTTCGTATGTATATAAATCTGTTTTGAGCGATTCTGTTTGATTGGTAAGAAGCCATGGCTTCACGTGATTCTTTTCTAGCGGCGACTTCAGGTTATTAAATAATAGAGAGGCATTCTACGGAATATTTTTGGTTTGCATCTTTCTGGTAAATCGTTCTTCTTTTTGCTAAGTATCTTTTTGGCCGAATACGAAGCAGATGATGTATCGACGGCTCCCTTTTAGTTTTTTTAGGTAATAGGACAATATCGGCGGCAGATGATTGGCTAATATCATGGAGTATATTGTATTAGGGCTCTTATGTTTGGTTTTCAATTTTCCTTTTTTTAAGGCTTGCTAGGTTATTTATTATAAATAAATAAATAAAAAATTTAAAAAAAAAGGTAAGAAGTTAGCTGGGTCGTGATAGCGACGGTTCAGGTAATACATAATTTTGTTATGGAATATTGTTCAGTTGGATCTTTTATTTAATAATTGATCATATGAGGCAATACGGTAAAATCTGAAGAAATAAGCAAACCAATTTGGATAGGCCTTTTTTTTTTTGTAAGGGTCATTACGGTAAAATCAAACACTGATATATTGCGGTATTTGTATTTATTACGTCTCTAGTGGATTTGTTGAAGCGATATGTCGCCAAAGTGACCTCTACGTGGAACTAGATTCACGATGGGATGTAAAATGGTTTGTGTTTTTATAAATTCATGCGGATAGTATTCGGCCCAAAGGAAGGATATTATTTGGCAGAACTATAAATACATCTGTGGTGATAAATACGTGACAATTATTCGGTGTCCATGTCGGTAATAGATACGGTCCAAAGATTGGTCTATTATTTGACAGGACTTATTGTCAGTGTTTGATCACTACGCCAAGATGTCAATTACGAGTTAGTATTATCATCCAAAGATGAGATATTAATGTTGTACCGGCATTTTGTGATGGGAAAATATATCATAAATTTGTTTGATTTCGGATATTCTTCGGATCATATATATGTGAGCCTAAGGTCATTATGTTGTTATCTGTATTCAATTATAAAATCTGCACCATAAAATCTCTCATTAACTTTGAGTAAATTTTAAGAGAAGTACAAAGAACTTATTCGACACACCATGATGATGAAATTTTTGCAACCATTCTATTAATGCAGGAACACGATATACACGTTTCCAACTGCTATTTGAACATAACCAAACTCAATGAAATCAAAGAATCTTTATGTAAAATGATTTTTGTAAATTTTTTGCAACAAAACTACTAACTGCAGGAATTAAAAACCATAACATAAATTGGAACCTGAAAATAGGATATAAAGATCAGCCCGTCCAAATGCTGAAATTCACAGCAACTGATCCCTCTGCTAATGCTATTGAGGTGAACATTTTAGAATATGAAATCCAAATCCAATAGACCATCATTGTTGAATCACTTTTTATGCAAGCAATGACGGAGCATCTGAATTACCAACAAATGTTCAACAAATACATATAACATCCAGCAAATCATAAGCTATATAGCGGTGCTTTTCCATCCGAAGAAAATGGAGACTCTAACGTGGGATTAAGGGCAAATGGAGACTGGGCGAAGAAAAGAGTTGCGGGTAAAGGATAGTGGGGGAGTTGAAGCCGAGATTGGGAGGTAGTTTTTATTTTATTTTTATTTTAAGAGATCATGCGGATGACAGTTTTTTGTTTCATAAATCCTGCAGATGGCAGTTTTTTTTAGGGTCAATGGTCTAAAAGGACATAAAATAGACTTAATTAGGCAAATAGGACATTAAGAAATCTTATTTGGTTATAAAGACATAGATTAGATGGGTAGACTCAAATACCCTTAATGAAGGAAAAATAAAATAAAAGGAAATTAAAAAAAAAACTGGTGCATTGGTCGTGTAACAGCGCTGTTTTGCGAACAAATGAAAGATAAAAAAACGGCGCCCAAATTTATTTTTTTTATTTATTTATTTTTTTTTCTAGATGCTATAAAAAAAAATCTTTTTTCGGGGACCATTGCATTGACCACACCGATGCAACGACCACCTCGAAGCAGAGACACAACGATAAATTGACACCGTGACGCAAAGACACCACGATCAAGAGACACCGCGGTGAAGAAACATCACAATATTATGACATTTGACGATGCAAAGACACCGCGATGCAGAGACATCGCGATGTAGAGACTCCGCATTGACCACCGCGATGAAATGACAGCATATTGCAAAGACGCCGCAATGAAGTGACACCGAGATGAAAAGACACGCGATGAAGTGACACCGCGATGCAGTGACCACCCCCCGATGCAGTGACCACCTCAATGCAGAGACACCGCGATGTAGAGACACCTCTAAAAAGTGACACCGCGATGCATTAACAACCCCAGTCCATTGACTACCCCGGTGAATTGACCCGCGATGCAGTGACACCACGATACATTGACCACCCCGGATCCATTGACCACCACGATACGGTGGCCACCCTCGATGCAGAGACACCGCGATGCAGTTACCACCCCCGATGCAGAGACACCGCGAAGCGATGACCACCTCGATGTAGAGACACCGCAATGCAGTGACCACCCCCAATGCAGAGACACCGCAATGCGGTGACCACCCCCAATGCAAAGACACCACGATACAGTGGCCACCTCCGATGCAGAGACCACCCAGATACTGAGACCCGCGATGGTCTCCGGATGCAGAGACACCGCGATGTAGTGACCACCCCCGATGCAGAGACACCGCGATGCAGTGACCACCCCAGATGCAGAGACACCGTGATGTAGTGACCACCCCCGATGCAGTGACACCGCGATGCAATGACCACCTCGATGTAGAGACACCGCGATGCAGTGACTACCCACGATGCAGAGATGCCTCGATGAAGTGACATCGCGATGTGTTGAGCACGCCAGATCCATTGACCACCTGCGATGCAGAGACACCGTGATTCGGTGACCACCCACGATGCGGAGACACCGCGATGAAGTGACACCGTGATGCAGTGACCACCCCCGATGCAGAGACACCGCGATGAAGTGACACCGCGATGCAGGGACATCGTGATGTTATAACATTTGACGATGCAGAGACATCACGATTAAGAGACACCGCGATGCGGATACACCGCGATGAAGTGACACCGCATTGCAAAGACACCGCGATGAGAGACACCACGATGAAGTGACACCGTAATGCAAAGACGCCACATTGCAGAGACATCATGATGTTATAACATTTGACTATGAAGCCGGACATTTTCGGTTTAACCCCTTCATAACATCTTATCCTCGACTACCATTAATTCACTAGTGATTGATATTTATAATTAGGGGTGAACATGGTCCGGTTCGGCCGGTTTTTATCATTTTTAAAACCGAACCATTTTATACGGTTTCAAATTTTTGAAACCAAACTAGAACGGTTTGAAGACGTAAACCTTTTTATTCGGTCCAGTTTGGTTCGGCTTGGTTCCGGTTTATAACGGTTTTCACATGGTTCTTATCTTACTCGCTTCAATTCGATCATCAATGAATCATCAACTTAAAAAAACTACTATTAATGAACAAACAACTATATTATTAAATGACATACATAATTCTCAAAATGCATAACACAAAATAGTATTTTGAGTAAGATTAGGGAAGAAAGAAGAATAGATTTGTTTCATAAGTAAGGAGAGACAGATGGAAGATAGATAACACACACACACACACACACACACACACACACACACACACACACATAAATATATATCAAATGAATAAACATGTGATACAGATTTGAGCTTTATTTAGTAAGAAAATATTAATGATTTTATGATCTCCAAAACACTGATATTGATTATTTGTACAATGTTATTGTCCAATATAACATAATTATAAGCAAATCAAAGACAATCGTATATAAAACTAAGGTTTATAAATGCATTTATCTAGATAATAAAAAAATATACATTATGCAGTTCATCAATATCATTAAGAGAAGTAAGTCATACAAATCAGCATCGACAAATATCCATAATGAAGTTCATCAATATCATTGAGAGAAGTAAGTCATTCAAATGAGCATCCACATATTTCAAATATTGGTGTTGAGCAACTATAAAGAGAAGAACGAGTTAGCAGTGGTGAGTTGTGCACCGAAATGTACTCAAGATTCTTTCAAAGGGTTGAAGACAATTCTGTGAAATGATCAACAAAATTTGAATATGTAGGATATGAAATTAACTATGTAGCAGCACTATATTACACATAAAAAGTTCAAATAGATTGAGATAGATAGTAAAAAGCGTATAGATGATTTAAAGTATTAGATGTAGGTGTGTGTGTGTGTGTGTGTGTGTGTGTGTGTATATATATATATATATATATATATATATATATATATATATATATATATATATATATATATACTAGTCATAAACCCGTGCATTGCACGGGGACGTATGACAATGTGATTACCTTTAGATAAAGGGGTGGGTAGTCCTACGTCATACCCCATTGCACCCTACCACTCTTCCACCCTGCCCTACCCACCGCTATCATACCCCACCCACCGCCCTATCTTACCCTACCCGATATCACCATATCTTACCCTCGACATCCTACCTACCTTACCCATTACACACTGCACTCCACTTTCACCCCAACCCTACCCTACCCTATCCTACTCATCATACCATCCTACCTTCCCAGCACCCCATCCTTCTCTATCCTACCTAACCCACCACCCCACTGTACCCTACTATCACCCAACCCTACCCTATCCACCATTCCACTATACCCCTATCTTACTCACCACACCAACATACCTTACCTTACCCACTACCCCAACCTATCCAACCCTCCCCAACCCTACCTTACCCACCTCTTCACCCTACCCTACCCACCATCATACCCTGCCCTACCCACCACCATATCCTACCCACCCGATATCATATCTTACCCTCGACATCCTACCTACTTTACTCATTACCTACTCTACACCACTTTCATCCACCCAAACCCTACCCTACCCTACTTTACCCATCATACCACCCTACCTTCTCCCCACCCCACCCTTCTCTACCCTACCCAACCCCCCACCCCACCGTACCATAACACTACCCAACCCCACCCTATCCACCATTCCACTCTACCCTATCTTATCCACCACACCACCATACCTTACCTTACCCACTACCCCAACCTATCCTGCCCTACTGAACCCTCCCCAACCTTACCTTACCCACCACTTCACCCTACCCTACTCTACCCTACCCACCACCCAACCTACCCTATCCACCATTCCACTATACTCTATCTTATCCATCATACCACCATACCTTACATTACCCACTACCCCAACCTATCCTACCCTACTCAACCCTCCCCAACCTTACCTTACCAACCACTGCACCCTACCTACCCACTAGAATGTGTGAAGTAATCTGTACATATCAGATTCTTAGACATGATACTGTACATCTCCAGCTCTCTTTCACAATCTGTAGATCCCTTTTTGTTTTCCGTGCTACTTTAATTTAATTTTCATTTTTTATTTTTTTACATTTCACCAAGCAACTGCATTTTATGATATAATTTTTGTAGCGAAAAATATTGGACACATTCACAAACATTCATACAGTTTCTCTCAACTAATCAAATTATATTCCTACAAATGGAAAATAAGTTTCACGTGATGATTATAGTGTTGATATGAAATGATCAAGAATTAAAATTGCCATAAACAGCTTTCAAAAATTAATATGTTACAAACTAAAACAGAATGATTTTGACGTATCCAGACTAATACCAATCCAAGCCATTTCATGAAAAAAATGTGAACAATTAACCAACCAACAAAACTACTTGTTACAAATAAGATCTTGTTGTTGCATCGAAACATATAAATGTTGACTAATCTGGCTACCATTGAACTTGGTAAAATGAAATAGTTGAATAATTGAAAAATGAGATTATTCAGGAATATTTTCAAAATAACAAAATAGGTTTACTTTAAACAAAACAGGTTTATGTCTCACAACAACAAAACAAAAAACAAATTATATAGCATTTAATTTCTATAAATTAATATCATGATTTTTTTTGTTTTGATTTTTACTTCTGGATTGCCGAGTAATTTAGCATACGGTGTTTCAAAAAAGCCTTTATAATTATTCTCATTTAAAATTTAATAATGAACCATAATAATTTAGTAAAGTTAATAGTTTAATATTGTATAATTTATGATAGAGATTCTGATGCAATATACTTTAGATAGAGATTTTGTAAAACAGGAAAAATGGTATTTGAGTCTGTAAGATAGAGAATCTGTTAGGAGATTCTGATGCAAGTGCTCTAACACTAATAATAAAGATGTACTCCCTCCATTTTTTTTTATCTGTCACATTTCAGTTTTTGCCATTTTTTTTATTTATCTGTCATTTTACATTTCCAATGCAGCATTTATTATTTTTTCCTCATTTACCAATAAAATATTTACATTTCCAATAAAAAAAATACAATTCCAATACAAAGAACTCATTTACCAACAAAACATTTACATCTCCAATAAAAAAATACATTTCCAATACACATATTAATTATTTTCTTAATTTGTGTTATTCTTCTCTCTGCGACACATATATAAAAACGGAGGGAGTAATTAGGAAAATGTAACACAAAACAAAGTAGTAATTATATGCAAAGGTTAAGTAATAAAGGGACATAAAATGAAACCAAGAAGTTCAATAGAAAAAAGTACCCAATTATAATTACAAATTCAATTGAGGCACTGAAAACCCTACATTAAAAGTTGAAAGAAATGAAATATGGAAGAAAAAAAGTAGACGACATAAGAGTAAAGGACAACATTTATTTATAAATGTAGACGTTTTTTCCTAGTTTTATCTCGCTTATCCTGCCATGCTTTTGTGTCCAGAGCGTGGCAATGTCCGCTAACACCAATCCACATGTTGCAAGCATCGGGCATGTCACAAACGAAACAATAACACTGCAATGGCAAGACAAATGTTTCAGCAACACAGGATAACATACTACTACCATACCCTTAAAACAATATAAAAAGAGATAGTAAATTGATAGAAAGAATACCAGCTCAAAGTAGTGTTCGTGAGGTGACCTGTCAAAAGGGTACGTTACACACACGTGTCTGAAGTGGGGGTAATCTCTACATGCCACCTACAAAAAAACAATATTTAAGATATGAACAACATTATTTAAAAAAATATGTAGTTTGGATACACATATTTAGTCAGTGATTGTAATACAAATAGGAAGATACCTGCCCCTTTTCGGCAACCACATAAACATCAGAACCATCAGAAATGTCGACAGTAGCAACAAAAGAAAACTGAGGGTGAAAATCGATAATGAAACAGTCGTCGGTCTCCTCCAGAGGGGACATATGTGTATCATTTGGAGACCCCGGTGGGGGAGAGCATCCATCAGGTGGATTGGTATGGACCGAAACCCATTTTTGTCGAGGTCGGACCATGGTTATTTCAGTTTTCTCAACCTCGGACATATGTTGAATAATTGTCAAAGAAATAATTGGAGGTGGACGTGGACATGAAGGATTAAAATCCAGAATGAAACAATCTTCATTCATTTCTAAAATTTTCATGTGGTCGACATTTTTGGCACACGATATTGGCGTGTCATCTACGTAGACGACAATTTCCGGAGAAGTACTATGTTTCGATGTATTGTTCTGAAGAGAATGGACCATTTTTGTATTGGGACTGAAATTTAGGAATGTGATTGAGGTTATTGGGATTTAAATTTTGGAATGGGATTGAAGTTTAAATAAGGAGTGAGAGTGCGATTGGGGTAGTTTTTTGTGGGAGTAGTGGGTTTACTAAATATCCCATAACTGCCGCATTTGTCATGTTCCCAGCACGTTTGTGTGAAGTTGAGAGAGGAAAAAAAATTAAAAAGCAAAGTAGTAGAAAAAAACCCATTATTTTCTACCCACTATTTATTCCCACCTAAGTTTGTTAAAAGGCACGTTTATGTTCCCTGCACATTTGTGTGAAGTTGAGAGAGGAAAAAAAATTAAAAAGCAAAGTAGTAGAAAAAAACCCATTATTTTCTACCCACTATTTAGCCACTATTTCTATCCACTACCTATGATTGGCACGTTTGCTCAATGATACTCTTTAGCCACAATGTTTTTATCCGTTTCATTAGAAAAAAAGGAAATTAACCAACCCAGTATTACCACAACTTCCATTCTAGCTCCCCACTATTCCATGATCCGTTTTTTAATAAGATTTATCTTTTATTTTTAGCGGGTTATCGGATATTGAAAACGGTTTTTACAGTGTATTTTCCGGGTCAATTAACGGGTAATTGGGTTAAAACCCTTCCTCTAAATATATATATACTAGTAGGAAACCCGTGCGATGCACGGGATAGAGTATACTTTAAAATATTAAATTTTACAAATGTTCATGTTCCAATAAATGTTTTGTCAATCATTATATTTGAATATGAGGTAATGATTTATATATTTCAATCAAAAGCATCACAGTAATCCAACGTTTTTTTTTATAATTAAAAGTACTTAAAAACCAAGGCATAAAATAAGATGAAAAAATTGTATTCCCCTTATTTTATTTATAGGGACTATATATATAACCGGATCTTATTCCACTTATAAAGTCATTCTGTTACCAAAATGAAAAGCAAGTCATTCTACTTCAATTGACAACCTTATAAAGTCATTCTCTTTAACAAAAACCAACCAAGCACATTATCTCACTATAACATGATGGATCCTTCAGATTTTTCCTAGAACAGATGAGAGGGGTTGTGTTATTGCATAAAAAAAAAAAATTTGCAACATGACAGGCCAACAATGCAACACCAGTTATATTCTTGCTGCAACACTTATATAAGCTGGACTAATTAATGAAATCAGGAAAATGATGAGATGGCCAAAAAATCTTCAAAAATAGGCAATGTACTTGTCAAAGTCTCTATATTTGCACTATACATACACATCTTAAGACTTCAAAATCATAATAACAGCCTATTCAGATAGAGCCTTTGCAGCTTGCAGCCATGTTTCTCTTCATATCCGGCACAAACATACTCCTTTCGTCCAAAAATATAAGTCAACCCAGAATTTTCACAAAAATTAAGAAAGTAGTTAAATGTAATTAATGTATGGTAAAAATGCCGAATTCACCCTTTGAGTATCATAAATGCAACAGTTAGAG
Organism: Gentiana dahurica var. dahurica; assembly: GCA_024500145.1. Taxonomy (NCBI): domain Eukaryota; kingdom Viridiplantae; phylum Streptophyta; class Magnoliopsida; order Gentianales; family Gentianaceae; genus Gentiana; species Gentiana dahurica. The sequence continues at coordinate 129,621,933 of CM044896.1, forward strand.
TACCTAAAAGTGGTTGGATGGATAATTAGGGGTAAGATGTGCAAAAATGTTAATAAATAATCTCTTGGTATTGTGAATTATTTATATTGTGGGACAAAATGAAAAAAACTATGATGACTAATATTTTGGCACGTAGGAAGTATCAAGCACACAAAAAAACTCATACCATTACAGACTCACAATTTCATATTTTTGAAAATGAAAAGTAAGTCAAAAGAGAGCTACCAACTGAGAGAATACATGGCACATTTGGCTTGCGGGGAGACCATCTTCTCAAAGCTCCCCAAAATGACAAAGATAACCAATCAATAAGACTTGTATTGTGGGAAATATGGAGATGTGATGGAGCTAGCCTGCAAAACCTAATAAAGAAGATAAAGCTCACCCAAAATCAGCCGCTAAGTTCTTAATAAGTGGTCAGGTTATATATATAATAAACACTAATCATTTCTTCCGGTTGTCTCGGAAGAAATGGGTAAAATTGTAAAAAGCCGACCACTTTATAATCAATACAACTTTTTTTTATGTGTAATAAAATTATAGTTTAGTGGCAATAATACTACTCTATTGAGAATTTATCGTTTGTTTTGATCATACTATAACACACTTTAACTTGACAGCACTGAAAGTTAATGTAACGATTGAGTCAATATTAACTCCGGGAAAGAAATATAATTAAGCCTTGAAGAACAATCATCAAACCGAGCAAAGTGATATGGCAATGAAAAATAAAGAGCCTTAACCTCATATTATAAGCATAGTTCCCCATTGAATTCTTTGCCTCCACCTTCAGCTTAACCTCTTAATATCTTGAACCCTTCTCTAGCTTTCACCAATTTATCAATGCCAGAACATTAAAGAAACCATTTGCAACAGAAGTGAACATGAAAGAAACTTAGATGGAATAGAACATTTTTTTTTCAGACTAATAAAGCTGAAACCATATTAAAAAGGTTAAGGTGCGAAATCCACTTCAAGTTGATGTTTAAAAGATATCAAAGAGAATGTAAAAATAAAAAATTAAAAAACTTCATAAGACTGATTGGAAACAACCCAAAACAAAAGTAAATTTTGGAACATAGCAGGATATTTTTTCTTATTTGCATACTTCCTTTTTATTATAATCCTAATAGATGTGAACCACATTCCTACTATCATGGGTAAAATTAAATTATTTAGTCATCTAAATTTCCCATAAAAACCTATACTTCACAGTAAAAAAATCAAATTCAAAGAAGAAAATGCAAGTCAAAAGTTATTGAAATTGTGAAACCCATTAATATGTAACATCACCTAAAAGGAAACTTCAAAAGGAAACTTCCGGCATCCACTTTCACTTAATAGATCAACCTTGCATCAGTAGGGCTGAAGGTGTGGTTCAGAACCATGCTTCATAGTTAATGAAGCAAACAATATCCTGCTGTGAAGGAGAAGGTCCACGATAATTGAATATGCGCAAGTAACAGCCCGATTAGAGAGCTTACTTCGTCTGCAATCTAAAGAGCACAAAGAGAAAATATTACTTCACCAATAAGTAGTATGAAAATAATCTTTTACGACATGTACTTCCAGATAAGCTTTCCTCTATGAATCACATGTTCACAGTAATTAAGCCAAAAAATGCCTTCAATCAGACCACTGATGTATTAAATAGACCATTTTGTAGAAATAAGTACATGAAATACCTTGTAGATTGTGCTGAAACCCATGACAATCCAAAAGAACAAACAGCTAGCCCCTTCAGATTATATTACATCATTTGTGAAGAAAATAATTCTGGGTCGCCAAATGTAAAATATATTAGCCTATGAATCGTGATATATATTTGATAGCATGAAGTATATACAGGAAATGAGGTTACCAAATAAATATAGAATGGAAAACATTAAAAACATACCATAATCGTGCGCAAATAAAACTTGAACCACAATGCAATCGCTTCAACCTTGAACTACCTTCAGATAATGAAAACACCCAGCAATCCCGTTACAATTTTACAATGAATACTTCAATAGTGTAACCACTATGAATCAAATAGCAGTGAAAGTTTCAAAAGCTTAAAAAAAAAAAAAATAGCAGTGAAAACATCAAAATTTCATAGCCTTTTTGTGAACAAAAGAATTACTATTGGTAAATGAATCCGGAAAAAAATTTATGCAAGAAGAAACCATAAAGAAAAAAACCGATAAAATTGGAGTGATAAAATTGCATACTACAACGGACGCTCGCTCGAATGACATCCGGAACAAACCCTTTGTGTACCTTTTCAGATTAGATGTGATTTTGTTTAAAGAAAAAATTTGTACATGAAATTCGCAGAGAATCGATAATGGGCTGATTGTCTTTTGGAAAATGGTGATTTAGTTTCGCAGATTAGATGACAGGATACGGTTATGTATTTTCGTTGATGATATGTGAGTTTTCAACTTGGATGGAGAATGGTGGGTTACAGGTATGAACGTGGGGGAGTTGGGGAGAATTTAGGTTAATCGTGGGGGAGGGGAGCTTCGGGAGAGAAAGAGAAAGAGTGGGAACGTGTTTTTTTTTTTTCCTTCTTTCTTTTCTTTTCGTCTGCCGGGTTTGGGTCGGGTCAATTGGCCTATTACGGGTCAATTGACAGTTATTTCCTTAAAAATATAATATAGATATATATATACTAGTCGAAAATCCGTGCAATGCACGGGGATATATAAATTATCATTATATAATAACAAAAAATATTGAATTCATCTATACGTGCTGCAGTCCCCGAAAAAAAAACCCCGAACCTTTACCGAAAATCATCGCAGACCGTTCATTTTTTTTTTCCCTTTTTTATTGTCTGACACAAAGCAATTGGGGGGCCAGATCTCTTTTTCGGTAGTCTTTTTGTGGACTTATTCAGGGGACCTAGCTTTTCCGTATAGATAATGAATTTGATATTCATAACCTCCGAACCAATGAAATATAAATAAGACCTGAAAATAGTTCAAAAGTTGTTAGTACTTCAAGCAATAAAAACGTAATGGGTTAAAAACAAACCATACGTGCAAATATAGCTTCTTATGTACAGTCAGTGAGTAATGAACAGAATGATACAAAGAACTTAATGGGTAAAAACAAACCATACGTGCAAATATAGCTTCTTATGTACAGTCAGTGAGTAATGAACAGAATGATACAAAGTCAATCATTTGATTGGAACACATGAGCCTTGTTTCATCACTAAATCCAATGGAGCAATCCATAATTGTCCAAACTTCAAAGTCTAAAGTACTGCAATAAAAACTTCTTTCAACATGGTTTATAAAGTTGTCAAATTATGAAAGAAAACTAAGGGAGCAAGATCATTTAAAAATAAGAATCGTCATGCACAGAAATGTACTAACTCGGCAATCAACGAAAGAACTAAAAATGTTTAGCGAAACTTCAATATTAGAATAATAATTGTAGAATAAAAAAAGGAAAAGAGTACAATAATAGATGCGAATGATAATTACTTTAATACATTTTTTTTTTGTAACTCAATGAAGCAAACTCATTATGAACTGTTTTGACAGACTACAAATGCAAAGGAATGATGTGAAATTGGTAAAATCGTATTCATCAGTTAAAGCTCTATGTATAAGCTCTATGTTTTAATACAGATACAACGATATTATACAATTTATACTATCACAAAGCAATCACATAAAATATTCATCTTCCAGGATGCTGATTCATTCGCTACAGACTCATGTATTTCCCCGCACAATGGTACCATGGCCATAAAAGATATTGTTCCAACACTTCCAACGGCCAAATCTTCAGCAAAATGGTCAATAACACTATGATTTATTTATACACTTCCATGAGATCATATAAAAACCTGGAACAAACAGAAAAAGATTTCATATAAATTCACCCCTAAATCAAACTACATAAGCAAGAAAGCGATGATGTATCATAGCCAAGCCGGGGCACTAATATATATAAGATGAGATAATAACGAATAAATGTGCACCCACTTTTAAACATAGCACTCATTTCATAAGAAACAAACATGATCCACGATATGAGCCGGAAAGGATAGATGTCAATGTTTTTTAGTAATAATAAGCAATTTAACTAATGTAAAAGTTTAGCAAAATAATAAAACCGACAAAAAATCCCCAAATCGGTTCGAGTAAGTCAAAATCACAAAGCCCCCCGAAAATGTTTTTTTTTTAATTTTATTTTAAAAAATGTCCAGAACTCCTAGCAAACTATGAACCCATTTGTATAGCAAACAATATCAATCAAGACGTGACAAAAGAAGGTAACTCCATGATCAAAATAAACTCAAGAACCCTACCCACAAAATTATGGCATCAAGAAATCACGGCAATGATTTCAAATAAAAAAATCTGAAAATATAATAGCAACCATACCTTTCGTGGTGTTGCGGTAAAAGTGTTTCTTACCTTGAATTATTGCGTATTAGTTATTATATCAGTTCAGCTTCAAACATCAAATTCATTACCAACAATCAATTCGGATAAACAAAACAATAATTTTTAAAGTTACTTAAAACTTTTTCATGACTTCTACCTAAACGCAGAACTCGTGGATGAATTTAAGCAAAAAAACGAACTCACCTTGCATAGTCATTCAGGCCTTCACATATGCGTTGTGCAATGATGCTTGAAGCAATGGGTCAGCACAGCTAGGTACGTTCAAGCATAATAAAATATTTTACAAAACATTAAAATATTTAAAATGACATCAAAAGAACTACTACTAACTAATCTCTATAGTTCCACAATAAAAAACAAAAACTAAAAAGCCATAACCATAAGTGGCAGAGCACGGACGAAAGAGAATAAAACACTGAAAATGAAACTCACCAGCCGCGGAAGCACAAAATGCATAACATAAGGATTTTCCAACCAGCACATGTTATAGTCGAGCGATTACCATCTTGGCCTGTTCAAACACGATCCCAACATACATTTTGAGTCTGGATGGGTTGTAGATTGTCCCAGCCTTGCTACCGCAGCACTATTATGAAAACCCAGTTAAATAAAAAAATCCCAAAAAGATAGAGTGCGTGTGTGGCAAAAGTGTGTGCAAGTGTTTCTTTCGTATCCGTATAATTAAAAGTGCTTTACTGATTTCCCAATCACAGAATCCAATGTAAACAAAGCCCCAACATTAAATTCCTTTGGCCGCTAACAGAGGAGCTAAAATTCAAATATTTACAAACCACCATAGCCACAGGATGAGCAGCCCATACACAAAAAATCAACAGTAACAATGGTGTGCACATGTACTCATGAAACCCCCCAATATAAAAAATAGTAATGGCAACAGCATCTGCTTCAAATGATTATTCAAGTCATGTGATATGATCTTGAAAGAAAGAAAGTATGAGGTTGCCTTGCCTACCTGCTGAAAGTTGAAGAGAACATGTGAAAGTCAAGGCAAATGAACTTGAAGAACAGAAGATGCTTTAAATGGATTCACATGATTCCAACCATATATGGTAAACATTTTAATGGAATGAATTACAACCAAAAAGTGACTCATAATGTAGGGTCACAAATGGAAATAACAGTGTTTATATACCCGTGTGAGGTAGGTAGCGCTTTGACGGATAATCTCATGAGTAAGCGATTCAAAACACCCGATTTGATATGGTCACCAAATATAGATATATACAGAAGACACAATATCAAAGTACATAAATACAATGAATTATTTTATGAATCAATGACTGGACCTGGAATGCATCACTCAGTAACTGCAACGAAAATTCAATACATTAAAAAATTTGTTCTATAAATATTTTCCTCTAAATATATAAATGAATATCACAACACCAACACCGTAAATGGATAACTTACATGAATTCCTTCAGATTCGTTGAAACTGAATTCGGAAGAAGAAACCCTTATTATTAGTATAAAAAACGAAACTTAAAAAACCCAAAATAATGTTCAGTATTTTTTATGTTGTACCTGAATAAAAAAAGTACTTGTATAATCTGAAATAATATCATGAAAAACGATGATTTTGAATATCATTCTAGAAAAAACATTGATTCGGGATAGGATTTATTAGCATCATGACCTTCAAAGAGATTGTGTTACAGATGATAGAAATTACCTCAAAGGACCATCTGTCACTTTCACTTACATTAACTGAAATCTCCTTTTGTTATCCGGAAGCATCTGTTCTTATTGATTATAACTTCTATATGAATTTTGAGTTGAAATTCAAAGGGGAGATGGATGAGAAACCGCATAAACAAACAGCTTCCAAATGATTCCAACCCGTGCACACCAACCTGACCCAGAACTTTTCCACCGGTAGAAAACCTGCGAGAGATGAAAAGAAAATAATTGACGTATGACCGAGCACCTAGCCTCCCAGAGATGTTGCTCCTGCAGCCTACAAACACTAAAATTTCAATTTTTAAACAAAAACAAATTGCAAAAAACAAAATCATTGAACCCTAAAATCGATTACGACTTTCGTGAAGAACAAAGTACCAAACATTCGCCATTCTGATTGCAGGTGTACCCAACACCAAGCTTCAAAACAGTGAAATATAATTAAAATAAAATCATAAAAAAAAAGGAAAATAAAAAATGAAAGCCAAATCGAAAGGGAAACACTAAAATTTCAATTTTTAAACAAAAAACAAATTGCAAAAAACAAAATCATTGAACCATAAAATCGATTACAAATTTCGTGAAGAACAAAGTACCAAACATTCGCCATTCTGATTGCAGGTGCACCCAACACCAAGCTTCAAAACAGTGAAATATAATTAAAATAAAATCACAAAAAAAAAGGAAAATAAAAAATAAAAGCCAAATCGAAAGGGGAAGTGTTACCTTCGCACTCTTGCTTCTGGTAAGGATGAGAGAACATCTGAAATGGGATGTTGAAATAGTTGGACGTGGGGATGAGGGATTTGATGAATAGTGGGTGATTCCCACATAATTTCCATGTTCCCACGTTGACAGGGAAAAACAAATTAAAAACAAATGGAAACAACTGCCTCCCTCACGTCTACCACATTCTGTAGTCAATTGGAAAAAAAAATAAAATAAAAAAACAAATAACATGCGGATGACAACAAAGAGCAAACATATCTTATTCCCAAAAAAATAAGCATATGTTATTCCCAAAAAATAAGCAGGTCACGTGTGCACATTATCTAATCCCAAAACCGCCCGCATATTTAAAAATAAAAAAAAAAAACCGCAGAAACAAATGAACAAATAACAATCACATAACAAAGACACTATTCTCACTACTCCCATTATAACACTACGCTCATTATAACTGCCACACTATTCCCAAAACCGGCCGCATATTTAAAAAAGGAAAAAAACCGTAGGAAAAAGTGGAGAAATAACAATCACATAACAAACACACTATTCCCACTAACAATCCATTATCCGTTTTTTAATAATATTTTTCTTTTATTTTCTACCGGGTTTTCGGGTATGGAAAACGGATTTTATAGTGTTTTTTCCGGGTCAATTAACGGGTAATTGGGTTAAAACCCTTCCTATATATATATATATATATATATATATATATATATATATATATATATATATATATATATATTGCAACAAAAAAATGACCATCAAGTTTCAAGAAAGGACCATTTGAGATTTGTATATCATTGAAGAGCAAGTCCATTAACGCCTACCTTAAAGAGTAGTTGTTGTCTTTATTCTGGTCGAAGAGAAAAACTCTAAAAACTGCATGAACCTCTGACAATAGATTAGGCAAACTGCTCTCTACCAGCATTATGTTCCCCCTCCCTCCCCCACACACACACACACATATATATATATATATATATATATATATATATATATATATAAAGGACTATCTTCTTACACTTATCAAGAGAGTACGTTTGGATATTCCACACGCCTTCCATTCTGACCGTAAATGAGTCCGGAAAATATATACTATTCTGGCCAATTTATGGTCAATTCACACAACAACCATTCTGACCCAATTTGAGTCAGAATACGATCATTATACTGATTTTATTCTAGTCAAAATTTTGAATGTTTTTCATACTCAATAACGGTCAGAAAGACATTCTGACTAAAATTGAGTGAAAAAAACTTTTAATATTCTGTCTGAAATTCAGTCAGAATCAATAGTGGTGCTCTTATATTGTTGTTGTTATCCTGACCAATTCTAGCCTGAATGTGTAAAGTATTCCGGACTCAATATTGGTCAGAATGATGCTCTGACTATATATGAGTTTGGATAACTTCAAACTGTCTACATAAAAGATGGTCAGAATCAACCAGTGTGGACTCTCAACACATATATTCTGATCATATTTCAGTATGGATAATGTGTCACATTCTGACCAAACTTTGGTCAGAATGAACGCGCGTAAAATAAAAAAGAAAGGGTGAAATTGAAAATAAATTTCGGTGTGATAAGATAAAAATTGATGTGAAAAGATATTTCCAATAAAAAAACAACTTTGATACTTTACGTATTTCATCAGACGAGGTTACAAGATCTCCTGCAGCAGTATGACGGTTAGTTTTGGGTTGATGGTTTTTTTTTGGGTTTTTTATATATTAGTGGGTAATAAAATATTATAAAAATGATTGAAATAATGATTAGAAAGTTAAAATATTATATAGATAAAAAGAATGAATTGTGAGAGAAATTGAAATAAAGTAGTATAATTAATAAAATAATGTTAAAAAATGTATTAAAATAGATAAAGTGAAATGGTGAAAGATGATTTAATATTTTTTTTATTTGTTGTAGAATAAATGATTGGTAATGTAATATATAAAAAACTCTAAAAAAAAAAACCGCAATCCAAAATACCCAAAACAAACAAGAGCGTAGTGTCTTCTTGTGGATATTGGGTCATGATTTTTCTTCTCATCACTCTGTGGGGCTAGGATAGAGAGGTCCTGTGGCGAGGAAATCGCCTTTGCTCCAAGGGTAAAAGATCTTTCACCATTGCACGCTTGCTTGATCGGAAAAAACCAAGATGAATCGGTTGGACACTTTCTACAAGTTATTATATATTATTATAAATAAGTTATACTTTTTTCTGTATTAAATCGTGATAATAATTTTATGTTTTCTTCTTTACCAAGAAAGAGAATGTAAAATCGCGATATTTAAAAGATGCAGAAAAGATTTGTTTATCTGTACTATGAAAATTACGGTACCATATTGTCGATATAAAAAAAAAAATTTGCGCCTTCAAAAAAAAAAAAACAAGAACCAAATTATATATAAAAAATAAAACAAAAAAACTGCGTGTGATAGTCATGGGTTTGGAAGGAAAAACCTACTTATTTGGCTCCTAGTCCTAGTTTAAAAAAAAAAAAATTTAGGCCCTCGCCATTCGAAAAAAAAAACAGTAACCAAATTATATATAAAAAAATAAAACAAAAAAACTGCGTGTGATAGTCATGGGTTTGGAAGGAAAAAAACCTACTTATTTGGCTCCTAGTCCTAGTTTAAAAAAACAAAAATTATTGTAGTTTGCGAGATTCGAAACCAAGTCTCATGTCTAGTATAATTGAGTGCTAACCATTAAGGTAATACATTCCTTGTTCATATAAATACAGTATATATATATATAATATTAGGTCAAAATTTCATGGGGCCCTTAAATTCATTGATTTTCGGGGAGGCTCCGGGCTATGGCCCCCATGGCCCCCCCCCACAGGGGCGCCCCTGTATATATTTGCCAAAGTCGCAAATGTATTACAATACATGCATGTTTACTTTAGTGCTGCTGCTGCTACTTATATCACTTTGCTTACCATTTCTGATTACCGGTGTTAAAGGTCATGGAATTATGAACAATATCCTTAGTTTCAATAGAAATTATCAATTTTCCAAGTATATTTGTAGTATTTTTCATCTTTACTAAGTATTTTCCCCTTTACAAATATTTTTGTTAAGTTGTATACTTCCGCTCCAAATACAGACGTCTCATTGACAAGATAACCGTTGGATGGATATTGAACTTACGTGTATATGTCTTACGTGTTGCACTGACTGCTTCGTTAAAACCCATTAACTTAAAAAAATGTGGGAAAAAACTTAGTCAAAGGGAAAAAGAGTACTGTCATTGTTCTTCAGGACCAAACACTCAAAATAGTTTTGAAGTTGTGACTCTTTTTAACGACAACAGTCTTTCAATCGTACGCATTCCGGTATTATAAACACATTAATTGATGTAGGAATAATCTTAGTGAGCAAATCTGACAGATTGTCACTAAAGTGTACTTTTTGTATATCAACTCTCTTCTAGAGTTCATGGAGATAATCAAATGTAGGGGCTAATTAGTGTCATACCACTACTCACTTGTGCAACACATGTAACATAGTTAGCACTGTAATCATCTAAACAATGGGGAAGTATTATAATCACAATTTTCATGCATTTAAACTGTCACGCATCGTAATGCTATAAAATTCATGACATTAAGCATGTGTCACTTATACATTCCTTCCTCAATAGGAATCAACTCAATTGGTCATATTACATTGAACATGAATGTTGACGACCTTTCAACTTAACAATATGCATGTTGCGATTTTCATTAATGAAATCCATCAGAGACTTTCATATAAATGCTTATATCTAATGGCTTATAAATATGCAATCATGACGTCATATAAAGCTCATAGTTGGCGCCAGAATCATTAAGTAACAGAACATAATGTAACGGGAGAATTTAATATATCAAAATCAATATTTGGTCACTATAAAACCAAATTTTCAAATCAAAATCAACCTCTATTGCTTATTCACTTTTACCGATTCTATGTGCTTCTAGCACTTAACTCTGACTTGGGTTTTGGATCCAGATTATTAGCAAATTATGAGGCAAATATGTCGTCGACGACTATGAAATTTACTATAAACTTCTCCCACGAATCATTGCTAATTCGATATTAGCATAAACCAAATCCACATCAATATATGGATTGGTTGTTCTGCAACCCCAATATTTAATCATTTGATGCACGTGCAATTTCATTTGGGGTTTTTGTCTCCAAGACGCATCTCTTTAATAGTATTCATGAGTGACTGACTATGAATTCAATTACCGCGGATTTTTATCTTTCACACAGATCGGTCTTTTACGCTTCTAGCGTAGAGAATTATCATCAATCATATTTTCTTTGGTGCATTTTATAAGGAGTCACTTTTGTATTTTCAATAAAATCATCTGGAAGATTACTTGCTAAATATGGCAAGTTAATTATTTTCGTAACTTTTAGTTTAGATCGACTGATGTATTGAAGATCTTTTATGAAATTTTATGGCATTCTTTTATTGAGATGAGGTTTTCTTATCTCCCCCTGATGCTGGAAAATGATCTTCAACAAAATGTATTAGTTGCACCGAGCTATAACTTGATACTCTGTCATTGCTTCAAGCAGTTTACACATTTCGAAACACAGGTGTTTCATTAGATCAACCCTATGGTCAAATGATATTTCACTTTTGTTTCCAATGATGATAAACTTTAATTTTAACTATCTCATTGTTAGGAAATCACTAGTTTAACGCAGCGGAATTTAAAATTTGATTTCCTTTTCTAGATCGTTCTTCGTTTAATGCAATAAACACGTTAAGTAGTTTGACGGTTATACCTTAGATGATCTACAAGATCGTCGCTTTGACCGCCAACGGAGAGTAGTTCAATGCGCAAGCCGTCCACGCGTCCGGCCTCTATCGCTAATCCACACGAACCCCTCGCCGGAATCCTCCTTGGATTGCTATCAGAAAAACTCCGGCTGCTAGACCGGACCTTTTCTTCCCTCACAAACTCACTATGGAGAGCTCTTTATTTTACACAAGAATTATGAACTCTTGCAATTGTGTTGTACAAAAGAGCTTGACACCCACTTCCTTTTTATAGAGGAGGTGGCGCCCCAATTCTAGTGTGGAGGAGAAGAAAACATTTTCCCAATAAAATAAGGAAAATCAATTAGATTGATTTATCTCTTTAATTATAATATTTTGTCAATATCATATATTGATTATAATTATCTTATTACCATAAATCTATTTTTCCAAAATCAATTAATATCCTATATTAATATTATGGCAATATTTATTAATTAAAGTGCACAATCCAAGTGTATCTCATACACCCAAAAGTGGCGCCCCTTTAGTCAATAAATTGACTTCCGGAATATTCTTTAATTAATATAATTTATATATAATTAATATCTTGTATTTTATTTATTCATAATAAATAAATACCACCATATTAATTTACCACTATAACCTTTATAGTCTGAGATAAACTTTCCTTATTTGGTTATCAACTATAACCGCATTTTAATCCGACTCGATGTTCATATGTGTGTGACCCGATAGGCTTCGAATATGTTGGCCGTAGACACAAAGTGCAATTTACCAAAATGCCCTTCATACCTAACGATCACGGGATAGCGTCTAGCAACACACCGTGACCCCCAATTATCGGAAGAGTCAAAAGCAATGACTACTACCTTTCATGTGAAGCGATTACCGTGTAACTTACAATCCTATCGCTATAATAATATCCATACGATCGTATCTCGAGTGTCAATACATTGACGATCGTATCTTATAATCTGGATATCATGCTCTCTCGGAATAACACATTTACTCCCACTTTGCAAAGATTCTCGAGAGCTAGACATTCCTTATAAGAAGGCCATTTCGGATATTCAATCCCTATCATAGGATACGCGATTCCCGGACGACCAATCATGTATACTCCGCATGCTTCAATATCATACCCAATCACTACCGCATGATCGCCCGTGGTTAGGAGAAATCTCAATAGTGTCAAAGCATGACAATCCACACCGTGATGCCATGAAGACTCCGGTCAAAAGGATAATTACACAACCGCCACATAGTGTGACACTTAATGTAAGTGGGTCAGTCTAACGTACGCATTCTCTAATACACGTCCACGTACAGTCCAAGTGTCTCTACACTTCGATAGACGAGATCTATCCCTACCTTCTAAAAGGTAGAAGACATCCAATACGTGCTAGTCTGATTATACTATCAATGTCCCATTTGATAATATGTAAGACTAGAGACATTTAAGTACCAACCTTGTTATAGTGATTAGAGATCTCATCAACCATAATCACTATCATGGTTTCTCTATCACTGATTGATACTAGGGACGTTACTATATATATACAACAAATAATATGAAGACAAACAATATATATAATAACATAAGTGCTTTTATTAATCATAATAAAGTTATTACATGAACTAAATAGACGGTAAATGACCCGACCGGTCGGATCCGGTCCGACCCGATTGGGTTTAGGACACCTTTCCAACAATCTCCCACTTGGCCTAAAGCCAATCACCCATATGCCTAAGCCCGTGCAAGTGAACATGTTTCTCATGCTTAGCTTGAGACAATGCCTTGGTTAACGGATCGGCTATGTTATCATCCGTGTGGACTTTCTCTATCTTTACATCTCCTCTATCTACTATCTCTCTAATCAAGTGATAGCGCCGTAGCACATGTTTGGACTTCTGATGAGACCTTGGTTCCTTTGATCGAGATATCGCTCCATTATTATCACAATACATAGGCACTGGACCTTCAATGGAGGAACCACACCAAGTTTAGTAATGAACTTCTTCATCCAAACCGCTTCCTTTGCCGCCTCCGAGGTCTGCTATGTATTCGGCTTCCGTTGTAGAATCTGCAGTAGTCTCCTGCTTGGAACTCTTCCACTCACTGCTCCGCCGTTAAGCGTGAAAACAAATCCAGTTGTGACTTAAAGTCATCCTTGTCGGTTTGGAACCGGCATCCGTGTAACCTCGTAATACTAAATCATCATTCCCGAAAACCAGGAACATATCCCTGGTACGTCTCAAGTACTTAAGGATATTCTTGACAGCAATCCAGTGACCATCACCTGGATTGGACTGGTACCTACTAGTCATACTAAGAGGGTACGAGACGTCCGGTCTTGTGCATAACATGGCATACATGATAGACCCGATTGCCGAAGCATAAGGGACTTTACTCATTTGTGCCCTTTCCTCCTCTGTCTTAGGACTCATTCCCTTGGACCAGTAGACCCCATGTGACATGGGCAGCAATCCTTTCTTGGACCGCTCCATGCTGAATCTCTTCAGCATCTTGTCTATGTAGGTGGATTGCGACAGACCAAGCAACCTTTTAGATCTATCTCTATAGATCTTTATTCCCAGTATATAGGCTGCCTCACCCAAGTCCTTCATAGAGAAGTTCTTGGATAACCAAGCTTTGACTGATTGTAACATAGGCACATCATTCCCTATGAGCAGTATGTCATCCACATAAAGCACTAGGAACACAATGGCACTCCCACTAACCTTCTTGTAAACACAGGGCTCATCTTCGTTCTTGATGAAATCAAACTGTTTGATTATCTCATCAAAGCGAAGATTCCAACTCCGAGAAGCTTGCTTTAATCCATAAATGGATCTTTGCGGTTTACACACCATCCTGGCGTCATTGGTTGTGAAACCCTCAGGCTGTGTCATATACACTTCCTCAGACAGGTTCCCGTTAAGGAAAGCTATTTTCACATCCATCTGCCAGATTTCGTAATCATGGTATGCTGCAATAGCAAGCAAAATTCTAATGGATTTTAACATGGCAACAGGCGAGAAGGTTTCATCATAGTCAACTCCTTGTCTTTGCTTATAACCTTTTGCCACCAAACTAGCCTTGTAGGTGGTCACGTTACCGTCCATGTCGGTCTTTCTCTTAAAGACCCATTTACACCCTATGGGAACTATTCCCTCAGGCGGATCAACTAAGTTCCAAACTTGGTTGTCCTTCATGGATTCCATCTCAGAATTCATGGCTTCAAGCCATTTCTCTTTGTCGTGCCTTAATAGCACCTCCTCATAAGTTCTAGGGTCCTTATCTTCCATGAGATACACGCCAGTGTACCTATCGGGTCCACGGCGTTCCCTGGTGGATCTTCGAGGTGTTATTGTGTCTACGGTAGAGGGTGGCGCCACATTTGTATGTGGTGTCTCCTCTACTTCCATCAACGGACTGTTATCCGTAAGTGGTTCTCGAATTTCTTCAAGATCAATCTTACTCCCATTGACCCTATCCAGAATAAACTCTTTCTCCAGAAAGTGGCCAGTCCTGGCAACAAACACCTTTTGTTCCTCAGGGTGGTAAAATTGGTACCCTTTGGTTTCCCTAGGATAACCCACAAACAGACATTTGTCAGATCTAGGTTCCAGTTTGTCAGGCATGGTTCGTTTCACATAAACTGGACATCCCTAAGGTTTCATGTAACCTAGTGTTGGTTTCCTCCCTTTGAACACTTCATAGGGAGTGGACTCAACCGTCTTTGATGGAACTCGGTTCAGTGTATAGGATGCGGTTTCTAGAGCATACCCCCAAAACGATTTTGGAAGAACTGCATAGCTCATCATGGAACGTACCATGTCTAACAAAGTACGATTCCTACTCTCAGATATGCCATTCATTTGTGGCGTCCCTGGAGGGGTCCATTCAGGTAGAATCCCATTCTCCTTTAAATAACTTTGAAACTCTCCATCTAGGTATTCTCCACCTCGATCGGATCGAAGTGTTTTGATTTCTTTACCTAGTTGTTTCTCCACTTCACTTCTGAATTCTTTGAACTTTTCGAAGGCTTCAGACTTATACTTCATTAAGTATATATAACCATAGCGAGAATGGTCATCAGTGAAAGTGATAAAATAAGAGTATCCTCCTTTGGCTTGAATTGACATTGGGCCACACACATCAGTATGTATAAGCTCAAGCAATTCATTGGATCTTATCCCTTTGCCACTAAAAGGTGACTTTGTCATCTTGCCAAGTAAACAAGCTTCGCATGTATCAAACGATTCGTAATCGAATTGATCCAACATTCCATCTTTATGGAGTTTGGAAATGCGATTCTTATTTATATGGCCAAGTCTACAATGCCATAAGTAGGATTCATTCAAGTCATTTTTTTTGGCTTTCTTGTTATTTATATTAAGTACATCAACATTCATATCTAATATGTAGAGACCATTGCTAAGTATGCCAGTACCATAAAAGATTCCATCACGTGAAAAGAACAACATTTATTCTCAAACGTAAAAGAAAATCCATCAACATCTAATGCAGAAATAGAAATAATGCTCTTCGTAAGAGCGGGAACAAAATAACAGTTATTGAGTTCTAGTACTAGCCCACTGGGCAATGAAAGAAAATAAACTCCTACGGCCAGCGCGGCAACACTTGCTCCATTTCCAACGCGTAGGTCCACCTCTCCTTTCCTCAGATCTCTAGTTCTTCTTAGTGCCTGCATATTCGTACAAATATGAGAACCACAACCAGTATCTAATACCCAGTGGTTAGACTTAGAAGAAGTAATGTTGATCTCAATCATAAATATACCTGAAGTCGAAGCATCGGAATGCTTCTTCTTGGTACTCAAGAAGCCCTTGCGGTTTCTCCTCCAATGTCCGGTCTCACCGCAATGGAAGCAAGCATCCTTGGATTTGTCTTTTGCTATCTTAGGCGTTGGCTTAGGTGCAGCCTTCGCCTTCTTGGACTTTTTCTGGGCTTTTGCCTTGCCCTTTCTCGAAGTGACTAGCAACACTTGCTTTCCCTTCCCTACAGTGCCTTCAGCAGTTTTCAACATGTTCAATAACTCCGCTAGGGAGCAATCTATCTTGTTCATGTGATAGTTCATCACAAACTGCGAGAATGAGTCAGGTAGAGATTGCAGAATCAAGTCAATACTCAACTCTCGTTCCAACTTGTGGCCCAACTTCCCAAGCCTCTCTATGTACCCGATCATTTTAAGCACGTGTGACCCCACAGCAGTCCCAGATGCCATCTTACAACTAAACAGGGCCTTCGAGACCTCGTACCTCTCAGTGCGAGACTGAGAAGCGTAAAGTTCCTTCAGGTGGACCATGATAGAGTAGGCGTCCATAGACTCATGCTGTTTCTGCAGTTTCGGTGTCATAGAAGCAAGCATGATACATGTAGCATCAGTACTGTCAGAACAGTGCTTGTTGTACTTCTCGACAACATCTGCAGCCGAACCCTCGGCGGGCTTTTCCGGTAGGGCCTCGTCCAAGACATAGCCAATCTTCTCGTGCCTCAAAACGATTTTGAGGTTTCTTTCCCAATCGAGAAAATTAGTTTCGTCAAGCTTGTTATCGATGATAAAACGAAGGTTCAATTTGTTTGACATTTTCTACAACAATAAATAAAGATAGAATAAGTAAAAGCTCATGTATAAAAACCTAAATTTGCACTAAGAAATTTATAAGGTTTTACTCCCACTAGCCAACTATTCCCTATTGGCTTTCAAGAATTTTAATTAATTCTTTAGCGGCTGGGACCCTATCTAGTTGCCTTAATCCCTGACGGTGGTCGATCAATCTCGGCAATTTCGAAAGGTAGGTACTCCTACCAGTCGCATCGCATGCGACTCCCAGTGGCTGACTAGTCAACTCTTTGACGTTTCACATCTCTATGTGATAGTCAACCCCTTGTCTCTAAAGTCAGACGGCCCTGACGGTGGCCAATCACCGAAAGACTTTAGTCGAGTCATAACCCAATATTCATGAGATCTCGTGACGATCATATCTCAATAATAACGATATACCGTGGTAGGTCAACTCCCGACGGTGGTCGATCGGTTGGATCCGAACAAAGGCTCTTCACCGTCATTATAATATTGGGAGACAATTTTGGCTCGATTTTTGGTGTGGGAATAATTTTAAATTAATTCACTTAATTAATTTGGTTTAATTATGGTCTCATCTACTATGTGCATATTACTACGATATCATATAAAGTAAAACATACACAACATTCCGCGCATAAAATAACCGGTATGATCATGGACTTTTTCTAGGTGCGGTTTCGAATACAAACTGACGAAACCGCGGGTCACAAACTAAGGGTATCTGCAACCGCCAATAGGATCTTTATTGCTGTACGCCAATGGGTTCTTTATCTCTCCTTGGTCTTCAACTTCTTGCTCCATTCTTGTTACATAATAATTAATTACACCCGCCGCACACGGGGGGAGCTCGGGGAATGGGATAAATGCAAAAAGTAAACTAGGTCACGTTCTTCATAACGGCCTAGGACAATTTTTCAAAACCAACATAAAGAAAAACATTCCCATCTATCCTATTGGTCGAGTCCATGATCAATCGGGGTCCATATAATCACATTATATCTACACATCTAATCCATACAATTTTATCTTATGAAAAAGATTAAATTCTAATTTTAACTACTCATGCGTCTTTATTTTATCACATCAAATAATTAAATAACTTTTAATTAATTATATGATTTAACCGAAAATTAAAATTAACATTTAATTTTAAATCGATTTCAATTTTAATTAAATTTGAACTATTCAAAATAAAATTAAAATTATAAAGTCTCCTATTTTTTCATTTCCAAAACTAAATTTAGCTTAGGCCTGCCCACTTTCCAAAATCAAAATTTTGGAAGTGGCCTAGGCCTAGGCCTATTCCAAATCAAATATTTGGAAAGGGCCTAGGCCTACTCCAAATCAAATATTTGGAAAGGCCAAATTATTTTAGTCTAGGCCTGGCCACTTTCCAAAATCAAAATTTTGGAAGTGGCCTAGGCCTAGGCCTATTCCAAATCAAATATTTGGAAAGGCCAAATAATTTTGGTTTAGGCCTGGCCACTTTCCAAAATCAAAATTTTGGAAGTGGCCTAGGCCTAGGCCTATTCCAAATCAAAATTTGGAAAGGCCAATGTCCCATATGGTTTCCCAATGGTCCAAACTATTTGAACCATTGGTTGGCCATATGACACAACTAAACAAACGAGATATCTATGCACAATAAAATATCACAAAACGAAAAGGGTTGATCTCCCCCATTGGAAGAGGAGAGCCGACGGACGGCAACCCTAGGGTTACCGCCGCCGCCGCCGCCGCCGCAGAGGGAGGGGGGCGCCGCTAGTCGGCCGACCCCCCAAGAACCCTATTTTTTTTTTTGTTGTTTTAACGTTTCGTGATTTAAATCTTGCATCTATCGATTAAATACTACGCATTTAAATTATGCTTATTGCTTAAGCTCGAAGTCTGTCTCTGATACCACTGTTAGGAAATCACTAGTTTAACGCAGCTGAATTTAAAATTTGATTTCCTTTTTAGATCGTTCTTCGTTTAATGCAATAAACACGTTAAGTAGTTTGACGGTTATACCTTAGATGATCTACAAGATCGTCGCTTTGACCGCCAACGGAGAGTAGTTCAATGCGCAAGCCGTCCACGCGTCCGGCCTCTATCGCTAATCCACACGAACCCCTCGCCGGAATCCTCCTTGGATTGCTATCGGAAAAACTCCGGCTGCTAGACCGGACCTTTTCTTCCTCACAAACTCACTATGGAGAGCTCTCTATTTTACACAAGAATTATGAACTCTTGCAATTGTGTTGTACAAAAGAGCTTGACACCCACTTCCTTTTTATAGAGGAGGTGGCGCCCCATCTCAAGTGTGGAGGAGGAGAAAACCTTTTTCCAATAAAATAAGGAAAATCAATTAGATTGATTTATCTCTTTAATTATAATATTTTGTCAATATCATATATTGATTATAATTATCTTATTACCATAAATCTATTTTTCCAAAATCAATTAATATCCTATATTAATATTATGGCAATATTTATTAATTAAAGTGCACAATCCAAGTGTATCTCATACACCCAAAAGTGGCGCCCCTTTAGTCAATAAATTGACTTCCGGAATATTCTTTAATTAATATAATTTATATATAATTAATATCTTGTATTTTATTTATTCATAATAAATAAATACCACCATATTAATTTACCACTATAACCTTTATAGTCTAGAGATAAACTTTCCTTATTTGGTTATCAACTATAACCGCATTTTAATCCGACTCGATGTTCATATGTGTGTGACCCGATAGGCTTCCGAATATGTTGGCCGTAGACACAAAGTGCAATTTACCAAAATGCCCTTCATACCTAACGATCACGGGATAGCGTCTAGCAACACACCGTGACCCCCAATTATCGGAAGAGTCAAAAGCAATGACTACTACCTTTCATGTGAAGCGATTACCGTGTAACTTACAATCCTATCGCTATAATAATATCCATACGATCGTATCTCGAGTGTCAATACATTGACGATCGTATCTTATAATCTGGATATCATGCTCTCTCGGAATAACACATTTACTCCCACTTTGCAAAGATTCTCGAGAGCTAGACATTCCTTATAAGAAGGCCATTTCGGATATTCAATCCCTATCATAGGATATGCGATTCCCGGACGACCAATCATGTATACTCCGCGTGCTTCAATATCATACCCAATCACTACCGCATGATCGCCCCGTGGTTAGGAGAAATCTCAATAGTGTCAAAGCATGACAATCCACACCGTGATGCCATGAAGACTCCGGTCAAAGGATAATTACACAACCGCCACATAGTGTGACACTTAATGTAAGTGGGTCAGTCTAACGTACGCATTCTCTAATACACGTCCACGTACAGTCCAAGTGTCTCTACACTTCGATAGACGAGATCTATCCCTACCTTCTAAAAGGTAGAAGACATCCAATACGTGCTAGTCCGATTATACTATCAATGTCCCATTTGATAATATGTAAGACTAGAGACATTTAAGTACCAACCTTGTTATAGTGATTAGAGATCTCATCAACCATAATCACTATCATGGTTTCTCTATCACAGATTGATACTAGGGACGTTACTATATATATACAACAAATAATATGAAGACAAACAATATATATAATAACATAAGTGCTTTTATTAATCATAATAAAGTTATTACATGAACTAAATAGACTGTAAATGACCCGACCCGGTCGGATCCGGTCCGACCCGATTGGGTTTAGGACACCTTTCCAACACTCATGTCGATGAGATTTATATCTTTGGAAACAATGCATTTAGCATATCAACAGCACTTTGTCATTTCAGATTCTTTAAGAGTCATCAAATTGTTTTTCACATCCTTTTGGAGGTTTCGATAAAACAACATTATACAATAAACTTCATGTTCATTTTCTCTCGTGCATGAGGTTGACAATGATTCTCTATATAGTTGTTTTATGACATGTCCTTCCAAGACGTCTATATTACCAATACGTTTACGCTTGATAGCTCTTCCAGAGTTCTTAATTAATCTAGTAAATCGTGTCAACACTATGTGTATTAAATGAGTCAATCATGACTATTCAAATATGAACTGTATGTTCATTTATGTCAATGTTTGTCTCAAGATATAATTAATTTGAAAATTTATTTCCACCCGTTAATTTCAGACAATATTTTTATCACAATTGATAATTAGAAGATTCACAATAACCCATGACGGATTCAAATTTTTCAATATGAAATCCTCTTATGTGGGTATCAGCAAACCTCTTTCATATTTTCCAATCGGGGAATTTTGATAATCATTTACGGAGATTGATAATTCAATATCGATTCATCCATTGTCTCATTTGGATATGACCACGGTAAATGATATCCCCAGAATAATTTTATTTTGTCACGTTCGCTTCATGGAACGGATCGATGCATCTTTTAATTTGGTCGCATTCTCTTCATTGAATGGAGTTTGTATAACATGATGCATCTTATATAATCTGATATACATATCATTGCATAACCAATGCATATAGTATTAGTCTCATTCTCTTCTAAAAATGGGCATTTAAGCATATTGCTCTTTATTTGTCTCAGTCTCGATATAATACACATATTACTCAAAAAGATATTTTCGAGAGTTGGGAACATTTAGTGCTTTATTTCAAACAATTTTGTTTCGATGGCTCTTTCGAAACCTCATATAGAACTTGCATATTATGCATTTGATATTCGTTTCTCCCATATTTTATTTCGAGAAATATACTTTATTGTCCAATATAACGTGCGTTGTCGCACTATTGATGTGACAAATGTCGTCATCACCATTAATCGGTTCAATTTTCTTTTTTAAGAAGAAATAAAATTATGACACAAGAAAGAGAAAAACAACTTCCAAACGAATAATAATGTTCACGAATATATATCACAAAATAGATTCGTACAATACTAAGTTTATTATCATTTAAAGCAATTAATTATGAATTGGAATTATATGTGTTAACGGATCCAAGTGACAATTACTTCATATGACAATAAGTTAATTATCATATGCTAGCTATGGCAGGTATAAATTTCACTCACTAATTAAGTATTATAATCTGTTGTCAGATTTAATTCTACCATCATTCATGCAAAATAAAATCTTTCCATTGAATGAATAAATACAATTTTATTTATTAAAATTAATGCAAATACGGTTGCCAAAAATGCAATGAATGCATTAATTACAACAATGATCATGTAAATAATGTAAAGTTATGGTTAATATCAATCCAATTATATTGCTAAAATATAAAGCAACGTATAAAGAATAATAAAATATCACACCATATCAAAATAATACCAAGACAATAAACCAATTTATTTATTCATTTACCACAAACGATGCTAAAATTTCATATGCATCGGATAAAATAATTTCCTCAAAATTACAACCAATTATGGTACGTGGCTTGATCTTTTCAAAGATCAATTCGTTTCTTATCATGCTTATTGTATCAATCATTTGAAATATTTTAGGACTGTATCTATAATGTCCTCGTCCACGACCATAACCGAATATTTACACACTGAGTCACATTCTTTATAAGGAATGAATGTCATAATTTGGTCTGGACTCATTAGTCATATCAGTGATGACTCAGTGTTTTCATATCCCTCATATGAGGGAATTCATTTATTTAATTATAACATAACCATCATAATAAACTTCGTATAATCATAAACATTTCAATCAGTAGTTCCACTTCAAAGGCATACCATTACGATAAAATATTATTTTTCGATGATCATATAAATCTATTGATATATTCAGTAGATTTTTATCTCTGAATATCATATCACTCGTGGAAACATGTCTTTTTCAATGGAGTTTAGGTCCTTAGTTATTTATGTGAATAACATGTCCACGTTTTTCCTGTGAATCTCAAGTTCACTTTTACGAGTGTTTGGCATGTCCAGCGTTCAAATATGTGAATTTCATATTCACTTTCGTCAACTATCCACATGTTCAAGTTCAAGCATTTGGCATGTCCGACGTTCAAATATGTGAATTTCACACTCACTTTCGTCATCTAACGACATGTCCACTTTTGTGAATTTTATATTCATTTTCATGAGTTTTTCACATATCAGATGGACTTCAAATCCATGTATATAATCGTTTGAAATATTGAGCATCGCCAGACATCATATATATTTCTTTCAACTATTCTATAAGACAAAAATCAACCATGAGAGCTTCATATCAATCATAAGTCATAATCCCATTGTAGCCTTGACTAGATCTATCATTGTATTGATGTTATCAAGATTTACAAATCAATATTTTATCCATATCATATATAATAATATGATAGTTGTATACAGTTGATAATTATAAAATAAATTAAGCAAACAAAATTTTACTTCAATAATTACCTTAGATGT
The DNA here is from genome assembly GCA_024500145.1 of Gentiana dahurica var. dahurica. Taxonomy (NCBI): domain Eukaryota; kingdom Viridiplantae; phylum Streptophyta; class Magnoliopsida; order Gentianales; family Gentianaceae; genus Gentiana; species Gentiana dahurica. The sequence continues at coordinate 129,645,572 of CM044896.1, forward strand.
AACATGAATAAATTTTAATCCTGTGATTTTTCCACATTGAGGCTCGTCGCAATTTCCCTGATCTAGAAGTTGTTGGTTTTCCCACTGATTCGGCATATGCGAAAGTCAATCATTGCTTTGAAAATATTTGTAACCATATCAACATACAATATCTATTTATCTTCTCAAATCTTATTATTTCAGCAACTAGTGCTTTAAAGATTATACTACTATGATAGAAACCTTGTTTGAATGGAGGAAAAAAAAAAGGAACGAAAGGAGATTTGGACTCTGTGGCAAAAAATTCTGGTAGTGTTACACGAGCATCTCAATTGGTAGAGACTCGTGCTGATAACGTGTTATAAAATTAAGAAATAAAAGAGTAAGAACAAAAGGAAAAACAAAGATGGAAAAGAAGGCGAATAATGGTTGTGTATTATTTCAATGGTATAAGGGGGTATTTATAGTACATTCTAGGGTGTGAATACAATAAATGAATAGAATCGTAATATTACAATAGATCAATCAGAATCAACCAATATCAATATACAATCCAAAATATATTATTACATAATAAGAATCAATGATTGTTGATAAATTTAAGTGACGAATGCCATTGAATGAGTTGTACATGTATGCAATTGAATGAGAGCTACATGTTTAGCGGACGTATAGTGAATCAACCGTAAAGTTGTTACGAATGGTAAGGGAAAAAAAATATTTATGGCGTGAATTAAAAAAATTAAACTTACCTGTAGAGTTTGAATGAGAGTTAATTGTGAGATATTGCTCCTAGCCTGAAATCACGGAATATTTTATGGTGGTTACACAAAAATGTTGTTGTTGTTTTTATTTAGAAACCACATAAATACTTATTAGGGGTAAATTAGTCCATTAAAAAACAATTTTTCCTTATTACCAAACAATTTATTAGTCTGTCCTGAATGCCCCATTAAGTTGATGAATAGTCCTTATCAACAAATTGTCTGTCGCAGAGAGAAAAATCAAACAGATTAAGAAAGTAATTAATATGTTTAAAATATAGTATTGGAAATGTATTTTGTTTTATTGGAGGTGTAAATACTTTGTTGGTAAAAGGGTTTTTAGTATTAGAATTTTTTATTTTATTAGAGATATAAATACTTTATTGGTAAAGAAGCAAAAAAATAATAAATGTGCATTGGAAATTTAAAATAACAGATACTTAAAAACATAGGAAATTTTGAGATCTGACAGATAAAAAAAACGGAGTGAGTACAATGCAATGGCATCCAGTATGTGGACTGTGGTTGGCCTAAATGTAGAATTTTGCTGAATTTCGGGTATGCAACTTTGCTTTTATAGCCGACTGATTATTGGTATAAACATATAGTAGCATATTAATTTTACATCATTAATATATGTCTTACTACTAGCAAAATGCACATGATTCGCACGTGTTAGACTTATTTATTATTTTTAATTTTTTTAATATTACATCTATATTCTTGATTATTCGTTTAATTTATAAAATAAATATATGTTATCCAGCCAAAAATACATAAACAAAAATATATATTAAATAATGAAAATTGTTAAGAATAATTTTACGCTTGGTAGAATTAATTTAATTCTCCTACTCGTACGCATTGAATCAAATTCGCCATGTTACGTTTTCATTCTTTCAAATATGATAAGATTTTTTTATTATAAGATTTTTTAGTTATAAAATCATGTATGATGTGTCCAAATAATAGTGTAATGTTTCAATTATGTATATATTTATACTAACATTCAATTACAACTGCACATACTCTTTGTTAAATAATTTACTGTCAATCAAATTTATTAATAAAACAAAGAATCATTAATTGTGTCACATGAGTATTACTGAGTTATAATTATTCTTAGACAAAACTAACCGTACGAGTAAAATACAGTACGAATTAATTTTAAGTATCTTTATTTTGATCATTTATGTATCATTCATGCTTTATTCCACGCTTTTGTGATGTTATCTGCCTCTTATTCTCAAGTGGAATAAAGTTGTTGTAATATTCCGATTTTCGGGAAAGGGCAGACGTGTCATATTGCGAAAACGAAATATTGGGTTCGGTTCCTTTTATTCGGAGTTTAAGTATTTGTTAATTATATATTTCGAGATTATATACGTATGCAGTAAAGAAAAGGAAATCTGATTAGTAAGGGTATTTAAGGAAAAACAAGGATTTAGGTTAATTGTTGGGATTTTTCCTATTTAAGGAAGAATAAACCCAATCAGTTTCTAAGCCTTTTTAATCAGATTTTTCTTCCCCAAATTCTTGTTTATGCGTGCAAGGCTTGGAGAAAAAGGGCTAAGAGACTTTTTCAGAATTCTGAGTCGATTCTTAATCGTTTTCAGTTTCGAGAGAAGCAGCGGAATCGTCGTGAGAAGGGCATCGTTTCAGTATCAGAAAGTTGGAGCTTTAATTTTCTCAAGGTTTGTTGCAGAAAACAGATCGTTTTAGCTGCTGTGTTTTCTGAGTTTTGGTCTTGGAATAGCTTGCTTAAGGTAAGAGGCTCTTCCTATAAATTAATTACGGTTTTACAATGTTTAGGTTGAGTCTTAGTGTTGAATTGTGGTAAGAGGGTTTTTGTATTGAATAATTGATGTTTTATGATATTAAGGTGAAATAAAAGGGTGTTAGATCTGAATAGAAGTGTTTCATAGTGTTTGGAATATATTATGTGTCGATGTTCTAATACTGTTGTGTTGGGTTGTAAATTTCCTAATCTGTCTACTATAATTGCTGAGTCACGAAATAAATCTGCAAATGCCGACTCATGCTTCCAACCTGCAAATGTCAAACATTTGGTTCACCATAAAAATAATGTTTCTTTTTAGCCTCCAAGGTTAAATGCGGAACTCCAATCACGATAGCAGTAGGTTTTATTTATAATCCTTACTTTTGTGTATTATTGCGATCAAGCAGTACCTTATTCTCCTTTGATACAGTTAGCCAATGATTAACTTTATTATTATTATTATTATTATTATTATTATTATTATTATTATTATTATTATTTTCTTTTAACAATTTTGACAGTATATCATTCATTGCATTTGGAAATACATAATGCTCACATTAAATAACAGTAAAGCTAATACTCTGTTGTCGTGTTGATGGTGTGACATATATATTGACTTTATCATTTTTCTGTGCATATATACTTGTATAGATATATAATTATGTTGTGTTGTTTTATTTTCGGAACAATATAAATATATGGTTTGATAGATAATGGATTTCGTGGTTAATGTTATTTTGATGCTTAACATGAGTTGTAGTTTTGTTAATGAGCTTGGATAAGATTAAATGAACATAAACAAGCCTCGATTGAGTTTCTGATGCGTTTAGTTCCGGCACCGGACGTACTCTTAAAGGGAGTTGAAGTTCGGGACCGTCGGAAGAACATGAAAAGGCTTGTGCTTTGATGAACTAGAGTTCATCAATGTCTGTGTAATTTCTAGGCCTTGTTTGTGTCTAGAGGTCTAGGAAAGAGAGTTGAGTTTGCGAGGGAGCTTATTTGAAAACACTTAGGTGGCTAGTTAATAACCATTAATAATTACATACTTGCATAGTAATAAGATTAAACATCATGTCATCCTTGGTAAGGCACAAGACTATATCGCAATGTGTAGGCCTTCGGATAGAACGAGTAAACTTGCTGGCCTTTCTAGAGGCACCAGGAGTAGAGGGTACTCGTTGTGGATAACTTTGCTGGCCATTAGAGGGCACCAGGAGTAAAGGGACTTCACAAGTAGATAACTCTGCTGGCCCAAGGGCACCAAGAGTAGAGGGACTTTACAATGGAATAACTCCGTAGGTTCATAAGACCCCAAGTACGGAGGGACTTCACCGAACGCGTATACTATCGGGACTAGCCCGTGGCTATTGGTGAGATCCACCAATAGGTTGCACCCAGATGTCTCGTGGTGGGCAGCACCATACGTAGTGTCCTTGAATGCGGATGTAACAAAGATAAGCTAAGTTAGAAACAGTTAGTCATGACATGTTGATGGACATGAAGTGAACCCTAGATTGAGTCGGTCCCATAAAGATAATTAAAATAATAAACTTGTTAAAGAGCCTTAATTAAATTGTAGCTTCTACTTCTTACTATGTACAATGTACTTACCTCAAATGCATGTTTATTTATGTGTTTGGGGGAGAGAAGACGAACAGGTAATCCCGCAGTTCGAGGAGGACTTTGATGACGACGTTTAAGGACGCCGAAGTTGAAGGCTTTATTTATTTATATTAATATTCACTAGACTTGTTGTCGTTGGGGAATTTCTTGTAATTTTCTTTAGTACTTGCTTTCATAGGATTTCGTACGTTGTTACGTTTCGTTTGGTTTTCCAATGTAATAAATGTTACATTCCATCTTTAGTTCGTTGATTTCTATTCTTAGTAGCCTTTATGGTGTTTGCCGAGTCTTTTTAGCTTCTGTTTGCTTCTGTTTGATACGATGTAGTAGAGGCTTACGTGTAATATTAGATTTATTTAATATTATGCGTGCCGAACGTTTCATTTCCGGATAAGGACTCGGTATCTGAGAGCGGGGCGTTACAGTTGGTATCAGAGAGAGGCGGTCTTTAGGCTTCCTATCTTCTAAGATAAGTTTCTTTAGATCTTTTAGTAACGTTCTGGTTTTCTTTGATCATCAGGATGGTGTTCACTAGAACTGGAGCTGGTGCAGAAGCGTCAGGAGTTCGACGAGAGAGTCCGACACCGGTCGTAGGAGGCGGTGTTGTGAGGCAGATTCCTCCACCTCATCGGAGTTTGTCACCACCACCTCATACTGCGACACCTACACCAAGATCTCAACAGAGTTTGTCACCGCGACCTCACCAGGAGCAACCTCCACGATGGCACGTGGGGAGTTCGGTTCAGTTCTCCTTGGTAAGCGATGTTCCAACTGGTTTTGTACCTCTGCCGGTAAGCTACCCTCCACACCAACAAACCTTCTACCCTCCACCAGCCAGTGTTTTCCCTCCACCGGTCAGCGTTTACCCTCCACCAGCGAGCCACCCCTCACCACTAGTGTTTCACCAATAGCAGCAGACCCTCTACCCACCTCCTGTAGGTCAAGCCCCTCGACCTACCGTACCATTTTCACCGCGTTTCGACCATCAGCAAGGTTTTGGTTACCCACCCTTCGGTTTCCAGCAACCTCAGCCAACCCCACAGCACCACCAGAATTACCATCAGGGATATTACCCTTATCAGACTGAGCCTCAAGTGAACCCACTTTACCCTCAGCAACAGCAGTACCAGCAGCAAATACCTTTTGGATACCCTCCAGTTTATCCACATGTTCCCCCAGTTAGACCAGTGTTCGAGCAAGCACCACCAGTTGATTGGTATACGAGACTAAGGAGGAACAGAGTTCAAGACTTTTATGGGAATGTGGAGCATTCAAAGGCTGAAGAATGGTTAAGAAGCTTCGAAAAGGCTTGTAAGAATATACATGTTCCTGAAATAGAGATGGCACAACTGGCGGTCAGCTTTCTTTTGGGTGCTGCTGAAGCATGGATAGATGCTATACAGAGTAGCAATGGCAAGGTAGTAGATTGGGAAGGCTTTAAGGCCATGTTCTACAATGAGTATTTTCCAGCAACAGTGCAGGCAGACATGGCAAGCCAATTCTTAAAGCTCAAGCAGGGTAACTATTTGACGGTATCTCAGTACACCAACAAGTTTAACGAGTTGGGAAGGTTTTACCCTGACCTTATGAAGGTTGAAGAGAGGAAGATGGCACTCTACAAAGAAGGTTTGGCCTATGAAATACAATCCGGTATGTTGGGTTTCACGGCAAGGAACATGGCTGAATTGTTGAATAAGGCTTTGGAAGTTGAGAACTTCAGGAAGAAGGCCACCGTTGTCATTGGAGTAAAAAGACCTTTGGAGAGTAGCCAAGTAGAAGATCAAGAAGCACCACAGCAGCAAGATGAGAAAAGGATTACGGCACCTCAAGCCGCTTGGTCATCCGGCAGCACATCGGGTTGCCCAAAGTGTAAAAGGAATCACTCCGGAGAATGTCGGGCAGATACAAATGGTTGTTATCATTGTGGAGACCCCGGACATTACGCAAGGCAGTGTCCTATGCGGAACACAAAGGAAAGTCAAAGAAATGGCAATGAAGGTGCAACTCGACCAACAAGGGTGTTTGCTATGGATGCAGTCATACCAGGTACCTTTCAGTTCGTTTATTTTACCAAGATATTCTTATGACAAGAATTAAGTTCACATTGTAATTATGGTTAAATAAATGAACTAACTTTTAGGCACATTAATAACGGGTAACATAGCTATATCAACATTAATTAATGCGAGAGTGTCAAAACTTTTGGTGTTAAGTAAGGCAGCTAGCAAGTTAAGCATACCCTCAATCTTTAAGAAACCTTTATGGATCATCTGGGTACAGTGAATTAGATAAGGCTCGAGCGTTTAGTAGAAGATCGGTTAAGTGCGGTCCAGTGGTTTAGGAGTGTTTGGTCAATCGGTTTCATGAGCAAGGATTTAACAACGACGTTGACAATAGCAGTTTTGTTACCGTGGGGAACAAGTGAAGCTTCGGTTTGGTTTGTGTTGAAGAAGGAATTGCTAAGGAATGTCAAGGGTTTGAGTACGATCAAGTTTCGAGGACGAAACTCCTTTAAGGGGGAAGGAATGTAATATTCCGATTTTCGGGAAAAGGCAGACGTGTCATTTTGCGAAAACGAAATATTGGGTTCGGTTCTTTTATTCGGAGTTTAAGTATTTGTTAATTATATATTTCGAGATTATATACGTATACAGTAAAGAAAAGGAAATCTGATTAGTAAGGGTATTTAAGGAAAAACAAGGATTTAGGTTAATTGTTGGGATTTTTCCTATTTAAGGAAGAATAAACCCAATCAGTTTCTAAGCCTTTTTAATCAGATTTTTATTCCCCAAATTCTTGTTTATGCGTGCAAGGCTTGGAGAAAAAGGGCTAAGAGACTTTTTCAGAATTCTGAGTCGATTCTTAATCGTTTTCAGTTTCGAGAGAAGCAACGGAATCGTCGTGAGAAGGGCATCGTTTCAGTATCAGAAAGTTGGAGCTTTAATTTTCTCAAGGTTTGTTGCAGAAAACAGATCGTTTTAGCTGCTGTGTTTTCTGAGTTTTGGTCTTGGAATAGCTTGCTTAAGGTAAGAGGCTCTTCCTATAAATTAATTACGGTTTTACAATGTTTAGGTTGAGTCTTAGTATTGAATTGTGGTAAGAGGGTTTTTGTATTGAATAATTGATGTTTTATGATATTAAGGTGAAATAAAAGGGTGTTAGATCTGAATAGAAGTATTTCATAGTGTTTGGAATATATTATGTGTCGATGTTCTAATACTGTTGTGTTGGGTTGTAAATTTCCTAATCTGTCTACTATAATTGCTGAGTCACGAAATAAATCTGCAAATGCCGACTCATGCTTCCAACCTGCAAATGTCAAACATTTGGTTCATCATAAATATAATGTTTCTTTTTAGCCTCCAAGGTTAAATGCAGAACTCCAATCACGATAGCAGTAGGTTTTATTTATAATCCTTACTTTTGTGTATCATTGCGATCAAGCAGTACCTTATTCTCATTTGATACAGTTAGCCAATGATTAACTTTATTATTATTATTATTATTATTATTATTATTATTATTATTATTATTATTATTTTCTTTTAACAATTTTGACAGTATATCATTCATTGCATTTGGAAATACATAATGCTCACATTAAATAACAGTAAAGCTAATACTCTGTTGTCGTGTTGATGGTGTGACATATATATTGACTTTATCATTTTTCTGTGCATATATACTTGTATAGATATATAATTATGTTGTGTTGTTTTATTTTCGGAACAATATAAATATATGGTTTGGTAGATAATGGATTTCGTGGTTAATGTTATTTTGATGCTTAACATGAGTTGTAGTTTTGTTAATGAGCTTGGATAAGATTAAATGAACATAAACAAGCCCCGATTGAGTTTCGATGCGTTTAGTTCCGCACCGGACGTACTCTTAAAGGGAGTTGAAGTTCGGGACCGTCGGAAGAACATGAAAAGGCTTGTGCTTTGATGAACTAGAGTTCATCAATGTCTGTGTAATTTCTAGGCCTTGTTTGTGTCTAGAGGTCTAGGAAAGAGAGTTGAGTTTGCGAGGGAGCTTATTTGAAAACACTTAGGTGGCTAGTTAATAACCATTAATAATTACATACTTGCATAGTAATAAGATTAAACATCATGTCATCCTTGGTAAGGCACAAGACTATATCGCAATGTGTAGGCCTTCGGATAGAACGAGTAAACTTGCTGGCCTTTCTAGAGGCACCAGGAGTAGAGGGTACTCGTTGTGGATAACTTTGCTGGCCATTAGAGGGCACCAGGAGTAAAGGGACTTCACAAGTAGATAACTCTGCTGGCCCAAGGGCACCAGGAGTAGAGGGACTTTACAATGGAATAACTCCGTAGGTTCATAAGACCCCAAGTACGGAGGGACTTCGCCGAACGCGTATACTATCGGGACTAGCCCGTGGCTATTGGTGAGATCCACCAATAGGTTGCACCCAGATGTCTCGTGGTGGGCAGCACCATGCGTAGTGTCCTTGAATGCGGATGTAACAAAGATAAGCTAAGTTAGAAACAGTTAGTCATGACATGTTGATGGACATGAAGTGAACCCTAGATTGAGTCGGTCCCATAAAGATAATTAAAATAATAAACTTGTTAAAGAGCCTTAATTAAATTGTAGCTTCTACTTCTTACTATGTACAATGTACTTACCTCAAATGCATGTTTATTTATGTGTTTGGGGGGAGAGAAGACGAACAGGTAATCCCGCAGTTCGAGGAGGACTTTGTTGACGACGTTTAAGGACGCCGAAGTTGAAGGCTTTATTTATTTATATTAATATTCACTAGACTTGTTGTCGTTGGGGAATTTCTTGTAATTTTCTTTAGTACTTGCTTTCATAGGATTTCGTACGTTGTTACGTTTCGTTTGGTTTTCCAATGTAATAAATGTTACATTCCATCTTTAGTTCGTTGATTTCTATTCTTAGTAGCCTTTATGGTGTTTGCCGAGTCTTTTTAGCTTCTGTTTGCTTCTGTTTGATACGATGTAGTAGAGGCTTACGTGTAATATTAGATTTATTTAATATTATGCGTGCCGAACGTTTCATTTCCGGATAAGGACTCGGTATCTGGGAGCGGGGCGTTACAGTTGTTGAACTTGGTCTGCATGTCCACTACTACCATGATGACTTCCTCCCCTTTAGACTTAAGCAATCCAACCATAAAATCCATGTTGAGTTGGGACCTTGCATATGAAGGATTGGTAGTGGCTGGAGTAGTCATTGAGGTTTATTATGTAGACTCTTGCAATGCTGACAAGTATTACACTTTTGTATCATTTTCTAAACATCCTTTTTAAGTTGCAGCCAATACAACAGTCACTTAATCTTGCTATAACATGTCATGACCCTTGAATGACCTCATATGGGACTTGAGTGCAATCTATCAATTTGGATCTCAAAAACTCCATGGCTCAAACATATATCCACTCTTTGTATTTAAGAATCCATTCATGCAAAGTGTAGTGGGGCTCTGGGCCTATACTAATCATTAGTGCCTTGAATTTTCCTCAACAGCTAGGTTGTAGCTGGAAGTTATTTTTCGCATCCAAGAAGGCGATACTATGCTCACAACACACAATTGTCCCTCAATATGACTTTTCCTGGACAAGGCATCAGATGCTATTATCACTTCTCTTTTTGTACTCAATAGTGATATCCAACCCAAGTAACTTGGTCACCCCTTTTTAATGTGGTGTTGTAGTGGCCCTCGGATCCAGAATGAACTTCAGACACCGTTGATTAGTTTCGATGACAAAGGCCTAGCCTTGAATATATGGCTTCCATTTGGTTGCTACCTTGAGGACTGCTAAGAGTTCCTACTCATTGAGGAACAATCCCATCTCCTTAGAGATGAAGGCTCTGCTTAGATAAGCACATGTTTCTTGTTTTGTTATAAAATAGCCCCTAATCCTTTGCCACATTCATATGTTTCAATGCAAAATGGAATTCCAAAATATGGCAAGACAAGTACTGATGATTTGCACATGGCCTATTTGAGTCTCTAGTATGCTTTTGAGGTACTCTGTGACAAGTAAAGCCCATATTTCTTGAGTTACTGCCATTCAAGTGTTTATCAATAATTTTATAATGAGGCACAAATATCCTATAAAAAGATGTTAGACCCAAAATCTCCTCGGTACAGTCACATTATGGTGTTGGGGCCAATCTAACATGGCTTGAATCTAGCTTGGGCCAGCATGCACTTCACCCTCATGCATGATATGGACCAAGTATTCCACCTTGGTTTGTCCAAAAGAGCATTTGGATAATTTAGCATTGTATTGGTTTTTAATCAAAACTTCTAGAAGCACTTTAAGATGTTGTATATGGGAATCCATGTCAGGACCGAAGATTAAGATGTCATCAAAAAATACCAACACAGACTTCCTCAAGTAAGGTCTCAGCATCTCATTCATACTTCTGTGCCATCACTTTGAATTCAAATTGGTCATGATGAGTCACAACGGCAGTCTTTTGGACATCATCCTCATTCATCGTTCTGATAGAGTCTAAACATTAAGTTTATTTTACAAAATACCATAGACTCTCAAACTCGTCCAACAATTCATCAATTAAGGGACTATGGTAGATATCTTAATTTTCCAATCAAGTCATTTAACCTTTTGTAATCCACACAACATCTTCAAGTTTTATCTTTCTTTTTCATAAGGAGAAAATGGACTATTACTGTGGTGCATAATCCCCCTGTTGTAGAATTTGACCCACCAATTCTCTATTTCATCCTTCTGACAGTCACTACAAAAAACTGGGCTTTTTGCGACGGAAGGTTATCGTCGCAAACTAGGCTTATTCCGTCGCAAATCCTAATTTGCGACGGATTTGCGACGGTTTTTATTTGTCGCATTTTTTAGTCGCAAAACCGAGTTTTTGCGACGGTTTATCCGTCGCAAATTATTTGCGACGAATGTTGCGACGGATAATAATGTATTTAATTTTTTTAAAAAAATATAGTTTCCGTCGCAAAACAATGTAAACTCCGTCGCAAACAATTGTATAATCCCCGTCGCAAAAATTGTATAATCCGTCGCAAATATTTTTTTATTAAATAATTTTTTTATTTTTAGATCCTTACATATCCGTCGCAAATGCAACTTTGCAACGGCATATTTCCGTCGCAAAAGTTAAAATTAATCAGAAAATTAGGGTTGTTTTGCAGCAGCCGGCCAAACCACCGCCGCAAAACAGCCATAATTTTCCCCGGTAGCATTACAATTGCTACCGGCTATCAACAACAACAATATAAAAGGGGATACGATACCAAAATAAATAAAACGATATGTCAATGGGGATATGTCAAAGGGGATAAAACGATATGTCAAAGGGGATACGATAAGCCAAAATAAATAAAAATGTATAAAGCAATATGTCACCCAGTCAGACCCGGTGTACTACCTAAACCCATGTCACTTCCTACAGGTCCGTGATCAGATCGGTCATCTCTGTGCTGCCTCGTACCCGGGTTGCATCCCTCCGGAGGGATGCTGCCTAACCGCTGGGTAATCCACTCCTCCATCTGTGCTAGTCTGTCTTCCTGACGCTTTCTGTCTCTCTCTAGCTCCTCCAACCTCGCCTGTGTTTCTGCATTAATCTGTCTTTCTCTCGCCATCTCCTGGGTGAGACGGGTGAGTATGCCCGGAGAGTATGTCTCAGCGGATGAGTGTCGAGCAGTAGCAGGCCTGTCGTAGTACATGGAGGCAGCTGACCCCATGCCAAAAACTCTCCCCTTCTTGTCGTAACCACCAAGCCGTAATAAAGACGCGACTCGTCGACAGGGGTGTCAGGCTGCGTCTCCTGGGCTTTCGCCTTCTTCGAGGTGAAGACGTCCTGTAAAGTATGATATAAATTTGTTAGTAACAATAATTACATGATATATATAATGTATATATAATATTTAGAATACATAACGCATCAAGATTTTCTCAAACTTCCTCGAGACGAAGTTGCCCGACTTCTTCTTCTTCGAACTAGTCACCAGATCTCCGACTGATAGGGGCACTTCTATATTGTCCTCCATGGCCCGAGCGAAATCGATAACGCCGCGTCTGCCCATAGCATGTGTCCCAGGGATCTTCCCTTCCTCACCGGATCCAGAAGCTCGGTTTATCTTCTTTTTCGCAGATGTTTCCTTGAATGCCTATTCCGACATAAGATAAACAAGTTAGTACATACATATATATATAACACAAGTATTATTAATTAAATATTGAATAATTGCTTACGGGACTCCCAATCCACTCCTCGAACTGACGGAGAATATCCGGGGTCATCCAAAGCCGAGCACGGGGGTTTGTTTGAGCCCGATACATATAATCACGGACCCTGTTGATAGCATACCGCTCAAAAGCTTCCCTAACCAGGCGCTCGTGGCGTAACTCGAAGCTGAAATGAGCCTGCAACATAGTTATATATATGTTATATGTATAGTTATAATTATAGTTATATTTATATGAACGACGTACCCTAAATGCGTGCCACCACCTTTCCTGCTGCTCCTGGCTGACATTATGCCACGTGGTGGCAAAAGTGTTGAAGCCGCTGATTATGGCGGTCTTGGCCATTTTCTTGACATAGTTGTCGGTAAACCTGTCATATTGAAAACAATAAGTTGTTAATATATTTGGTTAATCAAAATATAAATAAAAATACAAACAAATTAAAGCAAGATATGTATTAACTTACCATCTCCCCTTGGGATCCAAAAACGGCAATCCAAGGTCACCATTGACAATGACACCCAAATCCTCCTCGGTCATCTGGTGTATCTCATCATCCAAACCGTGAGTCTGTGTGGAGGAAGACGCTCCGGGGGAGGGGGAACTACCCCTACCGCGTCTACCTCTACCTCTACCTCTACCTGACATCTATTTGACACAGAAAATGACGTTTATACTAATCTAAATGCAATTATACTAGTTAATAATAAATTACAATGTTTAATACATTATTATTCAGCAATAATGACAAAATAAAATATTTAATACATTATTATTCACTATCACAACTAGAATGGAAGAGTTCTTCCTCCTCTTCATCAGTATCTAGATCATCAACCGATTCTTCTTCCTCTCCATCTTCTTCTTGTTGAATGAAATCCGCCATCTCATCATCATCCAAGTCATTATCCCCAACGTCAAGTATCGGCTTGGGATCATGTCTTCTTAGGACTATTCTGGATGTACAATGCAATTTCGGTAGTAATCTTCCATTTCAGTTAGAAAATGCAGTCAGATGTTTGGGGCAGTATAAGCGATCAGGGGGTAATAACATATGGGAATGTGCATCTATTACCAAAAACAAGTCATTTATGGGTATTATTAGGAGGTCCGTACAGATCCAGTCCAGTCTCCCTTTCGCTTCACGGAGTCAACATCGACATCAAGATCTTGGTGGACAATGTTAAGAGGATCAGATAATCGGGAAACATCATTGATCACTTGTTCTTGGAAAACGGTTTCCTCGACGGGAGCATCGATAGTCGATCTTGCCTTTGTTTTGAAAACAACCGACCATTGATCTTTGTCTTTTTTCAAACTTGGATATGGAGCATAGTAGACTTGCTCGACTTGATAAGCCAGAACAAATGGATCATAAGCGCCATATTTCCTACCACGATGAACTTCAACTATCTTATAATCTTTATGCACATTCATGCCCCGTTCAGAATTATCAAACCAATCACATTTGAACAATACGGCTTTGTAGAGAGTCGAAGCTCCATAATACACCAACTCAATGATTTCATTTAAAGTGCCATAATAGTCGGCACCTTCCGTGGAACTGACACAAACTCCGTTGTTGACTGAAGATTTACCAATATCAGTTGCCCGGTTGAATGTCCGAAAGTTGTAGCCGTTAATCGAATAACGTTTCCAAGTTTTGACTTGAAGAGAAGGACCACTTGCCAAAGCTTTTAGCAAATCATCATTCAACAATGATGCTTGTTGTGCAAACCATTTGGTAAATTCATTTTCATGTTTATTCCAAATATCTGTCGAGGTCAATTAAGGCTGTTGAACACGAATAAATTGCTCGAACAATCTAAGAATGAATCATTTTGTCAGTTAATGTATATTTGTTCGTAAAAAACTGTTAAGCATTGTATATATGTAGTAATGAGGTACTTACGGTTCATACGGTTTCATGATTTCGCAGTTAGACAATACGTACTTGTGCACAAAGTCATATTCTTTATTATCCAAGAACCTCATCTTGCACTTCCCAGTTGTTGTACCATTATGATCACGGAATAACTCAGGTAAATCTGAAACGATTGCCGATGCCGAAGTCTCACCAACAGCAAGATTCTTTGCTTTTGTTTCAATATGATCATCGTAATACATAGAATGGAAGTTTGAAATCTCTTCCAACAAATACGCATTGCATATTGATCCCTCTACGAAAGCTTTGTTACCAATCTTTTGTTTTAAGTGATTCAAAAACCTTTCGAATGGATACATCCATCGATATTGCACGGGACCACCAACTCGACCTCATACGGCAAGTGTACCGGTAAATGCTCCATCGAGTTAAAAAACACTGGAGGCAAAATCTTCTCTAACTTGCAAATAATCTCAACAATGTTATTCTCTAAACGAATCACGTCTTCTATTTTTAGGGTAGCAGCACACAAGTCTCGAAAGAATTGACTTATCTCAGTCAATGCATTCCACTCATTTTTCGGAATCAATTCTCGAAGGGCAACTGGCAACAAACGTTCCATAAAAACGTGACAATCATGGCTTTTCAAACCACGTAGAATGTATTGATCATGATCTATGCACCTACTCAGGTCTGAAGCATAACCGTCAGGGAATTTCAACTTGGTGACCCATTCACACAACACTTTTCTTTTCTGCTTGTCAAGAACAAGTGTACAATCGGGGCGCTTTCTGCAAAGCTCTTTCAAATCTTTAGCAGATTTTGGACCACAAGAAGTTTTGCCTTTAACGTCCATAACCGTGTCAATCAGTTTTTCAAAGAAGTTTTTCTCAATATGCATCACATCCAGGCAATGTCGAAGCAGCAATGTTTTCCAATACGAAAGATCCCAAAAAATGCTTCTTTTCCACCAACCATTCTTGAAGTTTTTAAGCCGTTTCAAGTCTGAATCTGAGCCATCAATGATGCTTGGTAGGTGTTGTACAAATTCCCATACCTCCTCACCACTCAATCTACGGGGTGGAGTCGCGTGTTCATACTATTTGGACTTCAAAAAACCTTTATCAGTGCGAAAAATATGGTCTTCAGGGAGAAACTGCCGATGACAATCAAACCAAGTGCATTTACCACTATGTTTGAGCCAGAATGACTTGTTTCCATCACCACAATAGGGACAAGCTTTCACACCAGCCGTAGTCCACCCGGATAACATGCCATACGCAGGAAAATCATTGATAGTCCACATTAGTGCAAATTTCATATGAAAATTCTGTTTTGTGGATACATCGTAAGTAAACAACCCTGTTTCCCACAGCTGCTTCAACTCCTTAATCAATGGTTGCAAATAAACATCGAGGTTTCCTTTCGGATTTTTCGGCCCCGGTACAAGCACTGATAAGAATATAAACCGTCTTTTCATGCACAACCAGGGCGGAAGATTGTATGGTGTAACCATGATCGGCCAGCAAGAGTAGTTCTTCCCAAAATTACCAAAAGGTGCAAAACCGTCTGTGCAAAGTCCTAACCGCACATTTCTAGGCTCCTTAGCAAACTCAGGGTGCATTTGGTCAAAATGCTTCCAAGCTTCAGCGTCACTTGGGTGGGCCATTATACCGCTTGTCCTGGGGTTTTCCGCGTGCCACCTCATTTCCTTGCCTATATGTTTCGTGGCGTACAACCTTTGGAGTCTAGGTCCAATCGGGAAATAAGTCATCACTTTGTTAGGCACACGTTGACCTCTTGCGTTCGTTTTCGGTTTATATCGATCATGGTCACACTTCCGACACTTGTCCAGATTCGCGTCCTCCTCCCAAAATAACATACACCCCGCGGGACACACGTGTATTTTCTCATGGGGTAGCTCTAATGCCTTTAACAACTTTTTGGTTTGATAGAAGTTCGAGGTCATTAAGTTATTCTTCGGAAGAATATCTCCTATCAAACCGTAACCCCGTCAACGCATTTGTGAGAGAGGTTGTGATCACATTTCAAAGTGAGCAACCTAGAAGCCGCTTGCAGTACGGAGACACTACTTCCATCACATACAAGTTCCTCTGCGTTTTTCAGCATTTCAAAAAACGCCGCAACTTCGGGGTTTGGTGTCTCATTGTTCTCCTCTTGGTTAAGAAATTCTTTTCTTACGTGATCAATCCTATCACGTAATGCGTCATTAAACATGTCCCGATAAGGGTTCACATTCCGTTCTTGCTGAACGTTGATCGGAATGGGAAACTCTTCACCATGACACACCCAATCATAGTAGTTTACGCAAAACCCATATTTAGTTAAATGTAATCTCACGTCATGTTCGATCGAAAATTTAGTGTTCTTACACTTACTACATGGACACTTCATCATTCCATTATTTGCCCGAAACGAATCTAACTGCTTTGCATGTTTTATGAATTCCTCCACACCATTCACAAATACCGGGTTAAATTTCTTGTTAGCATGCAACCTCTCGTACATCCAACTACGTTCTATTCTCTTCATTTTCAATCCTACACATCATATCATACAAAATATGAGACTAACAATAGTCTTTGAAGGTTGTCTCAACACTTTTGCAAACTCGGGTTTTACTCAACTTACTATGAAACTAACAACACTATAACCTAAATTTTTGATTCATGGTCAAAGGTTCGACGTCAAAATAATTCGGAGGCTTTGCCGGATAACAAAGTACCCCCCAGTACCATTTTCCAAACGGGTAGGAAGAGCACCCTTTGAGGACCTTATGTATGTTATGCTTATCATTTAAGCACATACTTATCATCATTTCAATCCAAATTCAACAAACCAATTCAACCAACATCCGGATTCTAAACTAAGCATTTTCAACCAACATCCGGCTTTGCACATACTTAAGCATTCAAAAAACCAATTCAACAAACCAATTCAACCAATTCAACCAACATCCGGCTTTGCACATACTTAAGCATTTTCCTAACTTATCTAACTAATACACATAAGTAAGCATTTTCTAACTTATAATTACTACACATATATATCTATAAATCTATACTACATATGATACACTATATAAAAAAATAAAATAAAAAAAAACATAAAAAAAAAAACGAAAAAAATAAAAAAACGAAAAAATATATTACATACTACAATATACAAAAATTACATACTACAATATATATATACAATATAAATTGAAAAAAATATATATATATATATAAAAATAAACTGTATATATATATATATATACAATATATATATATACATACATACATATATATATATACGCTGGGGAGGGGGAGGGGGGAATCGGTCCTGGGAGAGGGGTGGGAGGGAGGAAGAGCATACTGTGGTGGTCAAGTGGTGGGAGGAGGTGGCGCCGGAAGAGCTTCATCGTGGGAGGGGGCGGCGGGTGAGAAGAGGGGGGAATGAAGAAGAGAAATGAGGAAGAAAAGGGATTCTGCGATTGATATCCGCCGTTTTACGACGGAATTTAATGTCCGTCGCAAAATAACCCTAATTCCGTCGCAAACATATAAATTCAGAATAATAAAATAATTTTATAAAATTTTATTAAATATTCCGTCGCAAATTAATAAAAATTCCGCAAACTTGCCCGCCAAGTGGAAAAATTGGTCCCGCCAAATGTCCCGTCGCAAACAATAAAACATCCGTCAGCAAACGTAAATTTGCGACGGAAATAAAGTCCGTCGCAAAAATTCCGTCGCAAAACTGCTGTTTTTTTGTAGTGAGTGAGCATACCTATAAGTTTATAGTTTTACAGGTTCAACACTTTCATTTAAAGTTATGGTATGCTCATAGCCTCTCATTGGTGGCAATCATAGGGAATTTGCAAACACCTCATGACACTCTCCTAGGACATGAGTCAGTTCACTGGGCACATGAATCAGAGTATGTTCATGTATCAAAGTGAGGCTCCTTAAGAGTCTATAGACCCCATTTCTCAATTTCTTAGTAAAGCTTTTGCAACTGATCGACTTAAGTTGATCTTTTATGCGTAACTTCTCAGCTTAATTTGTTCCCCCTCGTTAGTGAAATCCACATCCGTTGGTTGAAGTCAAAGACCATAGGATTGTACATTTTCATCCAAATCTTCCTAATAAAATGTCACAACCTCTCAACTTGAACAATCTTATATCTTGTTAGGACACTTAAATTCACTCACTATTCTGTGTTTCCATCTACTACTGTGATTAGCATAGAGTGATTTGGTTCTGTCACAGTGCAATCTCTCCCTAAACTCCATCATCCTCAGGTACTCGAAAGTGTATGTTTTTCCGCTTGCACACTTGGCCACAAGTGTATTTTTCATCACAATTGAAACATAACCGTAAAGCCCTCTTTTTCTGCAACTTCATAAGAGTATTTGCCTTATGCACCTTTGGTTTATTATCAGTGTTAGGTATTTTATCATTCACCTAAGTGATGAACGAGGAACTTAGATCGACTGGCTAGGGTTAGAGCAATTTTTATGTACATGCATGTCATTCTATGCCTTTATAATGCATTCCTGACATATGACAATATCAATGTCTCCAGGCTTCATCAATCTCACCATAGACTTAATTTTACTCTTAAGGCCTCTTATAAAACATTCCGATCAATGTCTCCATGCCTCTTATAATGTCCGCATACTTGATCAATTATACTATACATTCCAATTTCAAGATTTAGATTAATTCTATAGTTGATTTCAATGTGAGATGGTTCTAATTTTCACGGTGTAAATTGCATAAATAGAGAGTTTTTAAAAGCATAAAGATAGATCATGAAAAAAGCAATATTAAATGTTTTTATGCTATCATTTGATAGAATCATATTTTATTTTTATTTATTAGTTAATAATTATAATATGATTGTCAATATTCATAGAATAATTAGAAATTGTATAAAATACATGTTATTATAATTTTAAATTTGACATTATTTTCCCCCCAAAAAAATTGACATTATTTAAAAGTACAATAAGTATAAGATAAGATTTAAATTAGAAAAAAAAAAAAAAAAAAAAAAAAGGAGTGGGAAAGTAATTAATGTACGTATATATCATTGTAATTTATTATTTTGACATGTTTAAAAAATAAAATTAGATATTTAATAGCTATAATAAAATAATATAATATAATATAATATAATTTAAATTATAAAAACGGAAAAAGATATGTATAATACACACTTTAAAATTAAAATAAAATAACTAAATTAAAAATATGGATTAAGATGATTTTTTCTTCTTAAATAAAAAGATGTTTTCAAAAAAAAAAAAAAAAAAAAAAAGGATTGCCGTGCTTTTCTTTTTTATAGGATTGCCGAGCTTTTCTTTTTGATTTGAGATGAGTTTGCGTGATTTATTATGTTTATTTTTTTATTAATATTTTATTAACATTAAAAAAAATTAAAATGGAAGAAAAAAATCGTGGGAAACACTGAGAGTAGGAAACATTTTTTGGGGAAACACCGAGGGTGTGAAACACTTTTTGGAGGAAACATCTCATCGCACTTTTATTACGAGTATATAGAGATATAGATATAGATATTTTTGTATTACATTTCTTTACTACATCTTTGTATTACATATTATCAAGTTGGCAGGGCATTCCATGCCTTAGCACGGCGAAATATATCTCAAATTATTCAACTATTAATGACCCTACAGTTCTGTCTAATTTCTCCAGCGTTTCCCGTAAGGACACCAATTTGGCCCATTTTCACCATTGCACTTGCAAAATTATTCAACCAAAGGATAGAATTTCTTGCATTTTGCATCACTTGATTCGCGGTTGCTCCATCTGTGAGGAGAGCTTGATCTGAAGTTAGAAGACCTCGATTTGCAAGAATTCCTTGGTAGTAGGAAACATCCATGGTTGTCGGGCTAGGAGGATCCAGAGGCTGCACAAGACTAGGATCCGTACTACCGCTAGGGCACTGTGTCCTTAACATTGACGCGTATGTTGGATCCAAACTCGGATCTTGAACAGTTGTCGTGTTGAAGCTGTATAGCCTATTGCTGAATGAAGTACAATGTGAACGCCCTATCGTGTGTGCTCCTATATAAAAACATCATATTTTTTATACATCATAATCTCTACAAGACATAATTTGAATAAAGAATATGTATTTAATGCAATACATGCACGTATTAATTACCAGAGAGGGTGACCATTTCGCCTGAGTAAGTCCCTTGTTTGAAAAGGCTTGAGTTAGTTGGTCGGCGTTTAAGAAGGGAGATGGTAAGTTTGTCGATGCTTCATTAGCCACCGATATCCTCCCGTCTCTTCTACCCACTGGAACTGGGTAACTAAATCCTCCCGACTGTACAAAAAAATCAAAATCGGAACATATTTTTACACAATTGATTGAGTATATATGACAAGATTCAGATCTATTCATAGAGTATACACATAATCAAAAGTAAGTTGATTCAACGTCGTGTTAGTAATATATATAGCCAAAGCCAGTCACAAAAGATTTAGATATATATATATACACACACGTATAATTATGAATACCATTGCAACACTATCCCTTGCAGCAAAAGCCAAAATGTCAGCGCATGAGACAAGTCCTTTGCAAAGGCCCTCTATCCTAGCCTTGGCGCTGTCGATGACTTCGAAACCTTGAAGGCTTGGATTATTGGCCGGTGAATCTTTCTCCGCCTGATTTGAAGGTGTTGAATCAATAAGCACCGAACCATCACATCCCTACAATCATCACCGTATATCAAGCTAGGTATCAAAGCCTACTTCTTTACAAAACTAAATGTCACTTTGTGATTAAATAGTATAGGCTATTTGTAATTACTTAAAAGCCGTGGGACGTATTATTATTACATATTGAAAAATGAGAGAAAATCATATATATGATGTTTGGTTGGCAAATGTTTTACGTAATACTATTTTAGACCATGTGATTACAATGGAATCGAGACCACTCGATACATTCTGACTCAAGTAACTATACTAGACTTAAAATCTGTTGTGTTACTACTACATTACATTGCAATTAAGTCTTTTTGATTGTTTATTACGATTTTTTATATGTCAATCATCATTAGAATTAATTACAACCTTAGGTCTATAATCATGTCTTTGAAAACCTATGATACAACCATGCATTTGAAGAAGTGTTGAGTCAAATTACATGCCTCATATCCAAGGGCATATGTAGTAACATGGCTTTAAATTAGAAAATCCTTATAATCTTGTTCAATTTATCAAATCGTCTTAATCCAGCCAATCTGCCCATTCGAATAAAGTCCACTAGCCCACCATTGGTTCATTTTCTGGCTCTGCCCTTTATTATATCCTTTTACTTCTAGTCTATTTCACTATACACACTACTACTATGTAGAAAGGATGAAAGAGACTAGTACTAAAGGATATGATGCATGTCATTTATTACAATCTGAACAACGCCCCTGGGGGATCGATTTAAAGGCATGATCTGTCCTGAGACATTTTAGTGATGATGCGAGTACTAGGCATCATATCCTTAAGTTGATGCATCATTTAAAGGGCGTCAGGAGGGATCATGCATTTAATGGACGTCAGGAGGCATCATTTAAAGGACGATCATTTAAAGGCATGATCCCTCCTGACGCCCTTAAGTTGATATCCCTCCTGGGCAGTCTAGTACTCGCATCATTTGTTTATCAATGTAGGCCAGGGGCGCCCCTGGGGGGCCAAGGGGGTCATGGACCGGAGCCCCCCGAAAATCAATGAATTTAAGGACCCCACGAAAGTTCGGCCTAATAGTATATATATACTGTATTTATATAAACAAGGAATGTATTATCTTAATGGTTAACACTTTAGTATACTAGACAAGAGACTCTGTTTTGAATCTTGCTAGCTACAATAATTTTTGTTTTTTTTAAACTAAGACTAGGAGTCAAATAATTACGTTTTTTTTCCTTCTAAACCCACTATCTCACGCAGCATTTTGTTTTATTTTTTTATATATATTTTGGTTACTGTTTTTTTTCGAAGGGCGATGGCTTAAATTTTTTTTTTTGCTCCGAGCCTAAATTTGGACAGGGACGCCCCTGATGTAGGCAAGTGCGAAGCCATAATCTTTTAGTTGGTTGTAACGTAAGTGACTAATCTAACTCACACCTACACACCTCTACTATATGTAAGAGTGTCTTATATACAATCATAACCATCCACTTTGTATAAATAAAAAATCAAAGCCGCATCATAATTCTTATCTTAAATTTCATATAGGCTATTTACTAATAAAAGTATTAGGCAGGGTGGCCTACCACCCCAACCCTATACGTAGTTGGATCTTTGTGTGTTTGATGAAAGAGCGTAGTAAAACATATAGTCTTAATGCATTACACTTGATACAACGGAAGTTGTACCATAAAGCCTTTCGTGTAGATATATATATATATATATATATATATATATATATATATATATATATATATATATATTAATGATCATATATGATAAAAGGAATATGCTCAGGAGCGGACGCAGGATCTTGGGTGAGAAGGGCGATAATCCTAGAAATTTTTCGCAATCGGGAATATGTATACTAGTGTTTTTTTATGCCTCATTGATTCGAAAAGAAATACTACTGCATAATCACTACTATAATTTTTGCGATAACTTTGGGAAGAAACATACTATATATCGCATTATCTGAACATATTAACCATTCTACTCTCGTTATTAACAATATATTTTATTAAGGAAAAAAACATTTCATACATTAGTATTATTAATTTTTATAAGTAAAATCTTATTATTATTTGTTTAGATGTATCACTTTTGTAATGATCATGTATATTTATCAACATGATAAAGGTTTTTTTTGTCAATTTATCAGGTTCTTATAAATGACATGAGCGAGTATAAATTTTTAGGGGGAGCAAAAAAAATACACAACATACATAATAGTGTTTTTTCCGGATTTGAGAGGCGAACGCCCCTCCCCACAATGTACGTCCGCCCCTGAATATGCTACTACCTCAACAATTGCAGCATATAACAAGTGACACAACACAATTTTGTATTATTGATCATGATGTAGGTCAATCATAATCAAGAACGTAAAAATGTGTCGCGCCACTCATTATGACACATGCAACCGTTTTGACAGTAACATCACGTACTCATGAAAAAAATACAACAGCTGAGTGCTTACCCTGACAAAACAATCATGAAAATGCATTCTGAGGAGGCCAGCAGCAATTCCCCTGTCCTTAAAGAATGCCTTTCGGACTTCATCTTTAACAATTGATTCAGCCAAAAAGCAAGATCTTTGGTAAAAACCCACTTGAAGCTGAAGCTGTGCATTATTTAGCTCAACACAGTAATGACATAGGACCAGAATCAATGCCAAAGCTACATAAACTCTACAACTCATTTTAATTTCTTGTTTGTATCACTAAGTTTGGTATGATTTTAAGACATTGCATGGTGAATATATATAGAGTCATCTGGGGTACACTTTATTTAATTAATAGGTTAATTAATTAATGTCGGCTACTTAATTATTGCAAGTATTTTAAAATAAAAGAAATTAATTTCTGAGTGGCATATGAGCAGAAAATAAGCTAAAACGTCACTATTAATTACTTGTTGACTTGTCTTATTGAGAAGAAGGAGGAAAGCCAACCTTTGAGTAGGGTCACAAATTCACCATGCATGGTCACGAGATTATTAGCAGAAAGTTAATTGAATAGGTGAAAAGAAAAGATACATATATAACCACTGCTTTATATAAAGTTTATTATTATTATTATTATTATTATTATTATTATTATTATTATCTATAATGATAAATTGTACTACAACTTGAGTGATAAATTGCCAAACTAACAAAATTCATAATTAATACCGTATAATTTTTTAATTAATAGGAATATATTACATGATATAAATACGATGGTTCATATAGATTGTTAATGAGGATGATATGAGGTTTGAAAAAATAGAAATGGGATGATTTGAGCCTTTTGAGGTAGCAAAGTCAAACTAATGCTATTCAGGAGTAAGTAAAAACAAAAGAAAGAGTGGGTGGGAGAAAGAAATGTAATTGGATATATACGGAGATGATGTCCCTATATAGTGTTTGTCTTTTCAAACAATAATAATTGCAGTAAATCATAATGATTGTGTCATAAAGAGTAACATCGAGAAAACCTCGTTTATGTAGCTCGATTCCCGACTTGTATGTAACAATTCCTACAGTCGTTTTTGACAGTTGTTTGTTTATTATGATTAGCTTACATCATAATCACTTTGAACTAATCATTATCAACGGTGTAAATTACTGTTGTATGGCCCATTATGATACGAGGCTTGTAACCGTATCATTACTTTAATAATAATTGTGAATGGTGATGGCTGGCTCTATGCATTTTTGCTTTTAAATGTGCGGAACGTGTTCCGAGTGGGAGATTATTGTGTGGTGTATCTACACGGTGTAGAGACACAGTATGGCACATCACACACCACACATCTTCATTCTGTATTAAAACTGTGTAGTTCTGATCGTTTCACCCGTTACTTCACCACAAATTTCCTCACCATACAATAACTTCCCGTTCCGAACGGTGATCGCTGAAAGTGGATAAAGGTTGACTCTCGCAGAGGTAGTAGGTGATATATTGCTTTGGACCAATGAAAATCGAAATACACTATTGCGTACCTTGAGTTTTTGTTAGTGGTTGATTGATAAATATGACACTTCAAAGTATTTTTCGGTAAACAATGTTATTTAATATGTTTTAAGGATTATTGATTATATGATATGAATTATTATTTTTAACCAAAATACTTTTTAATTTTCAAGACGAGCCCTGGCGAGTCTATTAGTGACAATGCACTCGCGCGATTCAGTAGGACAATACTTTTTTTCTTTTTTTCAAAAAAAAAAAAAAATGGACCTCTGATGGCCAAATTATAACAAACTAACTTTAACCGTCAGAGTACCGGATCGGTTGTACTACAACAGTGAGCAATGTCGTATCCTACGAGAATTGGTCAAGTATCACAAAACTTTCATATTTAGTTCAGGCTCACAAAACGGTGAAATTAATTATAGCAAGAGAAAATAAAAACGATGACTTTAAAATATATGAATACAAGAATAGCTAAACTATGGTCAAGAACACTACTCTTAACACATTTACCGACTCACTAGGGACGAGCTAAAACCGACCAACCAACCAATGGTTTCTAATGAATATATTGTGGGTGCAATCTTCTATTGGTCCCTAGGCACTAATACAACAACCTAAATACCCTATATTCGGTTCAATAGTCCTCTCTATGAGATTAATTGACATAATATGATGAAAAACAATGAGACGCTCAACATCCACCGAGTTCACGGCTTAGCTAAAATAACCTTACCAAGGAACATGCTGCGAATGAATCAACTAGTTCGTGCATGGAAATCCTAAAACTCTAATTCGCACACTCCTCGCAAAATACATTTATAAAGGTTATGTGTTGAATCGTGAATTAGGTGATTAAATTAATTCAAGCATTAAGACCAAATTTTAGGACACAATAATTCAAAAGATTTAATTTTTAAGCCCTACTCATCCCTAGATCATCGTTTAAGTATTAATTTCGTTGTTCTATCACATAATTTAGCTGCAATAAATTTAGCTACTCATAATAGGAATCAAAACACAAAAATTCATGAATAATCTGATAATAGACGTAATAAAAAGGTTGAAATAAAATTCCAAAAGAAACTGTAGCAATCTGCACTCGAATCGTCAGTTCATTGTGTTCTAATCGTAAAACAACGGAAAAAAAACGCTACTGTGTTTGCAGAAATTCGAAAGGAAAATAATCGATCTAAACTTAAGGGAAAACAAAAGCTGCTGTGAAGAGGAAAATCAATTCCGATTTAAAAACTGTGTGTAAAAATTTGACCTAAGTGTTTTTTTATATTACCCTCGTCCGAACTAATTATATTTCCGGAAAAATTCCCGTAAAAATAATTAGCATCAGCGTAGCCCCCTTCTTTGCATGTTGCCGCAGCATTAATTGCTTGTAAAAGGACGGCCCCCTGTTGAACCAGTAGGCTCTCCCACTTTTTCTTATCCTTCTTTTCTTTTTATTATTTTATTTTTTCATTTGAAGAAGGAAGCACACCCCCTGTTGAACCAGTTGGCTCTCCCACTTTTTCTTATCCTTCTCTTCTTTTTATTATTTTATTTTTTCATTTGAAGAAGGAAGCACACACACGGAAAATACCGGGGCTTCACCCACACTCAATACAAAAATCAGGATCTCTATTCAGTTGGATAATACTACCTCCGGTCTAAAATATAAGTCATCCTAGGAGTTTTCACACAGATTAAGGAATTGGTTGAATGTCATTAATTTGAAGGTTAATGTCTAAAATACCCCTTGACTATCATTAATGCAATAGTTGTTAAGTAATGAAAAGTTGTTGAATTCATAATAAATTAAGGGTAAGATAGAGAAAGAGCAATAAATGTTGCATTGGTAATGTAGAATGACTTATATTATGGGACAAGTAGAAAAGTGTAGGATGACTTATATTTTGGACCGGAGGTAGTAATATTTTTCCGAATGCTTAAATATGAATTACGCATCATTTCCTCATACGAATTCTGTTTTACACGATTTCAATATTGTTGTGATCCTCGTCACGCTATCTATCATGCCACACCTATAACAAATAAAAACAATAAAACCCAAGCGTGACAAATGCTAATAAAACACACACAATTCACCAAAAAATATGAAGAATTCGGACGTAAACGCCCTATCGCCTCGTGATTCAACCCGTGGTGAAATGTGCCTATAAAAACCACTCATGAATAGGCTACAAATACGAGGTAAAATACACACGAAATTATAGCAAGGTTGACTCTCATCAACTACCCCCCACTTAGCGTTTGCTCACCCTCGAGCAAATCAAGCGACTCAAAAATAAATAATGAGGTCAACGTTGCGATAATATGGGAAACCAAAATATCCAGTGAGTAAAAACTAGTCAACGAGCGAACAAAAACGAGTCAAAACATGTCTTATCATGGAAACAAAATGTGTGTGTGTGTGCATAGCTTCTCAATCATTAATTATGGTCAACCGGCTCAGATTATAAATGCATGACCAATGTCGTTACACCATAGACTTATACTTCATAATCATCTCCACTAATCGAGGTCAAATCAAGGCTAACTAAGGTCAGGCAGGACTTGCACGGTTGTAATGTTAGGCTAGGAACGGGGCTAAACAAAAGGATAAAAAGAATATCAAAAGAGAAAAACGAGTGAGCTTAATCAAAACTTCTTGAAATTGCCTCATAACTCACCTCCTTAGCTTGGTTCAAGTATGCATCCTCCTTCTTTACTCTCAAATCCCAACATTCTTCAATATGAACTCGTCCCACCAACGCCACATTGGAAGAATTAATACATGGCCTTCATCAAACATTCGTTGACTCAACTTTATTCAAACTTTTATTCTTTTTTTTTTTGACTGATTTTGATTTTGATTTTTTTTTTTGATAAATCAAACACCAACACTTTTTTGCTACCCCATCTCATTCGTAGTACAAAATGTAACATCCCGACTTTTCATAAAAGGGTAAAATAGTCATTGGGTGTATTTGCTACGACCTAATTATTATTTATCCTATTTATTTAATTAAGAAGGATTTAATTAAAAGGATTTAGTTATTATTTAAAATGAATTTAATTAATAACTATAAAAAAAGGAAATTATCCAAAAATATCTTATTTTGGTGTTACACGCTATTCTGAAAAAAAAAGGGATGGAACGGCAATCTGAAGGAACCAACACAGAAGAAAAACGAAATAAAAGGGAGAATCGTGTGATCAATCCGTTCATCTGTTCAAGATGCCGCAGGAGAGAAAAGTGATCAGCGCGAAGAGACGCAACTTTGGAAAATAACATCTCTCAATATCGTAAGTTTTTGATTTAGCCCTAGTTTTTGGTATTCGTAGAGTTTGATTCTTCAAAAATTCGTATCTTTCAATCCGCAGCTCTGTTTCGCAGACATGAGTAGTCGAAACGATCGTCTTGGAGCGTAGATTATTCTAAAAATAGTTTCGCAGCAGTTAATCCAGGTAATCTGCAATTTTATGCACTTTTTTATTTTCGTTTTTTGCCAGAAAATAGGATTTTAGGGTTTCTTGTTGATCAAATAGGTTTTGGGGTTGAGGATCAACAGTTGTTGCAGTTGCTTGGTGTTTTGCTTTCAGTTTTGCTGGAAATTAAGGTAAAAGGCTCTTCCTAATGAGTAATTATAGTTTTATAATGATAGGTTGAGTTTTGGTGAGTTTTGGTGTTGTTTGGTGATAGAATTCATGCTAAGTTGTACTTAATAAGATGTGATATGTTTTGGTATATTTGTGTTGAGTTTTAAATTTCAATTTTTTTGATCTAATAACATTAAATGAAAATGAACAAGCCCCGATTGAGTTTCTGATTCGTTCAGTTAAAACACCGAATGTACTCTTAAAGGGAGTTGAAGTTCGGATCCATCGGAAGAGCATGAAAGGGCTTGTGCTTTGATGGATTAGTATTCATCAATGTCTGTATAATTTCTAGGCCTTGTCCGTGTCTAATGGTCTAGGAAAGAGAGTAGTATGTGTGAGGGAGATTACTTGAAAACACTTAGGTGTCTAGTTAACAACAGATAATAATACATATGTGTAGTAAAAGATAAAACGTCACTTATTCTCGATTAGGCACTCTTTCATATCGGCGATGTGATACGTTCATAAAAGGTGAACAACGCTGCTGGCCTATAAACGGCTGAATTGCAGTGGAGGAAATTCATCGGACGTATACGCATACCGGGGAGACCCCGGAGCTAATCGGTGCTAATCACCGTTAGTTAGCAAGTATATCTTCAGGTGATGAACGCCATGCGTAGTGTCCTTGAGTAATGATGTAACAAAGATAAGCTAAGCTAGAAATGTTTAGTCATGACATGTCGATGGGCATGGATTGGACCCTAGATTGAGTCGGTCTCATAAAGATAATTAATAATCATAATAATACACTTTCGTTGTATAACTTAGTTATTCATTAGCTTCTCACTTTTACTAAGTACTTTGTACTTACCTCATTTGCATTTTCTTTTGTATGCATTGTGGGGTGAGAAGACGAACAGGTTGATCAGGTAGATGACGACTTTTGAAGGCTTTGAGGTCTTGACGAAGTTTCTAGTTCCTTTTCCTTGTAAAGGTTGTACTTGACTAGTTGTATTTATTTTCTTAGACTTGTTGTACTTCTACTTTTAAGACCTCGTATTGTATAAGTCTTTGGGTTTTTTCATCGTTGTAATTTAACTATCCATCTTTAGTATGGTCAATTTCTATTCTTAGTAGCATTTATGTTTTACCCGAGTCTTTTTAGCTTCCGTTTGCTTTTATTTGATACGACGACGTAGAGGCTTGCGTATAATATTAGATTTATTTAATGCTATATGCGCCGAACGTTTCTCTTCTGGATAAGGGCTCGGTATCCGGGAGCGGGGCGTTACAGTTGGTATCGGAGACGAAGCGTCCTTTCTTTCCTATGCTTCTTCCCTCGAAGATTAGATTTCTTTAGACCCTTTAGAACCTTTCTGTTCTCTCTTGATCTTGGTGGTAAATTCTCGTAGGATTAGGAATCCTTAGAACGTGGTTAAGTTGCACTAGGACCAAGTGAAAAGTCTCATTAGGTGAAGGTTGAGTTTTAAGCTCATATCTCTTATGTGATCCTCTTAAGTTTTGTTCCTTTCGAGAACCCTTACTAGGATCCCTCTTTCCTTTTGGAATCTTCGAATCTTTCTCTATTTTTCTTTCTTTTGAGGTTTTAATGCTTTCGTAATGCTACATTTGGTTCGTATCACTTCCTTGTAACTTGGTGTTATGCAAAATGAGTAAACAATTTTGTTCACGTTTCTACATATCATGTTATATCATTTTTTTTTTGTTGTTCTAAGAATTCTGTAAATTTTCAGCCACATAGAAAGTTGTCTTATCTACAATTTTTCTCTTTACATCAATTTAGTTTTCAATATGGATTGTTCACAAATTGTTTAACAAGAAGGGGTACTCTGTTCTGAAAATTCTGCAGCAGTACTCTTACTTATCATTCTGTTTTGAATAAGCTAAACACCTCCAAATGACTTGGATTTTTGATTTATTGTATAAAACATCCTGTACTATAATTTTTGTTTTTGAACCAAGTGCAAATTCTTTTTTGTTTGAGCACAATCTGCAACACACGACAGTTGATGAAGTCCTGAAAATTTTTGACAGCTTATAGCAGTGGATGAAAAGAATTATTTTGACCGAACTATGACTTTCCAAAAATTTTGATTTTTGAGCATCATATGTAAAACTTATATACTCACATATTTTCTCTTTGCCACATGTTCAAAATCAGTTCGTTTTGTTTGTGCAAATCAATTATTTCGTGGCTTATGTATGCACCCGAATTTCTCAAAACCATTTAAGTCCTCTGGTCAAGGAAGGATATATGTCTTTCTTTCACCCTGTAGGTTATAGTGTAGTAGGTTATAGGAGATGAGAATACTTTGATTTATCTGATTCTTAAGCTAGTTGTTACCCAGGATAAGAAGTTTGGTAGGTAAAGACTAGGTGTTGTCGTTATAGTGCTCCTCGATTGCAAGAAACGATTGCGTGGTGATTTTCCAATCTTATGTCTTCATCAATAAGGTTCTCTTTTATAATCATCTAGTTTCCTACTTGGTTATTCCGATTTCAAATGTTTCTTATCCATACTAATTGTAACTCATGCTCTGGTTAAATCCTCCATTTGAAACTTGTGAAACTCGGTAAAAGTCTCTTATTGCGCAGTTTTGTTTTCCAAGTGTGTACATTCATTTGATGTGCCTTATTTTTTTAAAGATGTTTTCATCGTGTCAAATGCTTGATTTAAGAAAAATAAGTTTCTCATCCTTCAAACTATTTGAACCGACAATTGCATATCCTTCCAACTATATTATGTTTAGCTATTTTGGGGCAACACACTTTTGCATCCTAGTGATTACCCTTAATGCATCCCCTACAAGATGTTTTAGTACATACAGATTTTTGTTTAAAGACTCGACTTTACAAATCCTCTGTTTTCTCTTTTTGCTATAGCTTGGTTTATGTTTACCAAAATTCTTTGACCTTTGCTTTGCTTGAGATGGTTCCACACGAACTCCATATGTAAATTTTATCCTTTAAAAGTACTCCTCAGTCGTTTCAATTCATAGTGTTAAAGGTCTCTTACTTTGGCACATACTTTTCATTGTCCTCGTGTTTGGATTTACCCAACATGAGTGAATGCTATTGTTTCCGTGTTTTCCCTTCAGGTTAAACAACTTACCGTGTTCCAAAAATTCTGCAAATTTTCAAAAAAGTAGATTAATGTCTTATCTACAACTTCTCTTTTTACATCAACTCGATAATCATTATGGATTGTTCAGAAAAATCATGTTTATGCCGGACACTCTGTCCAGAAAATCTGCAGCAGCACCTTCACTTCTTCTTCCGTTTTGAACAGGTTAAACACCTTCAATTGATCTGAATTTTTGATATGTTGCAGACAAAACTTTTATCTACAGCTTTTATTTTGGAATTAAGTTCAGATTCTTTTCCGTTTGATCTCGATTTGCAAATCAACACAGTGTTTATTAATCTGGAAATTCTGGCAGCTTGTGCAATCGTCAGAAATAACTGTTTTTGACCAACTTATCTTCATTCAAAAATTCTAATATTTTTATATCACCTGGAAAAATCCAGTATCTAAATCTTTTCTCTTTCGATCGTGCTCAAATTCCTCTTCGTTTGTTCTGTAAAAATTTATGATGTCAGATCCAGAGTAAAAATCCTACACAGCAACCTAAAAGGAATTTTCACCTCTTTGACATGGGGTTAGGGCTAAGAGGGTAGTAAGTTATGATTGTCCTGTTTAGGAGTTCCTCGAAGTTTGATCTCCTTCTGATTTAAACCTTTTAGTAGGATACTTGTAAAGCTAACGTTATAGTTTTTTTGCAGTTTTAAACAAGAACCAAGATTTTATCCTCCAGCATGCCATGTTTGATGTTCAGACCCTTTTCGTGCCCTTTTGTAATTATAATTTTCTGGTAACTTGTTTCTAATGTGATCCCTCACTTGAGATTTTTTTTTTAACTCGACAAATCCACTCCGCTTGTTGTCATGAATCACCTCAGAAACAAATTCTCTTCAAAATTCTACATTGTTGCACTCCCATCATTCATTTCAAACTCAAATTTGACTAAGCCTTCTGATGTCAGAATATTTTTCTTATTTGTGTTCATTCTCAGCTCCCTCCTAAGGGTAGTGTCGATGTTGTAACTATTTCACCTAATGCTGCCTGTTCTTTTAAGGTATGCATATCTCCTTTTGCCGGTCGAATTTTTAAGCCTACCATGACATTCCTTTTCAGTTACTTATCTTTAACCTTCTAGCAATTTATGCTAAACTATTTTCAAGCAGAAGGTATACCTTTTCAAGATGCCTTCCGAACCTATCTAGCCAACCAACATTTGAACCCCAAAACTTATATTGAATTTCAATCCAGATTAATGTACCTCGTACCATTCAGTTTTAACTCTCTTTCAGGCCATTTAGAGCCATGAACCGCCAGATATGCCTTTTGGTTTTTCCATCCTCTGTTTGGCGTTTCTATTGCAATTTTGTAACACCGGTTGAAAGTCTATTTTATTTTAACCTTGAGCATTTATTTCTTGGCAGTGTACTATTCCTCTCGAGTAGTGCAACCTTGAATCTTTGATTTGAATCATCAATAATCATTTAAACTTCCTTTGAAACTTCGAATTAATTCTTGAAAATCAAACCTTATCCAGAAATTCTTAAGTGTCGTTTCCTCTTCACTTAAAAATCTTGCTTACCGCTTACTTATTCAAACTTTGATATTCCCTTACAATTCCTTAAGGAATTTCTATTTCTATTAAATCCTAAAATAACCTCTCTTTGACTACTGCAAACTTGGACACTTCTTGACAAGTGTTTATTTTATTCTGAGACCTTTTGGTGTACTCGTTTTGTCTCCATGGCTCCTTCATATTGAGATTCTTGCTCTTTTTGATTTCATCTTTTTAGTCATTCTGGTGCTCAACCTTGCACCTTTACCTTGATTTCTGTTGTGTGATGTTACCTTTAACGTCTCCACTTTCTCAAGGCTTATATGAAAGCTTATTACCATCCTTTCAAGTTGCGTCTGAAGTCTTTGTAGACCACCGTATCTTGCAGAATTTCACTCTCTCAAAAGAACTTCATCTGCAAGGTGTTCTTTTGTTTTCCTTATGGTGGCTATCTTTTGTATTATGATACAGTGCCTCATTCTTCATTTTGGAACCAACTTCGACTTTCATCAGCACGGGATCATCTTGTTTTACTTGTAACCCAAGCAACCTGCCTTATTTCAAGTGCACTATATCTTCCCTTGGCTTACTTAGTTGACATACCACCCTGGTACCTAACTTCTCACTTTTCAATTTTATTTATTTTCCAAGATAGCCCTAATTGGCACGAGAATTGGATCAGACCGTCAAAGGGCAAGTATGGCAATGCATGTTCTCCACCCACAGGGAGTCTCAGAAGTCCTTTAGCTGGGATCATTGTAGTTCTTCAGCAAGATTGTGGTCCCATGATGGAAGTTGAGATCGAAAGAAGTCAAGTGTGCCAGAAGTGTAGTTTCGGCTGGGAAGATTCAGCTTTCCGAGTATAGGGCAGCAGGAGCAAGCAAAGAGTGTTGAACCGATGATTTCAAGATTCGAGGCAGTTGATGAGTTCGTGAAGAAACAAGACAAATACCCAGTTGTCTCCGGTTACAAGTGGGTGGCTGGAGCCCAACCAGCCATTAGTCACGAGTTAGATGAAGATAGCAACCATCGGCATCGTAATCAGCTTTGGGTTCCGAATGCGGAAGATTGTGAAGGACAATGAAGAATGAAAACCTCGAGATGGAAATTGCAGTTCATCTCGGAGCGACCAAGATGTACAAGAGTTGAAACAGTACTACTGACGATCTTTCATGAAGATAGAGATAGAAGAACGTGAGTTTTCTAGGATGAAGTGGAGCGACGACAAAATACGAGACCAGAGTTGATACGTCAAGGCAATGTGAAGATTGAAGTGGATCGTCGCAACCTCAAGTTGGCTTAAGACAAGAAAAAGAGTTGGGAAGATGGAAGAAGAAGAAGACTGTACGAGTTAGGAGACGAAACGCTTTGCAAAGTCCAGAGTTCAAGTACCTACCGGTTACATTCGAGTTTCGAGGACGAAACTCCTCTTAAGGGGGAAGGAATGTAACATCCCGACTTTTCATAAAAGGGTAAAATAGTCATTGAGTGTATTTGCTACGACCTAATTATTATTTATCCTATTTATTTAATTAAGAATGATTTAATTAAAAGGATTTAGTTATTATTTAAAATGAATTTAATTAATAACTATAAAAAAAGGAAAGTATCCAAAAATATCTTATTTTGGTGTTACACGCTATTCTGAAAAAAAAAGGGATGGAACGGCAATCTGAAGGAACCAACGCAGAAGAAAAACGAAATAAAAGGGAGAATCGTGTGATCAATCCGTTCATCTGTTCAAGATGCCGCAGGAGAAAAAAGTGATCAGCGCGAAGAGATGCAACTTTGGAAAATAACATCTCTCAATTTCGTAAGTTTTCGATTTAGCCCTAGTTTTTTGTATTCGTAGAGTTCGATTCTTCAAAAATTCGTATCTTTCAATCCGTAGCTCTGTTTCGCAGACATGAGTAGTCGAAACGATCGTCTTGGAGTGTAGATTATTCTAAAAATAGTTTCGCAGCAGTTAATCCAGGTAATCTACAATTTTATGCACTTTTTTATTTTCGTTTTTTGCCAGAAAATAGGATTTTAGGGTTTCTTGTTGATCAAATAGGTTTTGGGGTTGAGGATCAACAGTTGTTGCAGTTGCTTGGTGTTTTGCTTTCAGTTTTGCTGGAAATTAAAGTAAGAGGCTCTTCCTAATGAGTAATTATAGTTTTATAATGATAGGTTGAGTTTTGGTGAGTTTTGATGTTGTTTGGTGATAGAATTCATGCTAAGTTGTACTTAATAAGATGTGATATGTTTTGGTATATTTGTGTTGAGTTTTAAATTTCTATTTTTTTGATCTAATAACATTAAATGAAAATGAACAAGCCCCGATTGAGTTTCTGATTCGTTCAGTTAAAACACCGAATGTACTCTTAAAGGGAGTTGAAGTTCGGATCCATCGGAAGAGCATGAAAGGGCTTGTACTTTGATGGATTAGTATTCATCAATGTCTGTATAATTTCTAGGCCTTGTCCGTGTCTAATGGTCTAGGAAAGAGAGTAGTATGTGTGAGGGAGATTACTTGAAAACACTTAGGTGGCTAGTTAACAACAGATAATAATTACATATGTGTAGTAAAAGATAAAACGTCACTTATTCTCGGTTAGGCACTCTTTCATATCGGCGATGTGATACGTTCATAAAGGTGAACAACGCTGCTGGCCTATAAACGGCTGAATGGCAGTGGAGGAAATTCATCGGACGTATACGCATACCGGGGAGACCCCGGAGCTAATCGGTGCTAATCACCGTTAGTTAGCAAGTATATCTTCAGGCTGATGAACGTCATGCGTAGTGTCCTTGAGTAATGATGTAACAAAGATAAGCTAAGCTAGAAATGTTTAGTCATGACATGTCGATGGGCATGGATTGAACCCTAGATTGAGTCGGTCTCATAAAGATAATTAATAATCATAATAATACACTTTCGTTGTATAACTTAGTTATTCATTAGCTTCTCACTTTTACTAAGTACTTTGTACTTACCTCATTTGCATTTTCTTTTGTATGCATTGTGGGGTGAGAAGACGAACAGGTTGATCAGGTAGATGACGACTTTTGAAGGCTTTGAGGTCTTGACGAAGTTTCTAGTTCCTTTTCCTTGTAAAGGTTGTACTAGACTAGTTGTATTTATTTTCTTAGACTTGTTGTACTTCTACTTTTAAGACCTCGTATTGTATAAGTCTTTGGGTTTTTTCATCGTTGTAATTTAACTATCCATCTTTAGTATGGTTAATTTCTATTCTTAGTAGCATTTATGTTTTACCCGAGTCTTTTTAGCTTCCGTTTGCTTTTATTTGATACGACGACGTAGAGGCTTGCGTATAATATTAGATTTATTTAATGCTATACGCGCTGAACGTTTCTCTTCTGGATAAGGGCTCGGTATCCGGGAGCGGGGCGTTACACAAAAGATCCACCAACACCATAATTTGATACACATCTTCGCCACCCCACAATTTTGCTAGAATGTGTGCCCAAAATAAGATTAAAACTCACCCGTAGGGTGCCAAAGAAACGTAGACCACAAATAAAGGCTAAGGGTCGGTAATTATAGGGTAATCAACGAATGGCTAAAGTTCGGGTGGGGGTCTAACCACCCTACAAAGACTTAGAGAGGTTTCTGTGGACATTATGTACATGGTTAGCTATTTGGCTCTGGTCGGGTCAAAGAAATGCCAGAACCGTCATCGCTTAATCTACCAAGATTGACCTTTCTATTTCGCCTCGAAGTTAATGGTATAAGTTCTAGGTAACAAATTAATGTCTATGGCATCTATAATCATTCACTAACCAACCACAACTAATGAAAGCAAAGCTATTACGTGTATAAGAATTCAATTTCCACAACAAGATAAAGGTACGACTTGCATGCATTCAACCATTGACTAATAATTAACCGAAGAATACCATGAATTCACATATAATTCGCAACATCAAAGTCATAATTTTTTTTAAAAATAGCTCAATTTTGACTCAACTGGACCAAACACCAAGCATGTAACGTATTCGATACATAAAATTTAAACATAAGTAGCCATGTGCAGCTAAGTCTACCACCCCCCCCCCCCACTTAAAACGGAACACCGTCATCGGTGTGTGGGTGATAACGGAAATGAAAGAAAGACTTAGCTGAACTGGCGATAGGGCGCAACCATGCAAAATAGACAACCTCTAATGTATCTCCCAGGGTACCTGCGCAATCACAACAAAGAAAACCAATAATCCACTATGATGAAAGGCCGTATCCTTAAGTGTAAATAAGCACAAGTATGGAGATGTATAGAACAAATAAAATATGGTTTATCACAAAGCATGCAACAAAATTCGAGATGCGGGGTCAAATTTTCATCACACTGTTAAACAAACAAACCTAAAAACCTAAGGAAAAAAGTGGGTTGCCTCCCATAAGCGCTTTTGTTTGTTGTCGTTGGATCGACTTATTAAGAAACCAACAGAATAACAAAGAAACATGAGTGAAAAGAAAAAACCAAGCTACCTAAAACATTCTAAGTTTAAAGTCCTTAGTTCGAGTTTCTACACCCAATTATGCTAAGGATAGTTATACCAAATGAGAGCAAACCGTTGCTTCTCCCTACACAAATCATAGGAATTGAGCACCCCATCAAAATGGCACACGAAAGAAAAGAGGCTCAATCCCTTTCACCAAGATTGGTTCAAGAATTCATCGTGCAACACAACGAATTCACTTTCCCCGAAACAGAGCATATACCAATTAGGAGTGGTTCAAGCACCACATAATAACAAGTTGGCTCAACAAGAGCATCTAAAGACTCAAAAGGACTCACCTCTACATGTGTTTAACGGGGCTCACTGAAGAAGGAATTGATAATTCAATGGGGACATTATTCATACCTTCTTCATGGCATTCCTCATGAGTGATTACCTCAGGGAGAGACGGTGGAGAATGAAATCCTCCTTCTTTAATGCTCCCCTCAAGCCTCATCTGCTCAACCAACTGCCCTACCCGGCTTGCCAGATCAACCACCTCAGATTCCAAGTGGTGCTGGGAATCCTTCATTCTTTTAGATCCTGACTAAGTTACTCCAACAAAATCTCGGTTGTGCTCTTCAGCGGTGGAGTAACCTGTGGCGGCTGAAAATATTACGGATAAGCATCGGGGTGCTGAAACTGATAACTTGGAGAACTCTCTCACTCGTTGTTGTAGGGTGTTGTGTATGGGTTGAACTGATAATATGGTTGTGCTCCAAAACCCATACCACCAAAATTAAATCCTCCAAATGAGTAAGGGAAAGAGCCTCATCGGCCATATGGATCCATGTCTGCGACTCGGGAAGAAAAACAATAACACAATCAAGGTATCAAGTCACTACCACTACCAGAGTAGGTGGTGTGCCTCTTCAACAAAACATCAAAATAAAATAAAAAACAAAAAAACGACATAATCCTAAATACTCCAGTGATTTACTGATATCGACCAATTCCCCGGCAACGGCGCCTGAAAACTTGATGGCCAAATTATAGCAAACCAACTTTAACTGGCAGAGTACCAGGTTGGTTGTACTACAACGGCGAGCAATGTCGTATCCCATGAGGAATTGGTCAAGTATCACAGCACTTTCATATTTAGTTCAGGCTCACAAAAGGGTGAAATTAATTATAGCAAAAGAAAATAAAAATGATGACTTTCAAATATATGAATACAAGAATAGCTAAACTATAGTAAAAAACACTACTCTTAACACATTTCCAAAATTAGATGTGGTCATTCTTATCCAACGTTTGAATTAATTGTCATCGTATGACTGAATGATCATCTTGGATCGTATCCAATATATGACTAATTCGTTGAAACTTATTTCAAATGATTTAATCATATCATGAGCTTCCGCTTTCATTAATAATTAAAGTCTCGGAGCACTGCATCAATTATGTAATCTCCTTGTCTCTAACTACTATAACGGGATGGCTCATGTCATTGCTTATTTTTAAAAGGATTAAAATTACTTAACCATATTTGAGAACGTTTCTCAAAATTAACAGTCATAATTTGGTTTTACTAATCGAGAATTAAACATAAATATAAAGTTTGCTAAAACTACAACATAAAAATGAAAATAAATGAGTGTTGTTGTTTATACACGCAAAATCAAAATGGTCTTTTGGATTATGATTTTGCTCCCACTAGTCAACTACCTCCAATTGACTTTCAAGAATTATTAATTTCTTTAGTGGACAAGATCCCACTAAACTACCCCGACCCCCGCTTTGGCTGGTGGGCCGAAAATAGCATAATAGGTAGACAACATCCCTTTGTCAATCGTATCTTATACGACTCTTGTTGTTTGACTAGTCAACTCTTTAACAATTTTCATCTTATGAAGTAGTCAAACCCTTGCCTCTAAAATCCAAACGACCCCGCTTTGGCTGGTGGCCGAGAGAATTCTTAGTCAAGTCATAACCCCAATATTCGTGAGATCTCATACGATCATATCTCGATAATGACGATATACACGAGGTAGGTCAACCCCCTGCTTTGGCTGATGAGTTGGATCCGAACAAGGGCTCTTCACCGTCATTATAATATGGGGAGGCAATTTCAACTTGATTCTTTTGAGGTGGAAGTATTTATGTAAATTAATTCACTTAATTAATTTTAATCATGGTCTCATCATAAATATGTCTATCTCTATAAACATACATCCTACACATTTATCTAGATCGTGCCTAGTCATGCATCTATCGTATCATATAAAATAAATACAAGCACAAAATAAATAAATGCGTAAAGTAACCGGTATGATCATGGATTTTTCCTAGGTGCGGTTTCGAATACAAACTGACGAAACCGCGGGTCACAATCTAAGGGTAGCTGCAACCGCCAATAGGATCTTTAATGCGCCATTCTCCAATGGGATCTTTATTTTTCGTCTTTGTTTGGTCTCCATCTTCTGCTCCATTCTTGTTACATTTAATTCTATCTAATAAAATAAATACACCCGCCGCACACGGGGGGAGTCAACGGGAATGGGATAAATGCAGAAAATAAACTAGGTCACGTTCTTCATAACGGCCTAGGACAATTTTTAAACCAACAGAAAAAATTAAATCATTCACATCTATCCTATCGGTCGAGTCCATGATCAATCGGGGTCCATATAATCATATTATATCTATTATATCTAATCCATACAATAAAATCTTATGAAAAAGATAAAATTAAAATTTAACTACTTGCGTCTTAATTAATCAATTAACATTTAATCTATTAAATAATTTTATCCAATCAATTAACTAATTAACATTTAATTAATTAAATGATTTTAATCAAAATAAAATTAACGATTAATTTTAAACCGATTTTAATTTTAATTTTAATTAATTAGAACTATTCCAAAATAAATCAAAATTAAAATTATTTCTCTTTTGTTTCTTTCCTTTTGATTCGTAATCAAAAGGGATGCATTTGGTTTCCTAAACCAAATTTGGCTTAGGCCTGGCCACTTTTCCAAAATCAAAATTTTGGAAGTGGCCTAGGCCTAGGCCTTTTTACAAATCAAATATTTGGAAAGGGCCTAGGCCTATTCCAAATCAAATATTTGGAAAGGCCAAATAATTTTGGTTTAGGCCTGGCCACTTTCCAAAATCAAAATTTTGGAAGTGGCCTAGGCCTAGGCCTTTTCCCAAATCAAATATTTGGAAAGGGCCTAGGCCTATTCCAAACAAAGTTTGGAAAGGCCATTATTATTTTAATGCCATGTGACATCCCAATGGCCAAACTATTTGAACCATTGGTTAGCCACATGACACAACTAAACAAAGGAGATTTTAATCACAACTATGAACAATATTGAAACACAAAATACACAAAACAAAATTTAGGGATCCACCAAAATGCACCAGCCGACGTCGCCCGCCCCAAGGGGGAGCCGCCGCCGCCGGCGCAATTTCCGGTGGGGGTGCCGCCGCCGATCGGCCGAGCACCCCAAAAGCCGCCCCTTTATTTTTTATTTTTTTCTTTTTTTTTCTTTTCGTGTATCGATTTGCGAATCAAAAAATCTTTCATCTTTTAATCACGTGATTTAAACGATAAAATTAACTACGCAAAATAACATGCTTATTGCTTAAGCTCGAAGCTCTCTCTGATACCACTGTTAGGAAATCTACGCGGGAACGCAGCGGAATTCAAAAAATTTATTTCCTATCGACCCAAGAACGACTTCGTTTAAGCAATAAACAAATAAGCTAAAGACGGTGGTTACCTTGGTTGATCTATAAGATCGACGCTTTGACCGTCTAAGGAGAGTAGTTCTGCATAGAGCCGCCCAAGTGTTCGGCCTCTACCGCTAGTCCACACGAACAGCCCGCCGGAATCCCATCATGGATTGCTATTGGAAAACTCCGGTTGCTAGACCGGCCTTTTTCCCCTCTCTCCAACTCTCTATAGGATGCTCTCTATTTTACACAAGAACTATTAGTTCTTGGAATTGTGATGTACAAAAGAGCTTGACACCCACCTCTTATTTATAGTGGTTGGGGCGCCCCTATCTAGTGTGGAGGAGAAGAAAACATTTTTCCAATAAAATAAGGAAAATATAATTGATTGATTTATCTCATTTATTATAATATCTCATATTAAATAAATCTAGGATATTGTCAATATCTTATATTGAATATATTTATCTTATTACCATAAATCTATTTTTCAAAATCTATTAATATCTAATATTAATATTATGGTAATCTTATTAATTAAATTGCACAAACCAAATGTATCCAATACACAAAAAACATGCGCCACTTTATGATCCAATTCACGTGTGTCATACACACACAAATTTTGGATATATATTTAATTAATAATATAATACTATGATTAATTAATTTGCAAAATCCATGTATATCATATATCATTAATTTCGAAAATCATATGTATCAATATACATATTTAATTAATCATCATAATTAATATCTTGTATTTAATTTATTCATAATAAATAAATACCACAATATTAATTTACCACTATAACCTTTATAGTCTCGAGATAAACTTTCCTTATTTGGTTATCAACTATAACCACATTTTAATCCGGCTAGATGTTCTTATGTGTGTGACCCGATAGGCTTCCGAATATGTTGGCCGTAGACACAAAGTGCAAATTACGAAAATGCCCTTCATGCCTAACGATCACGGGATAGCGTCTAGCAACACACCGTGACCCCCAATCATCGGAAGAGTCAAATGCAATGACTACTACCTTTCATGTGAAACAGTTACCGTGTAACTTACAATCCTATCGCTGTAATAATATCCATACGGTCGTTAGTCGAGTGTCAAAACATCAACGACCGTATCTTATAATCTGGATATCAAGCTCTCTCGAAGTAACTCGTTTACTTCCACTTTGCAAAGATTCACGAGAGTAAGACATTCCTTATAAGAAGGCCATTTCGGATATTCGATCCCAATCATAGGATACGCGATTCCCAGATGACCAATCATGTATACTCCGCATGCTTCAATATCATACCCAATCACTACCGCATGATCG
Source organism: Gentiana dahurica var. dahurica (assembly GCA_024500145.1). Lineage (NCBI taxonomy): Eukaryota > Viridiplantae > Streptophyta > Magnoliopsida > Gentianales > Gentianaceae > Gentiana > Gentiana dahurica. The sequence goes on from CM044896.1 coordinate 129,688,306, forward strand.
CCCCGTGGCTAGGGGAAACCTCAATAGTGTCAAAGCATGACAATCCACACCGTGATGCCATGAAGACTCCGGTCCTAAGGATAATTACACAACCGCCACATAGTGTGACACTTATATGTGTAAGTGGGTCAGTCTAACGTACGCATTCTCTAATACACGTCCACGTACAGTCCAAGTGTCTCTACACTTCGATAGACGAGATCTATCCCTGCCCTTAAAGACAGAAGACATCTAATACGTGCTAGTCTGTTTATACTATCAATGCCCTGTTTAATAGTACATCAGCCTAGAGACATTTAAGTATCAAACTTATTAAAGTGATTAGAGATCTCATCAACCATAATCGCCTATCATGGTTTCTCTATCACAGTTTAATACTAAGGACGTTATCATATAACAATTCATAATTGGTTCTTTAAAAGAACAGATATATGACAACATAAAAGCCATTTTATATATGTATAAACATAAAGAAATAGTAGAAATGATCCGACCCGGTCGGATCCGGTCCAACCCGATTGGGTTTAGGACACTATTCCAACAATCTCCCACTTGGCCTAAAACCAATCACTCGCACACACAAGACCAAGTTGAAACACAAGAATCTCATGCAATACTCGCAACTAGCCCTAGCCATAAACGGATCGCTATCCGTGGGGACTCATACTATCTTCATATCACGCTCCATATGATCAAGTCAAAGGAACCGCCTCAACACACACATGAATCTCTGACGAGACCCTGGTCCTTGCTTCAAGCAATGAATCCACTTACTATATCAGCTATATAGAAAAGGTGGAAGAACCATACAAGGTTCAGGAATGAACCTTCTAGATCCATGTACTGCTCCCGCTGCGCCTCTAAGGCACTACTGTGTTTTGGCTAAGTTGTAGAATTTGCAGTGACCCATATGCTAGAACATTTCCAGCTCACTGTATCACTTAATCAAAGTGATTGTAAACCCAGACAGTAGCTCCCACTCGCCTTCATAAGACTCAGGATCTACGTCTGTATATCTACGTTTATTTAATTCCAAGTTTCAATAAACTAGGAAACTTTCCTTAACTTGTTTAAGGATATTCTCGACATTTACCAGATTTACTTTCATACTTGCTCATGACTATTCATGGACTATGAACATCCGGCATTACCTATAAGATGGTTCCTATCGCAGTAGCGAAGGAAACCTTCCATAAGCATCATCTTTCACCTTATCTTTAGGACGAACGTCCTAACATAGATAGATCTCGAGAACACCGGCTATCAGTATCCCCTGTCGCGATCTATGCTAAACTCCTTTTAGCATCACATCTATATAGGTAAACTATATAATCTAACAGCAGTTAAATCTATCACTATAGATTCTTATTTCTAAAATAAGAACTGCTAATCCAAGTGCTTTCGTAAAGACCTTGAACTACCAAACATTAATTGACTGTGACATGGGGAGATGATTCATGAGAGAGATATCCAATACCTTACTCAAAAATCATAACACACTCCCACTATCCTTCTTGCACATTGGGCATATCCTTCTTTTGACTAAATCAAACGCCTTTGATTATCAAACAAAGAAATTGTCTAGAGAAACTTGTTTGAGTCCATAAATGGATCTCACGAGCTTACATATCATGTTATCGTTTATGAACATCGAGCTGTCTGCCCAACGTCTTCAACACTATCATATAGCCATGATACGAAGTTATAACAAGCATCATCTGAATAGAACTGGGCTCAGCTGGCAGCATAAAGGTAATTACAAGGTTTACACCTCATACCCTTCAGCCGTCACTATAGCCTTATGGTAATCATATTACTATCCATGTCAGCCTTTCAGGGACACTCCCCTTAGGTAAGACAGACTAGGTTCACAACCTGGTTGTCACTGATGGAATCTAATTCAGATATTATGGCTCCTAACCATATCTCTCAATCTTGCCTTTCAAACATTCTTTCACAAGTCGTGAGACATTCATTCTTCAAGATGAACATACCGATAGCCTTTTCAGGCTTGAGGTTATCCACAGACTTACAGAACTTTTGTGTGCACTGAGCAGTGTTATACACCTCATCGCTATGCGGCGTCTGCTCATGTTCCAATGGTTGAATGTATCTTTGTGGTTCTCAAACTCTTTTGAGATTTAAATTTACTCCCACTGTTTCTTTTGGAAGAAACACTTCCTCTAGAAGACAGCATGTTTGGAGACAAACATTTTGCTCCGCAGACAAGTAAATAATATCCAGCGTGCTAGCTAAGATATGCCACAAAGTTGCATATGTTGTACTAGGCTCCAAGCCTCTCTGACTTTGCTTATGACAACTTCAAATCATCGGTTAAGACAGATTTGACATTATCCTCTTCCATATCTAATATGGAATTTACTCAACCTTTATTCTTTGGAACTCGGTTAAGTATAAGGGCACTATCCCGAAACGGGTAAGGGATACTTTGCATGGCTTGCATCACACCTTTATCATATAAAGTGTTGTTTCCATTTTGGGAACACAATCCAATTGCGTATCCCAAAGATGGTATCCTTGAAGGGAGAATCTTATTCCCTTTCAGACGACTTCTGAAACACCCTTCAGGTATTAATTACTTCAATCCAATTGAAGATTACTTCCTAAGTAGCTCATCAATCTCATATTCGTACTAGCTCGAACTTTTCGGGCTTCCGAATTATGCACTTCACTGAGTACACTTGACTATTTCTAAAAATAGTCGTAGAGACTAATAAACAATTATTTGTGGCATTAATTGTCACAAGCCAACAAACATCGGTATGTTTAGGCTTTAGACAATTTTTCTAGATTTTACAACCTTTTCATAAAAGGGTATTTTAGTCCTCTTTGGATAAGATACGTATAACCCACATGATTCATAATCATATGGTTCAACATCATCAGAATGACGTTTAATTACACGCTTCCCTTCCAGAGAGACTATGTCTAGAACAACCACAAATATTAAGGATAACAGCCACACAAATATTTAGTTGAGATTTTGTCACATATATCAACTATATAGTGACATCAATCTAGTATGTTAGATTCAGTGACCTTCCAACTTTATCGGAATAACATTTATTCTTTACAATTGAATATGTCTCTCAAATCCTGACGGATAACTGAAAGTACGTTCTTCATAAGAACCGGAACATAGTAACATTTATTTAGTTCCCTTATCAGTTTACTAGATCCAGAATATGGTAAGTATTACAACATTTGCTTCACCTTCCATATATGTATTTAATCTTTCTAATTTAATCACACTCGTAAGATATCATATATCTAAGAGTTGACTTGAGCTTAGATAGATTTATCTCAACAGACTTGCCTATAATAGAAACTTCAATAAGTTCTCTATATTTAAGCACATGCCCTAACTCTCCCTTTTAATCCTTTAAGCACTTGAGAAATGTTTCTTATTGTAGTCTTCATAAGACTTAAGAAAGATCACAAGAGCTATGTTTTCAATTTCCTTTCATAAGGAAAATCTAAAGTTTATTAAATAGTTTATTTAACCTTTTGAATCGTATTCAAAACATTGACTATTTAATTAACCTTTAAGCAATGATAGAATTAAGTCGATACTTAAATCTTACAATTTTGAAAACAACCTTTCCAAAATTAGATGTGGTCATTCTTATCCAACGTCTGAATTAATTGTCATCGTATGACTGAATGATCATCTTGGATCGTATCCAATATATGACTAATTCGTTGAAACTTATTTCAAATAATTTAATCATATCATGAGCTTCCGCTTTCATTAATAATTAAAGTCTCGGAGCACTGCATCAATTATGTAATCTCCTTGTCTCTAACTACTATAACGGGATGGCTCATGTCATTGCTTATTTTAAAAGGATTAAAATTACTTAACCATATTTGAGAACGTTTCTCAAAATTAACAGTCATAATTTGGTTTTACTAATCGAGAATAAAACATAAATATAAAGTTTGCTAAAACTACAACATAAAAATGAAAATATAAGAGTGTTGTTGTTTATACACGCAAAATCAAAAATGGTCTTTCGGTTTATGATTTTGCTCCCACTAGTCAACTACTTCCAATTGACTTTCAAGAATTATTAATTTCTTTAGTGGACAAGATCCCACTAAACTACCCCGACCCCCGCTTTGGCTGGTGGGCCGAAAATAGCATAATAGGTAGACAACATCCCTTTGTCAATCGTATCTTATACGACTCTTGTTGTTTGACTAGTCAACTCTTTGACAATTTTCATCTTATGAAGTAGTCAAACCCTTGCCTCTAAAATCCAAACGACCCCGCTTTGGCTGGTGGCCGAGAGAATTCTTAGTCAAGTCATAACCCCAATATTCGTGAGATCTCATACGATCATATCTCGATAATGACGATATACCCGAGGTAGGTCAACCCCCTGCTTTGGCTGATGAGTTGGATCCGAACAAGGGCTCTTCACCGTCATTATAATATGGGGAGGCAATTTCAACTTGATTCTTTTGAGGTGGAAGTATTTATGTAAATTAATTCACTTAATTAATTTTTAATCATGGTCTCATCATAAATATGTCTATCTCTATAAACATACATCCTACACATTTATCTAGATCGTGCCTAGTCATGCATCTATCGTATCATATAAAATAAATACAAGAACAAAATAAATAAATGCGTAAAATAACCGGTATGATCATGGACTTTTCCTAGGTGCGGTTTCGAATACAAACTGACGAAACCGCGGTTCACAATCTAAGGGTAGCTGCAACCACCAATAGGATCTTTAATGCTCCATTCTCCAATGAGATCTTTATTTTCGTCTTTCTTTGGTCTCCATCTTCCGCTCCATTCTTGTTACATTTAATTCTATCTAATAAAATTAATACACCCGCCGTACACGGGGGGAGCCAACGGGAATGGGATAAATGCAGAAAATAAACTAGGTCACGTTCTTCATAACGGCCTAGGACAATTTTTAAACCAACAGAAAATTAAATCATTCACATCTATCCTATCGGTCGAGTCCATGATCAATCGGGGTCCATATAATCATATTATATCTATTATATCTAATCCATACAATAAAATCTTATGAAAAAGATAAAATTAAAATTTAACTACTTGCGTCTTAATTAATCAATTAACATTTAATCTATTAAATAATTTTATCCAATCAATTAACTAATTAACATTTAATTAATTAAATGATTTTAATCGAAATAAAATTAACGATTAATTTTAAACGATTTTAATTTTAATTTTAATTAATTAGAACTATTCCAAAATAAATCAAAATTAAAATTATTTCTCTTTTGTTTCTTTCCTTTTGATTCGTAATCAAAGGGATGCCTTTGGTTTCCTAAACCAAATTTGGCTTAGGCCTGGCCACTTTCCAAAATCAAAATTTTGGAAGTGGCCTAGGCCTAGGCCTTTTACAAATCAAATATTTGAAAAGGGCCTAGGCCTATTCCAAATCAAATATTTGGAAAGGCCAAATAATTTTGGTTTAGGTCTGGCCACTTTCCAAAATCAAAATTTTGGAAGTGGCCTAGGCCTAGGCCTTTTCCCAAATCAAATATTTGGAAAGGGCCTAGGCCTATTCCAAACAAAGTTTGGAAAGGCCATTATTATTTTAATGCCATGTGGCATCCCAATGGCCAAACTATTTCAACCATTGGTTAGCCACATGACACAACTAAACAAAGGAGATTTTAATCACAACTATGAACCATATTGAATCACAAAATACACAAAACAAAAATTTGGAGATCCGCCAGCATTGACCGGTCAACCGACTGCCGGCAGCAGGTTGCCCTGCTGCCGCCGCCGCCGCCCAGCCGCCGCCGGTGGTGGTGCCGCCGCCAGTCGGCCGAGCACCACCCGATCTCCTCTTTTTTTTTTCTTTTCATGTATCAATTTTGCAAATCAAAAATCTTTCATCTTTTAATTACGTGATTTAAACGATAAAAGCTCAAGCTCTCTCGATACCACTGTTAGGAAATCTACGCGGGAACGCAGCTGAATTCAAAAATTTATTTCCTTTGACCCAAGATCGACTTCGTTTAAGCAATAAACAAATAGATAAAGACGGTGGTTACCTTGGTTGATCTATAAGATCGACGCTTTGACCGTCTAAGGAGAGTAGTTCTGCATAGAGCCGCCCAAGTGTTCGGCCTCTACCGCTAGTCCACACGAACAGCCCGCCGGAATCCCATCATGGATTGCTATTGGAAAACTCCGGTTGCTAGACCGGCCCTTTTCCCTCTCTCCAACTCTCCATAGGATGCTCTCTATTTTACACAAGAACTATTAGCTCTTGGAATTATGATGTACAAAAGAGCTTGACACCCACCTCTTATTTATAGTGATAAGTGGCGCCAATAATAGTGTGGAGGAGAAGAAAACATTTTTCCAATAAAATAAGGAAAATATAATTGATTGATTTATCTCATTTATTATAATATCTCATATTAAATAAATCTAGGATATTGTCAATATCTTATATTGAATATATTTATCTTATTACCATAAATCTATTTTTCAAAATCTATTAATATCTAATATTAATATTATGGTAATCTTATTAATTAAATTGCACAAACCAAATGTATCCAATACACAAAAAACATGCGCCACTTTATGATCCAATTCACGTGTGTCATACACACACAAATTTTGGACATATATATTTAATTAATAATATAATACTATGATTAATTAATTTGCAAAATCCATGTATATCATATATCATTAATTTCAAAAATCATATGTATCAATATACATATTTAATTAATCATCATAATTAATATCTCGTATTTAATTTATTCATAATAAATAAATACCACAATATTAATTTACCACTATAACCTTTATAGTCTCGAGATAAACTTTCCTTATTTGGTTATCAACTATAACCACATTTTAATCCGACTAGATGTTCATATGTGTGTGACCCGATAGGCTTCCGAATATGTTGGCCGTAGACACAAAGTGCAAATTACGAAAATGCCCTTCATGCCTAACGATCACGGGATAGCGTCTAGCAACACACCGTGACCCCCAATCATCGGAAGAGTCAAATGCAATGACTACTACCTTTCATGTGAAACAGTTACCGTGTAACTTACAATCCTATCGCTGTAATAATATCCATACGGTCGTTAGTCGAGTGTCAAAACATCAACGACCGTATCTTATAATCTGGATATCATGCTCTCTCGAAGTAACTCATTTACTCCCACTTTGCAAAGATTCACGAGAGTAAGACATTCCTTATAAGAAGGCCATTTCGGATATTCGATCCCAATCATAGGATACGCGATTCCCGGACGACCAATCATGTATACTCCGCATGCTTCAATATCACACCCAATCACTACCGCATGATCGCCCCATGGCTAGGGGAAACCTCAATAGTGTCAAAGCATGACAATCCACACCGTGATGCCATGAAGACTCCGGTCTTAAGGATAATTACACAACCGCCACATAGTGTGACACTTATCCGTGTAAGTGGGTCAGTCTAACGTACGCATTCTCTAATACACGTCCACGTATAGTCCAAGTGTCTCTACACTTCGATAGACGAGATCTATCCCTGCCCTTAAAGACAGAAGACATCTAATACGTGCTAGTCTGTTTATACTATCAATGCCCTGTTTGATAGTACATCAGCCTAGAGACATTTAAGTATCAAACTTATTAAAGTGATTAGAGATCTCATCAACCATAATCGCCTATCATGGTTTCTCTATCACAGTTTAATACTAAGGACGTTATCATATAGCAATTCACAATTGGTCCTTTAAAAGAACATATATACGACAACATGAAAGCCATTTAATATATGTATAAACATAAAGAAATAGTAGAAATGATCCGACCCGGTCGGATCCGGTCCAACCCGATTGGGTTTAGGACACTATTTCAACAGC
>CM044897.1:0-70132 GCA_024500145.1 Gentiana dahurica var. dahurica
AAATTTGTGTTTTCCCTTTATAATGAGTAGAAATTTGTGTTTTTTCTTTGGTAGAGTTTGAATTCATGTTTTCTTCTTATTACGAGTTCAAATTTGTGTTTTTCTATTGTAACGATTTGTCCTTGCTGGAAAAAAGGTTTTTCACGATAACGAGTTGACATCGCGGAATTTGTGTTTTCCTTTATAATGAGTAGAAATTTGTGTTTTTTCTTTGGTATGAGTTTGAATTCATGTTTTCTTCTTATTAGTAGTTCAAATTTGTGTTTTTCTGGTAGTGAGTTGTCCTTTGGAAAAAGGTTTTTTCACGATAACGAGTTGACATCGCGGAAATTTGTGTTTTCCTTTATAAAGAGTAGAAATTTGTGTTTTTCTTTGGTATGAGTTCAATTCATGTTTTCTTCTTATTGAGTTCAAATTTGTGTTTTTCTGGTAACGATGTTGTCCATCGGAAAAAGGTTTTTTCCGATAACGAGTTGACATCGCGGAAATTTGTGTTTTCCCTTTATAATGAGTAGAAATTTGTGTTTTATCTTTGGTAACGTTCGAATTCATGTTTTCATATTAACGAGTTCAAATTTGTGTTTTTCTCTGGTAACGAGTTGTCCTTGCAGAAAAAATGGCTTTTTCCCGATAACGAGTTGACATCGCCGGAAATTGGTGTTTTCCTTTATAATGAGTAGAAATTTGTGTTTTTTCTTGGTAACGAGTTGAATTCATGTTTTCTTCATATTAACGAGTTCAAATTTGTGTTTTTCTCTGGTAACGATTTGTCCATGCAGAAAAAATGGTTTTTTCCCTGATAACGAGTTGACATCACCGGAAATTGGTGTTTTCCCTTTATAATGAGTAGAAATTTGTGTTTTATCTTTGGTAACGAGTTCGAATTCATGTTTTCATCATATTAACGAGTTCAAATTAGTGTTTTTCTCTGGTAACGAGTTGTCCTTGGTGGAAAAAAGGTTTTTTCCCTGATAACGAGTTGACATCGCCGGAAATTTGTGTTTTTCCCTTTATAACGAGTAGAAATTTGTGTTTTTTCTTTGGTAACGAGTTCGAATTCATGTTTTCTTCTTATTAACGAGTTCAAATTTGTGTTTTACTCTGGTAACGATTTGTCCATGCAGAAAAAAGGTTTTTTCCCTGATAACGAGTTGACATCGCCGGAAATTGGTGTTTTCCCTTTATAATGAGTAGAAATTTGTGTTTTATCTTTGGTAACGAGTTCGAATTCATGTTTTCATCATATTAACGAGTTCAAATTTGTGTTTTTATATGGTAACGAGTTGTCCTTGCTGGAAAAAAGGCTTTTTCCCTGATAACGAGTTGACATTGCCGGAAATTTGTGTTTTCCCTTTATAACGAGTAGAGGTTTGAGTTTTTACTTTGGTAACGAGTTCGAATTCATGTTTTCTTCTTATTAACGAGTTCAAATTTGTGTTTTACTCTGGTAATGATTTGTCCTTGCAGAAAAAAGGTTTTTTCCCTGATAACGAGTTGACATCGCCGGAAATTGGTGTTTTCCCTTTATAATGAGTAGAAATTTGTGTTTTATCTTTGGTAACGAGTTCGAATTCATGTTTTCATCATATTAACGAGTTCAAATTAGTGTTTTTCTCTGGTAACGAGTTGTCCTTGCTGGAAAAAAGGCTTTTTCCCTGATAACGAGTTGACATCGCCGGAAATTTGTGTTTTTCCTTTATAACGAGTAGAAATTTGTGTTTTTTCTTTGGTAACGAGTTCGAATTCATGTTTTCTTCTTATTAACGAGTTCAAATTTGTGTTTTACTCTGGTAACGATTTGTCCTTGCAGAAAAAAGGTTTTTTCCCTGATAACGAGTTGACATCGCCGGAAATTGGTGTTTTCCTTTATAATGAGTAGAAATTTGTGTTTTATCTTTGGTAACGAGTTCGAATTCATGTTTTCATCTTATTAACGAGTTCAAATTAGGGTTTTTCTCTGGTAACGAGTTGTCCTTGCTGGAAAAAAGGTTTTTTCCCTGATAACGAGTTGACATCGCCGGAAATTTGTGTTTTTCCCTTTATAACGAGTAGAAATTTGTGTTTTTTCTTTGGTAACGAGTTCGAATTCATGTTTTCTTCTTATTAACGAGTTCAAATTTGTGTTTTACTCTGGTAACGATTTGTCCATGCAGAAAAAAGGTTTTTTCCCTGATAACGAGTTGACATCGCCGGAAATTGGTGTTTTCCCTTTATAATGAGTAGAAATTTGTGTTTTATCTTTGGTAACGAGTTCGAATTCATGTTTTCATCATATTAACGAGTTCAAATTTGTGTTTTTATATGGTAACGAGTTGTCCTTGCTGGAAAAAAGGCTTTTTCCCTGATAACGAGTTGACATTGCCGGAAATTTGTGTTTTCCCTTTATAACGAGTAGAGGTTTGAGTTTTTACTTTGGTAACGAGTTAGAATTCATGTTTTCTTCTTATTAACGAGTTCAAATTTGTGTTTTACTCTGGTAATGATTTGTCCTTGCAGAAAAAAAGGTTTTTTCCCTGATAACGAGTTGACATCGACGGAAATTGGTGTTTTCCCTTTATAATGAGTAGAAATTTGTGTTTTATCTTTGGTAACGAGTTCGAATTCATGTTTTCATCTTATTAACGAGTTCAAATTTGTGTTTTTATATGGTAACGAGTTGTCCTTGCTGGAAAAAGGCTTTTTCCCTGATAACGAGTTGACATCGCCGGAAATTTGTGTTTTCCCTTTATAACGAGTAGAAATTTGTGTTTTTTCTTTGGTAACGAGTTCGAATTCATGTTTTCTTCTTATTAACGAGTTCAAATTTGTGTTTTTCTCTGGTAACGATTTGTCCTTGCAGAAAAAAGGTTTTTTTCCCTGATAACGAGTTGACATCGCCGGAAATTGGTGTTTTCCCTTTATAATGAGTAGAAATTTGTGTTTTATCTTTGGTAACGAGTTGAATTCATGTTTTCATCTTATTAGAGTTCAAATTTGTGTTTTTCTGGTAACGAGTTGTCCTTCAAAAAGGCTTTTCCACGATAACGAGTTGACATCGCGGAAATTTGTGTTTTCCTTTATAACGAGTAGAAATTTGTGTTTTTCTTTGGTATGAGTTCGAATTCATGTTTTCTTCTTATTAACGAGTTCAAATTTGTGTTTTTCTCAGTAACGATTTGTCCTTGAAGAAAAAAGGTTTTTTCCACGATAACGAGTTGACATCGCGAAATTTGTGTTTTCCTTTATAATGAGTAGAAATTTGTGTTTTATCTTTGGTAGCGAGTTGAATTCATGTTTTCTTCATATTATGAGTTCAAATTTGTGTTTTTCTCGGTAACGAGTTGTCCTTGTAGAAAAAAGGTTTTTTCCACGATAACGAGTTGACATCGCGGAAATTTGTGTTTTCCTTTATAATGAGTAGAAATTTGTGTTTTCTTTTGTAGCGAGTTCAATTCATGTTTTCTTCTTATTAACGAGTTCAAATTTGTGTTTTTCTCGGTAACGAGTTGTCCTTCGAGAAAAAAGGTTTTTCCACGATAACGAGTTGACATCGCGGAAATTTGTGTTTTCCCTTTATAACGAGTAGAAATTTGTGTTTTATGGTAGAGTTGAATTCATGTTTTCTTCTTATTAACGAGTTCAAATTTGTGTTTTTCTCTGGTAGCAGTTGTCCTTCGAGAAAAATGTTTTTCCACGACGAGTTGACATCACGGAAATTTGTGTTTTCCTTTATAATGAGTAGAAATTTGTGTTTTTTTTCTTTGGTATGAGTAGAATTCATGTTTTCTTCTTATTGAGTTCAAATTTGTGTTTTCTCTGGTAACGAGTTGTCCATGGAAAAATGTTTTTCCGATAACGAGTTGACATCGCGGAAATTTGTGTTTTCCTTTATAATGAGTAGAAATTTGTGTTTTTTCTTTGGTAAGCAGTTGAATTCATGTTTTCTTCATATTGAGTTCAAATTTGTGTTTTCTCTGGTAGCGAGTTGTCCTTGAAGAAAAAAGGTTTTTCCCAATAACGAGTTGACATCGCGGAAATTTGTGTTTTCCCTTTATAACGAGTAGAAATTTGTGTTTTTCTTTGGTATGAGTTGAATTCATGTTTTCTTCTTATTAACGAGTTCAAATTTGTGTTTTCTCTGGTAACGAGTTGTCCTTGAAAAAAATGTTTTTTCCCGATACGAGTTGACATCGCGGAAATTTGTGTTTTCCCTTTATAGCAGTAGAAATTTGTGTTTTTCTTTGGTATGAGTTGAATTCATGTTTTCTTCTTATTAACGAGTTCAAATTTGTGTTTTTCTCTGGTAACGAGTTGTCCTTGAAGAAAAAATGTTTTTCTCGATAACGAGTTGACATCGCGGAAATTTGTGTTTTCCCTTTATAACGAGTAGAAATTTGTGTTTTTTCTTTAGTATGAGTTCAATTCATGTTTTCTTCTTATTGAGTTCAAATTTGTGTTTTCTCAGTAACGAGTTGTCCTTGAGAAAAATGTCTTTTTCCCTGATAACGAGTTGACATCGCGGAAATTTGTGTTTTCCCTTTATAACGAGTAGAAATTTGTGTTATTCTTTGGTAGAGTTCAATCTTTGGTATGAGTTCAATTCATGTTATTAACGAGTTCAAATTTGTGTTTTTCTGGTAACAGTTGTCCTTGTTGTCCTCCGATAACGAGTTGACATCGCGGAAATTTGTGTTTTCCCTTTATAACGAGTAGAAATTTTTGTCTCTTTAGTAGCGAGTTCAATTCATGTTTTCTTCATATTAACGAGTTCAAATTTGTGTTTTTCTCGGGTTATCAGAGTTGTCCTTGTTTATGTCTTTTCCCTAATAACGAGTTGACATCGAAAAAAAATTTGAGTTGACATCCCTTTATAACAGTAGAAATTTGTGTTTTTGAGTAGAAAGCGAGTTTTTATTCATGTTTTGAGTTCAAATTCATGTTTTCATCATATTGAGTTCAAAGTTGTTCTGGAAAAAGGTTTTTCACGATAACGAGTTGACATCTGTTTTCCTTTATAATGAGTAGAAATTTGTGTTTTATCTTTGGTATGAGTTGAATTCATGTTTTCATCATATTAGTTCAAATTTGTGTTTTTCTAGTAGCGAGTTGTGGAAAAAAACTTTTTCCCGATAATGAGTTGACATCGCGGAAATTGTGTTTTCCTTTATAATGAGTAGAAATTTGTGTTTTTATCTTTGGTGAGTTCAATTCATGTTTTCTTCTTATTAACGAGTTCAAATTTGTGTTTTTTTGTAGCGAGTTGTCCTTCCGGAAAAAGGCTTTTTTTATAACGAGTTGACATCGCCGGAAATTTGTGTTTTCTTTATATGAGTCCAACTTTATGAAAGTTTTTCTTTGGTAGCGAGTTGAATTCATGTTTTCTTCTTATTAACGAGTTCAAATTTGTGTTTTTCTCTGGTAACGAGTTGTCCTTCTGGAAAAAGGTTTTTCGATAACTAGTTGACATCCGGAAATTTGTGTTTTCCTTTATAATGAGTAGAAATTTGTGTTTTTTCAAATTTGAATTCATGTTTTCTTCATATTATGAGTTCAAATTTGTGTTTTCTCTGGTAGAGTTGTCCTTGAGAAAAAATGCTTTTTTCCTATACGAGTTGACATCGCGGAAATTTGTGTTTTCCCTTTATAACGAGTAGAAATTTGTGTTTTTTCTTTGGTATGAGTTGAATTCATGTTTTCTTCTTATTAACGAGTTCAAATTTGTGTTTTCTCTGTAACGATTTGTCCTTCGGAAAAAAGGTTTTTTCCACGATAATAGAGTTGACATCGCGGAAATTGGTGTTTTCCTTTATAATGAGTAGAAATTTGTGTTTTATCTTTGGTACGAGTTGAATTCATGTTTTCATCATATTTAACGAGTTCAAATTTGTGTTTTTCTCTGGTAAGTTGTCCTTGGAAAAAAGGCTTTTTCCACGATAACGAGTTGACATCGCGGAAATTTGTGTTTTCCCTTTATAACGAGTAGAAATTTGTGTTTTTTCTTTGGTATGAGTTCGAATTCATGTTTTCTTCTTATTAACGAGTTCAAATTTGTGTTTTTCTCAGTAACGAGTTGTCCTTGAGAAAAAAGGTTTTTCCACGATAACGAGTTGACATCGCGGAAATTGTGTTTTCCCTTTATAACGAGTAGAAATTTGTGTTTTATCTTTGGTAGCGAGTTCGAATTCATGTTTTCATCATATTAACGAGTTCAAATTTGTGTTTTTCTGGTAACGAGTTGTCCTTCAAAAAAAAAGGCTTTTTCCCGATAACGAGTTGACATCGCGGAAATTTGTGTTTTCCTTTATAACGAGTAGAAATTTGTGTTTTATCTTTGGTAGCGAGTTCAATTCATGTTTTCTTCTTATTAACGAGTTCAAATTTGTGTTTTCTCAGTAACGATTTGTCCTTGAAGAAAAAGGTTTTTTCCGATAACGAGTTGACATGCCGGAAATTTGTGTTTTCCCTTTATAATGAGTAGAAATTTGTGTTTTATCTTTGGTAGCGAGTTCGAATTCATGTTTTCTTCTTATTAACGAGTTCAAATTTGTGTTTTTCTCTGGTAGCGAGTTGTCCTTCGAAAAAAGGTTTTTCACGATAACGAGTTGACATCGCGGAAATTTGTGTTTTCCCTTTATAACGAGTAGAAATTTGTGTTTTTCTTTGGTAACGAGTTCGAATTCATGTTTTCTTCTTATTAACGAGTTCAAATTTGTGTTTTCTCTGTAACGAGTTGTCCTTGAGAAAAAAGGTTTTTTCCACGATAACGAGTTGACATCGCGGAAATTGTGTTTTCCTTTATAATGAGTAGAAATTTGTGTTTTATCTTTGGTAGTAGAGTTCAATTCATGTTTTCTTCATATTAACGAGTTCAAATTTGTGTTTTCTCTGTAGCGAGTTGTCCTTCCGAGAAAAAAGGTTTTTCCCGATAACGAGTTGACATCGCGGAAATTTGTGTTTTCCCTTTATAATGAGTAGAAATTTGTGTTTTTTCTTTAGTAACGAGTTCAATTCATGTTTTCTTCTTATTAACGAGTTCAAATTTGTGTTTTCTCGTAACGAGTTGTCCTTGCTAGAAAAAGGTTTTTCCACGATAACGAGTTGACATCGCCGGAAATTTGTGTTTTCCCTTTATAATGAGTAGAAATTTGTGTTTTTCTTTGGTAGCGAGTTTGAGTTCGAATTCATGTTTTCTTTTCTTATTAACGAGTTCAAATTTGTGTTTTTTTTCTTAGCGAGTTGTCCTTCTTATATGAGTAACGTAACGAGTTGTCCTTTGTACATCGCCGGAAATTTGGTTTTCCCTTTATAACAGTAGAAAAAGGTTTTTCTTATTGAGTTCGATAGTAGCGAGTTGACATCGCGGAAATTTGTGTTTTCCCTTTATAATCGAGTAGAAATTTGTGTTTTATCTTTGGTACGAGTTGAATTCATGTTTTCTTCTTATTAACGAGTTCAAATTTGTGTTTTTCTGTAACGATTTGTCCTTGACATACTTGGAAAAAAAGGTGTTTTTCCGAACGATAACGAGTTGACATCGACATCGCGGAAATTTGTGTTTTCCTTTATAACGAGTAGAAATTTGTGTTTTATCTTTACGAGTAATTTGTGTTTTCTCGTAAGCAGTCCTTTGAATTCATGTTTTCTTTATAGAGTAGAAATTTGTGTTTTTTCTCATGTTTTCTTCTTATTAACGAGTTCAAATTTGTGTCTTTTCCATTTTGACATCGCGGAAATTTGTGTTTTCCTTTATGTAACGAGTTCGAATTTGTTTTCCTTATTACGAGTTCAAAAAAGGAAAAAATGTTTTTCACACGATAACGAGTTGACATCGCGGAAATTTGTGTTTTCCTTTATAACGAGTAGAAATTTGTGTTTTTTTATCTTTGGTAGCTTGAGTTGAATTCATGTTTTCTTCTTATTAACGAGTTCAAATTTGTGTTTTTCTCTTTGTAGAGTAACGATTTGTCCGAGTTGGTTTTTTCCTAATAAAAAGGTTTTTTCCACGATAACGAGTTGACATCGCGGAAATTTGTGTTTTCCCTTTATAATGAGTAGAAATTTGTGTTTTATCTTTGGTAACGAGTTCGAATTCATGTTTTCTTCATATTATTACGAGTTCAAATTTGTGTTTCTCAGTAACGAGTTGTCCGTTTTTCCCTAATAACGAGTTGACATCGCGGAAATTTGTGTTTTCCCTTTATAATGAGTAGAAATTTGTGTTTTTCTTTGGTATGAGTTGAATTCATGTTTTCTTCTTTTCTTGAGTTCAAATTTGTGACGTACGAGTTGTCCTTCGAAAAAATGTCTTTTGATAACGAGTTGACATCGCGGAAATTTGTGTTTTCCTTTATAATGAGTAGAAATTTGTGTTTTATCTTTGGTAGAGTTGAATTTGTGTTTTTCTTTGGTAACGAGAATTTGAATTCATGTTTTCTTGAAGAAAAAAGGTTTTTTTCATATTACATCGCGAGTTCAAATTGGTAGCGAGTGAATTCATGTTTTCTTCTCGAGTTCAAATTTGTGTTTTTTCTGTAAGCGAGTTGTCCTTCGCGGAAATTTGGTTTTCCCTTTATAACGAGTAAAATTTGTGCTTTGATAGCAGTTGAATTCATGTTTTCTTCTTATTAACGATAACGAGTTGACATCGCGCGAAATTTGTGTTTTCCCTTTATATTTGTGTTTTTCTTTGGTAGCGAGTTGAATTCATGTAGAAATTTGTGGAAAAAAAAGGTCTTTTTTTTGACATCGCCGGAAATTTTGTTTTCCCTTTATAACGAGTAGAAATTTGTGTTTTTTCTTTAGTATGAGTTCAATTCATGTTTTCTTCTTATTAACGAGTTCAAATTTGTGTTTTCTCGGAAATTTGGTAACGATTTGTCCTTGAGAAAAAAGGTTTTTCCACGATAACGAGTTGACATCGCGGAAATTGGTGTTTTCCTTTATAATGAGTAGAAATTTGTGTTTTATCTTTGGTAACGAGTTCAATTCATGTTTTCATCATATTAACATGAGTTCAAATTTGTGTTTTTATATTAACGAGTCAAATTTGTGTTTTTTTCTCAGTAGCGAGTTGTCCTTGCCTAAAAAGGCTTTTTCTTTATAACGAGTAGAAATTTGTGTTTTTCTTTGGTACGAGTTGAGTTCAAATTTGTGTTTTTCTCTGGTAGCGTCCTTTGAAATTTGTCACGGAAATTTGTGTTTTCCTTTATAACGAGTAGAAATTTGTGTTTTTCTTTGTTTTCTCTGTAGCGAGTTGTCCTTGTAGAGTTCGAATTCATGTTTTCTTCTTATTATTCATGTTTTCTTCTTATTATGAGTTCAAATTTGTGTTTTGACATCGCGGAAATTTGTGTTTTCCCTTTATAGCAGTAGAAATTTGTGTTTTTTCTTTGGTAGCGAGTTGAATTCATGTTTTCTTCTTATTAACGAGTTCAAATTTGTGTTTTTCTCTGGTAACGAGTTGTCCTTAGAAAAAATGTTTTTTTCCACGATAACGAGTTGACATCGCGGAAATTTGTGTTTTCCCTTTATAACGAGTAGAAATTTGTGTTTTTCTTTGGTAACGAGTTGAATTCATGTTTTCTTCTTATTAACGAGTTCAAATTTGTGTTTTCTCTGTAGCAGTTGTCCTTGTAGAAAAAATGTCTTTTTCACGATAACGAGTTGACATCGCGGAAATTTGTGTTTTCCCTTTATAGCAGTAGAAATTTGTGTTTTTTCTTTGGTATGAGTTGAATTCATGTTTTCTTCATATTACGAGTTCAAATTTGTGTTTTCTCTGTAGCGAGTTGTCCTTAGAAAAAATGTTTTTTTCCCTAATAACGAGTTGACATCACGGAAATTTGTGTTTTCCCTTTATATGAGTAGAAATTTGTGTTTTTCTTTAGTATGAGTTGAATTCATGTTTTCTTCTTATTACTTGAGTTCAAATTTGTGTTTTTCTGGTAGCGAGTTGTCCTTCCAGAAAAAATCTTTTTCTGATAGCGAGTTGACATCGCGGAAATTTGTGTTTTCCCTTTATAGCAGTAGAAATTTGTGTTTTTCTTTAGTATGAGTTGAATTCATGTTTTCTTCTTATTAACGAGTTCAAATTTGTGTTTTTCTCAGTAGCAGTTGTCCTTGAAGAAAAAATGTTTTTCCTAATAACGAGTTGACATCGCGGAAATTTGTGTTTTCCCTTTATAACGAGTAGAAATTTGTGTTTTTCTTTAGTAGCAGTTGAATTCATGTTTTCTTCTTATTAACGAGTTCAAATTTGTGTTTTCTCTGTAGCGTTGTCCTTGAAGAAAAAATGTTTTTCCCTAATAACGAGTTGACATCACGGAAATTTGTGTTTTCCTTTATAGCAGTAGAAATTTGTGTTTTTCTTTAGTAGCGAGTTGAATTCATGTTTTCTTCATAACGAGTTCAAATTTGTGTTTTTCTCTGGTAGCGAGTTGTCCTTTCCAGAAAAATGTCTTTTCTCGATAACGAGTTGACATCGCGGAAATTTGTGTTTTCCCTTTATAGCAGTAGAAATTTGTGTTTTTCTTTAGTAGAGTTGAATTCATGTTTTCTTCTTATTAACGAGTTCAAATTTGTGTTTTTCTCTGCAGTAGCGAGTTGTCCTTGAAGAAAAATGTTTTTCCTAATACGAGTTGACATCGCGGAAATTTGTGTTTTCCCTTTATACATGAGTAGAAATTTGTGTTTTTCTTTGATGAGTTGAATTCATGTTTTCTTCTTATTAACGAGTTCAAATTTGTGTTTTTCTGTAGCGAGTTGTCCTTGTAAAAAATGTTTTTCCACGATAACGAGTTGACATCGCGGAAATTTGTGTTTTCCCTTTATAACGAGTAGAAATTTGTGTTTTTTCTTTGGTAGAGTTCAATTCATGTTTTCTTCTTATTAACGAGTTCAAATTTGTGTTTTTCTCGGTAAGCGAGTTGTCCTTCCATAAAAATGTCTTTTTCCATAATAACGAGTTGACATCGCGGAAATTTGTGTTTTCCCTTTATAACAGTAGAAATTTGTGTTTTTCTTTAGTATGAGTTCAATTCATGTTTTCTTCTTATTAACGAGTTCAAATTTGTGTTTTTCTCACGGTAGCGAGTTGTCCTTGAAGAAAAAAATGTCTTTTTCACAATAACGAGTTGACATCGCCGGAAATTTGTGTTTTCCTTTATATGAGTAGAAATTTGTGTTTTTCTTTGGTAAGAGTTGAATTCATGTTTTCTTCTTATTAAGAGTTCAAATTTGTGTTTTTCTCTGGTAGCGAGTTGTCCTTGAAGAAAAAAATGTTTTTTCGAATAACGAGTTGACATCACGGAAATTTGTGTTTTCCCTTTATAGCAGTAGAAATTTGTGTTTTTTCTTTGATAACGAGTTGAATTCATGTTTTCTTCTTATTATGAGTTCAAATTTGTGTTTTTCTCGGTAGACGAGTTGTCCTTCTAGAAAAATGTTTTTTCCCACATAACGAGTTGACATCACGGAAATTTGTGTTTTCCTTTATAGCAGTAGAAATTTGTGTTTTTCTTTGGTATGAGTTTGAATTCATGTTTTCTTCTTATTGAGTTCAAATTTGTGTTTTTCTCTGGTAACGAGTTGTCCTTCCAAAAATGTCTTTTTTCCTAATAACGAGTTGACATCGCCGAAATTTGTGTTTTCCCTTTATAACGAGTAGAAATTTGTGTTTTTCTTTAGTATGAGTTGAATTCATGTTTTCTTCTTATTAACGAGTTCAAATTTGTGTTTTCTCGTAGCGAGTTGTCCTTCCGGAAAAAATGTCTTTTCCTTAATAACGAGTTGACATCGCCGGAAATTTGTGTTTTCCCTTTATAACAGTAGAAATTTGTGTTTTTCTTTAGTAGCGAGTTCGAATTCATGTTTTCTTCTTATTAACGAGTTCAAATTTGTGTTTTTCTCAGTAGCAGTTGTCCTTAGAAAAAATGTTTTTTCCCAAATAACGAGTTGACATCGCGGAAATTTGTGTTTTCCTTTATAACGAGTAGAAATTTGTGTTTTTCTTTGGTACTGAGTTCAATTCATGTTTTCTTCTTATTAACGAGTTCAAATTTGTGTTTTCTCTGGTAACGAGTTGTCCTTGAGAAAAAATGTCTTTTCCCTCGATAACGAGTTGACATCGCCGGAAATTTGTGTTTTCCCTTTATAACGAGTAGAAATTTGTGTTTTTCTTTGGTAGCGAGTTCGAATTCATGTTTTCTTCTTATTAACGAGTTCAAATTTGTGTTTTTTCACGGTAACGAGTTGTCCTTGGAAAAATGTCTTTTTCCGATAACGAGTTGACATCGCCGAAATTTGTGTTTTCCTTTATAAAGAGTAGAAATTTGTGTTTTTTTTCTTTGGTAACGAGTTGAATTCATGTTTTCTTCTTATTGAGTTCAAATTTGTGTTTTTCTCGGTAGCAGTTGTCCTTCGAAAAAATGTCTTTTTTCTATAACGAGTTGACATCGCGGAAATTTGTGTTTTCCCTTTATAACGAGTAGAAATTTGTGTTTTTCTTTGGTATGAGTTGAATTCATGTTTTCTTCTTATTGAGTTCAAATTTGTGTTTTTCTCTGGTAGCAGTTGTCCTTCGAGAAAAATGTTTTTCACGATAACGAGTTGACATCGCGGAAATTTGTGTTTTCCCTTTATAGCAGTAGAAATTTGTGTTTTTCTTTGGTAGCGAGTTGAATTCATGTTTTCTTCTTATTATGAGTTCAAATTTGTGTTTTCTCACAGTAGCAAGTTGTCCTTCGGAAAAATGTTTTTTCGATAACGAGTTGACATCGCGGAAATTTGTGTTTTCCCTTTATATGAGTAGAAATTTGTGTTTTTCTTTAGTATGAGTTGAATTCATGTTTTCTTCTTATTAACGAGTTCAAATTTGTGTTTTCTCAGTAGAGTTGTCCTTCTAGAAAAAATGTCTTTTTCGATAACGAGTTGACATCGCGGAAATTTGTGTTTTCCCTTTATATGAGTAGAAATTTGTGTTTTTTCTTTAGTAGCGAGTTGAATTCATGTTTTCTTCTTATTAATGAGTTCAAATTTGTGTTTTCTCAGTAGCGAGTTGTCCTTAGAAAAATGTTTTTTTCCACGATAACGAGTTGACATCGCCGGAAATTTGTGTTTTCCCTTTATAACGAGTAGAAATTTGTGTTTTTCTTTAGTATGAGTTGAATTCATGTTTTCTTCTTATTAAGAGTTCAAATTTGTTTTTTCTGAGTAGGAGTTGTCCTTGAGAAAAAATGTTTTTCGAATAACGAGTTGACATCGCGGAAATTTGTGTTTTCCCTTTATAACGAGTAGAAATTTGTGTTTTTCTTTGGTAACGAGTTCGAATTCATGTTTTCTTCATATTAACGAGTTCAAATTTGTGTTTTCTCTCGTAACGATTTGTCCTTGAAGAAAAAGGTTTTTTCCCCGATAACGAGTTGACATCGCCGAAATTTGTGTTTTCCTTTATAACGAGTAGAAATTTGTGTTTTTTCTTTGGTAAGAGTTCGAATTCATGTTTTCTTCTTATTAACGAGTTCAAATTTGTGTTTTTCTCTTGGTAACGAGTTGTCCTTGAAGAAAAAAGGTTTTTTCCCGATAACGAGTTGACATCGCCGAAATTTGTGTTTTCCTTTATAACGAGTAGAAATTTGTGTTTTTCTTTGGTAACGAGTTCAATTCATGTTTTCTTCTTATTAACGAGTTCAAATTTGTGTTTTTCTCTGGTAACGAGTTGTCCTTGAAAAAAAAGGTTTTTTCCGATAACGAGTTGACATCGCCGAAATTTGTGTTTTCCTTTATAACGAGTAGAAATTTGTGTTTTATCTTTGGTAACGAGTTCAATTCATGTTTTCTTCATATTAACGAGTTCAAATTTGTGTTTTTCTCGGTAACGAGTTGTCCTTGAAAAAAATGTTTTTTTTCTCGATAACGAGTTGACATCGCCGAAATTTGTGTTTTCCTTTATAACGAGTAGAAATTTGTGTTTTATCTTTGGTAACGAGTTCGAATTCATGTTTTCTTCTTATTAACGAGTTCAAATTTGTGTTTTCTCGTAACGAGTTGTCCTTGCAGAAAAAGGTTTTTTCTCGATAACGAGTTGACATCGCCGGAAATTTGTGTTTTCCTTTATAACGAGTAGAAATTTGTGTTTTATCTTTGGTAACGAGTTCAATTCATGTTTTCTTCTTATTAACGAGTTCAAATTTGTGTTTTCTCTCGTAACGAGTTGTCCTTGAGAAAAAAGGTTTTTTCCGATAACGAGTTGACATCGCCGGAAATTTGTGTTTTCCTTTATAACGAGTAGAAATTTGTGTTTTTTCTTTGGTAACGAGTTCAATTCATGTTTTCTTCTTATTAACGAGTTCAAATTTGTGTTTTTCTCGTAACGAGTTGTCCTTGAAGAAAAAAGGTTTTTTCCCTGATAACGAGTTGACATCGCCGAAATTGGTGTTTTCCCTTTATAATGAGTAGAAATTTGTGTTTTATCTTTGGTAACGAGTTTGAATTCATGTTTTCATCATATTAACGAGTTCAAATTAGTGTTTTTCTCTGGTAACGAGTTGTCCTTGCTGGAAAAAAGGCTTTTTCCCTGATAACGAGTTGACATTGCCGGAAATTTGTGTTTTCCCTTTATAACGAGTAGAAATTTGTGTTTTTTCTTTGGTAACGAGTTCGAATTCATGTTTTCTTCTTATTAACGAGTTCAAATTTGTGTTTTACTCTGGTAACGATTTGTCCTTGTAGAAAAAAAGGTTTTTCCCTGATAACGAGTTGACATCGCCGGAAATTTGTGTTTTCCCTTTATAACGAGTAGAAATTTGGGTTTTTTCTTTGGTAACGAGTTCGAATTCATGTTGTTTTCTTATTAACGAGTTCAAATTTATGTTTTTCTCTGGTAACGAGTTGTCCTTGCAGAAAAAATGTTTTTTTTCCCGAATAACGAGTTGACATCGCCGGAAATTTGTGTTTTCCATTTATAACGAGTAGAAATTTGTGTTTTTTCTTTGGTAACGAGTTCGAATTCATGTTTTCTTCTTATTAACGAGTTCAAATTTGTGTTTTTCTCTGGTAACGAGTTGTCCTTGCCGAAAAAATGTTTTTTTCCCCGATAACGAGTTGACATCGCCGGAAATTTGTGTTTTCCCTTTATAACGAGTAGAAATTTGTGTTTTTTCTTTGGTAACGAGTTCGAATTCATGTTTTCTTCTTATTAACGAGTTCAAATTTGTGTTTTACTCTGGTAACGATTTGTCCTTGCAGAAAAAAAGGTTTTTTCCCTGATAACGAGTTGACATCGACGGAAATTGGTGTTTTCCTTTATAATGAGTAGAAATTTGTGTTTTTTCTTTGGTAACGAGTTCAATTCATGTTTTCTTCTTATTAACGAGTTCAAATTTGTGTTTTCTCGTAACGAGTTGTCCTTGCGAAAAAAGGTTTTTTCCCGATAACGAGTTGACATCGCGGAAATTGTGTTTTCCCTTTATAACGAGTAGAAATTTGTGTTTTTTCTTTGGTAACGAGTTCGAATTCATGTTTTCTTCTTATTAACGAGTTCAAATTTGTGTTTTTCTCTGGTAACGAGTTGTCCATGCAGAAAAAAGGTTTTTTCCCGATAACGAGTTGACATCGCCGGAAATTTGTGTTTTCCCTTTATAATGAGTAGAAATTTGTGTTTTATCTTTGGTAACGAGTTCGAATTCATGTTTTCTTCTTATTAACGAGTTCAAATTTGTGTTTTTCTCTGGTAACGAGTTGTCCTTGAAGAAAAAAGGTTTTTTCCCTGATAACGAGTTGACATCGCCGGAAATTTGTGTTTTCCCTTTATAACGAGTAGAAATTTGTGTTTTATCTTTGGTAACGAGTTCGAATTCATGTTTTCTTCATATTAACGAGTTCAAATTTGTGTTTTTCTCTGTAACGAGTTGTCCTTGCTGAAAAAGGCTTTTTCCCCGATAACGAGTTGACATCGCCGGAAATTTGTGTTTTCCCTTTATAACGAGTAGAAATTTGTGTTTTTCTTTGGTAACGAGTTCAATTCATGTTTTCTTCTTATTAACGAGTTCAAATTTGTGTTTTTCTCGTAACGAGTTGTCCTTGGAAAAAGGTTTTTTCCTCGATAACGAGTTGACATCGCCGAAATTGTGTTTTCCTTTATAATGAGTAGAAATTTGTGTTTTTCTTTGGTAAGAGTTCAATTCATGTTTTCTTCATATTAACGAGTTCAAATTTGTGTTTTTTTGGTAACGAGTTGTCCTTGCGAAAAAATGTTTTTCCCGATAACGAGTTGACATCGCGAAATTTGTGTTTTCCTTTATAACGAGTAGAAATTTGTGTTTTTTCTTTGGTAACGAGTTCAATTCATGTTTTCTTCTTATTAACGAGTTCAAATTTGTGTTTTCTCGTAACGATTTGTCCTTGCGAAAAAAGGTTTTTTTCCCGATAACGAGTTGACATCGCCGGAAATTTGTGTTTTCCTTTATAACGAGTAGAAATTTGTGTTTTTCTTTGGTAACGAGTTCGAATTCATGTTTTCTTCATATTAACGAGTTCAAATTTGTGTTTTTCTCGTAACGAGTTGTCCTTGCCGGAAAAAAAGGTTTTTCCGATAACGAGTTGACATCGCCGAAATTTGTGTTTTCCTTTATAACGAGTAGAAATTTGTGTTTTTCTTTGGTAACGAGTTCAATTCATGTTTTCTTCTTATTAACGAGTTCAAATTTGTGTTTTTCTCTGTAACGAGTTGTCCTTGCAGAAAAAAGGTTTTTTCCCTGATAACGAGTTGACATCGCCGGAAATTGGTGTTTTCCCTTTATAATGAGTAGAAATTTGTGTTTTATCTTTGGTAACGAGTTCGAATTCATGTTTTCATCATATTAACGAGTTCAAATTTGTGTTTTTTCTGGTAACGAGTTGTCCTTGCTGGAAAAAAGGCTTTTTCCCTGATAACGAGTTGACATCGCGGAAATTTGTGTTTTCCCTTTATAACGAGTAGAAATTTGTGTTTTTTCTTTGGTAACGAGTTCGAATTCATGTTTTCTTCTTATTAACGAGTTCAAATTTGTGTTTTTCTCTGGTACAGTTGTCCTTGAGAAAAAAGGTTTTTCACGATAACGAGTTGACATCGCGGAAATTGTGTTTTCCTTTATAATGAGTAGAAATTTGTGTTTTTCTTTGGTAGAGTTGAATTCATGTTTTCTTCTTATTACGAGTTCAAATTTGTGTTTTTCTGGTACGAGTTGTCCTTGAAAAAAAGGTTTTTTCCCGATAACGAGTTGACATCGCGGAAATTTGTGTTTTCCTTTATAACGAGTAGAAATTTGTGTTTTTTCTTTGGTAACGAGTTCAATTCATGTTTTCTTCTTATTAACGAGTTCAAATTTGTGTTTTCTCTGTAACGATTTGTCCTTGAAGAAAAAGGTTTTTTCCGATAACGAGTTGACATGCCGGAAATTTGTGTTTTCCTTTATAATGAGTAGAAATTTGTGTTTTTCTTTGGTAACGAGTTCGAATTCATGTTTTCTTCTTATTAACGAGTTCAAATTTGTGTTTTTCTCTGGTAGCGAGTTGTCCTTGGAAAAAAGGTTTTTCCGATAACGAGTTGACATCGCGGAAATTTGTGTTTTCCCTTTATAACGAGTAGAAATTTGTGTTTTTCTTTGGTAGCGAGTTGAATTCATGTTTTCTTCTTATTAACGAGTTCAAATTTGTGTTTTCTCTGTAGCGAGTTGTCCTGAGAAAAAGTCTTTTTCCACGATAACGAGTTGACATCGCGGAAATTGTGTTTTCCTTTATAATGAGTAGAAATTTGTGTTTTTCTTTGGTATAGAGTTCAATTCATGTTTTCTTCATATTAACGAGTTCAAATTTGTGTTTTCTCTGTAGCGAGTTGTCCTTGAGAAAAAGTTTTTTCCCGATAACGAGTTGACATCGCGGAAATTTGTGTTTTCCCTTTATAATGAGTAGAAATTTGTGTTTTTTCTTTGGTAACGAGTTCAATTCATGTTTTCTTCTTATTAACGAGTTCAAATTTGTGTTTTCTCGTAACGAGTTGTCCTTGTAGAAAAAGGTTTTTCCGATAACGAGTTGACATCGCCGGAAATTTGTGTTTTCCCTTTATAATGAGTAGAAATTTGTGTTTTTCTTTGGTAGCGAGTTCGAATTCATGTTTTCTTCTATATTAACGAGTTCAAATTTGTGTTTTTTTCTCGTAACGAGTTGTCCTTGTAGAAAAAGGTTTTTCTTTGATTCTAATAACGAGTTGACATCGCCGGAAATTTGTGTTTTCCTTTATAACGAGTAGAAATTTGTGTTTTTTCTTTGGTAATGAGTTCACGAGTGAATTCATGTTTTCTTCTTATTAACGAGTTCAAATTTGTGTTTTTCTGTAACGATGTCGAGTTGTCCTTGGAAAAAAATGTTTTTTTCACGATAACGAGTTGACATCGCCGGAAATTTGTGTTTTCCTTTATAACGAGTAGAAATTTGTGTTTTATCTTTGGTAATGCGAGTTTGAATTCATGTTTTCTTCTTATTAACGAGTTCAAATTTGTGTTTTCCCTTTATAACGAGTAGAAATTTGTGTTTTTCTTTGGTAACGAGTTCGAATTCATGTTTTCCTTATTACGAGTTCAAAAAAGGAAAAAATGTTTTTTACCATGATAACGAGTTGACATCGCCGGAAATTTGTGTTTTCCTTTATAACGAGTAGAAATTTGTGTTTTTTCTTTGGTAGCGAGTTCGAATTCATGTTTTCTTCTTATTAACGAGTTCAAATTTGTGTTTTTCTCTGTAAGTCGAGTTGTCCTTGGAATAAAAAGGTTTTTTCCACGATAACGAGTTGACATCGCCGGAAATTTGTGTTTTCCCTTTATAACGAGTAGAAATTTGTGTTTTATCTTTGGTAACGAGTTCGAATTCATGTTTTCTTCATATTAACTGAGTTCAAATTTGTGTTTCTCTGTAACGAGTTGTCCGTTTTTCCCTAATAACGAGTTGACATCGCGGAAATTTGTGTTTTCCCTTTATAACGAGTAGAAATTTGTGTTTTTCTTTGGTATGAGTTGAATTCATGTTTTCTTCTTTTAACGAGTTCAAATTTGTGTCGTACGAGTTGTCCTTCGAAAAAATGTTTTTTGATAACGAGTTGACACGGAAA
The DNA here is from genome assembly GCA_024500145.1 of Gentiana dahurica var. dahurica. Lineage (NCBI taxonomy): Eukaryota > Viridiplantae > Streptophyta > Magnoliopsida > Gentianales > Gentianaceae > Gentiana > Gentiana dahurica. The sequence goes on from CM044897.1 coordinate 19,118, forward strand.
TTTGTGTTTTCCTTTATAATGAGTAGAAATTTGTGTTTTATCTTTGGTAAAATTGTGTTTTTCTTTGGTAACGAGTTTGAATTCATGTTTTCTTCATATTAATCGCGAGTTCAAATTTGTGTTTTTTCTGTAACGAGTTGTCCTTCGCGGAAATTTGGTTTTCCCTTTTAAGAAAAAGGCTTTGATAGAGTTTTTGTTTTCTTCTTTTCGATAACGAGTTGACATCGCGGAAATTTGTGTTTTCCTTTATATTTGTGTTTTTCTTTGGTAGCGAGTTGAATTCAGTAGAGATTTGTGGAAAAAAAAGGTCTTTTTTTTGACATCGCCGGAAATTTTGTTTTCCTTTATAACGAGTAGAAATTTGTGTTTTTTCTTTGGTATGAGTTCAATTCATGTTTTCTTCTTATTAACGAGTTCAAATTTGTGTTTTCTCTGGTAACGATTTGTCCTTGAGTTTTATGAAAAAAGGTTTTTTTCTCCGATAACGAGTTGACATCGCGGAAATTGGTGTTTTCCTTTATAATGAGTAGAAATTTGTGTTTTATCTTTGGTAACGAGTTCAATTCATGTTTTCATCATATTAACTGAGTTCAAATTTGTGTTTTTTATTAACGAGTCAAATTTGTGTTTTTTTCTCGTAGCGAGTTGTCCTTGGTTAAAAAGGTTTTTCTTTATAACGAGTAGAAATTTGTGTTTTTCTTTGGTAGAGTTGAGTTGAATTTGTGTTTTTCTCTGGTAGCGTTTTGAATTTGTCGGAAATTTGTGTTTTCCTTTATAACGAGTAGAAATTTGTGTTTTTCTTTGGTAGCGAGTTGTCTTGAGTTGAATTCATGTTTTCTTCTTATTATTCATGTTTTCTTCTTATATGAGTTCAAATTTGTTTTTTGACATCGCGGAAATTTGTGTTTTCCCTTTATAGCAGTAGAAATTTGTGTTTTTTCTTTGGTAACGAGTTGAATTCATGTTTTCTTCTTATTAACGAGTTCAAATTTGTGTTTTTCTCTGGTAACGAGTTGTCCTTAGAAAAAATGTTTTTTTCCATGATAACGAGTTGACATCGCCGGAAATTTGTGTTTTCCCTTTATAACGAGTAGAAATTTGTGTTTTTCTTTGGTAACGAGTTGAATTCATGTTTTCTTCTTATTAACGAGTTCAAATTTGTGTTTTCTCTGGTAACAGTTGTCCTTGTAGAAAAAATGTCTTTTTCCCGATAACGAGTTGACATCGCCGGAAATTTGTGTTTTCCCTTTATAGCAGTAGAAATTTGTGTTTTTTCTTTGGTAAGAGTTGAATTCATGTTTTCTTCATATTACGAGTTCAAATTTGTGTTTTCTCTGTAACGAGTTGTCCTTAGAAAAAATGTTTTTTTCCCTAATAACGAGTTGACATCGCGGAAATTTGTGTTTTCCCTTTATATGAGTAGAAATTTGTGTTTTTCTTTGGTAACGAGTTGAATTCATGTTTTCTTCTTATTAACTGAGTTCAAATTTGTGTTTTTCTCTGGTAACGAGTTGTCCTTGCAGAAAAAATCTTTTTCTGATAGCGAGTTGACATCGCGGAAATTTGTGTTTTCCCTTTATAACAGTAGAAATTTGTGTTTTTCTTTGGTAACGAGTTGAATTCATGTTTTCTTCTTATTAACGAGTTCAAATTTGTGTTTTTCTCAGTAGCAGTTGTCCTTGAAGAAAAAATGTTTTTCCTAATAACGAGTTGACATCGCGGAAATTTGTGTTTTCCCTTTATAACGAGTAGAAATTTGTGTTTTTCTTTGGTAACGAGTTGAATTCATGTTTTCTTCTTATTAACGAGTTCAAATTTGTGTTTTCTCTGTAGCGTTGTCCTTGAAGAAAAAATGTTTTTCCCTAATAACGAGTTGACATCGCGGAAATTTGTGTTTTCCTTTATAGCAGTAGAAATTTGTGTTTTTCTTTGGTAGCGAGTTGAATTCATGTTTTCTTCATAACGAGTTCAAATTTGTGTTTTTCTCTGGTAACGAGTTGTCCTTTCCAGAAAAATGTCTTTTCTCGATAACGAGTTGACATCGCGGAAATTTGTGTTTTCCCTTTATAGCAGTAGAAATTTGTGTTTTTCTTTGGTAGAGTTGAATTCATGTTTTCTTCTTATTAACGAGTTCAAATTTGTGTTTTTCTCTGGTAACGAGTTGTCCTTGAAGAAAAATGTTTTTCCTAATAACGAGTTGACATCGCGGAAATTTGTGTTTTCCCTTTATAACTGAGTAGAAATTTGTGTTTTTCTTTGGTGAGTTGAATTCATGTTTTCTTCTTATTAGAGTTCAAATTTGTGTTTTTCTGTAACGAGTTGTCCTTGTAAAAAATGTTTTTCCACGATAACGAGTTGACATCGCGGAAATTTGTGTTTTCCCTTTATAACGAGTAGAAATTTGTGTTTTTTCTTTGGTAGAGTTCAATTCATGTTTTCTTCTTATTAACGAGTTCAAATTTGTGTTTTTCTCGGTAACGAGTTGTCCTTGCAGAAAAATGTCTTTTTCCATGATAACGAGTTGACATCGCGGAAATTTGTGTTTTCCCTTTATAACGAGTAGAAATTTGTGTTTTTCTTTGGTATGAGTTCAATTCATGTTTTCTTCTTATTAACGAGTTCAAATTTGTGTTTTTCTCTCGGTAACGAGTTGTCCTTGAAGAAAAAAATGTCTTTTTCACAATAACGAGTTGACATCGCCGGAAATTTGTGTTTTCCTTTATAATGAGTAGAAATTTGTGTTTTTCTTTGGTAACGAGTTGAATTCATGTTTTCTTCTTATTAACGAGTTCAAATTTGTGTTTTTCTCTGGTAACGAGTTGTCCTTGAAGAAAAAAATGTTTTTTCGAATAACGAGTTGACATCACGGAAATTTGTGTTTTCCCTTTATAACGAGTAGAAATTTGTGTTTTTTCTTTGGTAACGAGTTGAATTCATGTTTTCTTCTTATTAACGAGTTCAAATTTGTGTTTTTCTCGGTAACGAGTTGTCCTTCTAGAAAAATGTTTTTTCCCAGATAACGAGTTGACATCACGGAAATTTGTGTTTTCCTTTATAGCAGTAGAAATTTGTGTTTTTCTTTGGTATGAGTTTGAATTCATGTTTTCTTCTTATTGAGTTCAAATTTGTGTTTTTCTCTGGTAACGAGTTGTCCTTGCAAAAATGTCTTTTTTCCTAATAACGAGTTGACATCGCCGAAATTTGTGTTTTCCCTTTATAACGAGTAGAAATTTGTGTTTTTCTTTGGTAACGAGTTGAATTCATGTTTTCTTCTTATTAACGAGTTCAAATTTGTGTTTTCTCGTAACGAGTTGTCCTTGCGGAAAAAATGTTTTTTCCTTGATAACGAGTTGACATCGCCGGAAATTTGTGTTTTCCCTTTATAACGAGTAGAAATTTGTGTTTTTCTTTGGTAACGAGTTCGAATTCATGTTTTCTTCTTATTAACGAGTTCAAATTTGTGTTTTTCTCTGTAACAGTTGTCCTTAGAAAAAATGTTTTTTCCCAGATAACGAGTTGACATCGCGGAAATTTGTGTTTTCCTTTATAACGAGTAGAAATTTGTGTTTTTCTTTGGTAACGAGTTCAATTCATGTTTTCTTCTTATTAACGAGTTCAAATTTGTGTTTTCTCTGGTAACGAGTTGTCCTTGAGAAAAAATGTTTTTTCCCTCGATAACGAGTTGACATCGCCGGAAATTTGTGTTTTCCCTTTATAACGAGTAGAAATTTGTGTTTTTCTTTGGTAACGAGTTCGAATTCATGTTTTCTTCTTATTAACGAGTTCAAATTTGTGTTTTTCTCGGTAACGAGTTGTCCTTGGAAAAATGTTTTTTTCCGATAACGAGTTGACATCGCCGAAATTTGTGTTTTCCTTTATAACGAGTAGAAATTTGTGTTTTTTCTTTGGTAACGAGTTGAATTCATGTTTTCTTCTTATTGAGTTCAAATTTGTGTTTTTCTCGGTAGCAGTTGTCCTTCGAAAAAATGTCTTTTTTCTATAACGAGTTGACATCGCGGAAATTTGTGTTTTCCCTTTATAACGAGTAGAAATTTGTGTTTTTCTTTGGTAACGAGTTGAATTCATGTTTTCTTCTTATTAACGAGTTCAAATTTGTGTTTTTCTCTGGTAGCAGTTGTCCTTGGAGAAAAATGTTTTTCACGATAACGAGTTGACATCGCGGAAATTTGTGTTTTCCTTTATAACGAGTAGAAATTTGTGTTTTTCTTTGGTAACGAGTTGAATTCATGTTTTCTTCTTATTAACGAGTTCAAATTTGTGTTTTTCTCAGTAACGAGTTGTCCTTCGGAAAAATGTTTTTTCGATAACGAGTTGACATCGCGGAAATTTGTGTTTTCCCTTTATAACGAGTAGAAATTTGTGTTTTTCTTTGGTAACGAGTTGAATTCATGTTTTCTTCTTATTAACGAGTTCAAATTTGTGTTTTCTCTGTAACGAGTTGTCCTTGTAGAAAAAATGTTTTTTCGATAACGAGTTGACATCGCGGAAATTTGTGTTTTCCCTTTATAACGAGTAGAAATTTGTGTTTTTTCTTTGGTAACGAGTTGAATTCATGTTTTCTTCTTATTAACGAGTTCAAATTTGTGTTTTCTCAGTAGCGAGTTGTCCTTAGAAAAATGTTTTTTTCCACGATAACGAGTTGACATCGCCGGAAATTTGTGTTTTCCCTTTATAACGAGTAGAAATTTGTGTTTTTCTTTGGTATGAGTTGAATTCATGTTTTCTTCTTATTAAGAGTTCAAATTTGTTTTTTCTGGTAAGAGTTGTCCTTGAGAAAAAATGTTTTTCGAATAACGAGTTGACATGGAAATTTGTGTTTTCCCTTTATAACGAGTAGAAATTTGTGTTTTTCTTTGGTAACGAGTTCGAATTCATGTTTTCTTCATATTAACGAGTTCAAATTTGTGTTTTCTCTCGTAACGAGTTGTCCTTGAAGAAAAAGGTTTTTTCCCCGATAACGAGTTGACATCGCCGAAATTTGTGTTTTCCTTTATAACGAGTAGAAATTTGTGTTTTATCTTTGGTAACGAGTTCGAATTCATGTTTTCTTCTTATTTTATTAACGAGTTCAAATTTGTGTTTTTCTCTGGTAACGAGTTGTCCTTGAAGAAAAAAGGTTTTTTCCCGATAACGAGTTGACATCGCGGAAATTTGTGTTTTCCTTTATAACGAGTAGAAATTTGTGTTTTTCTTTGGTAACGAGTTCAATTCATGTTTTCTTCTTATTAACGAGTTCAAATTTGTGTTTTTCTCTCGTAACGAGTTGTCCTTGAAAAAAAAGGTTTTTCTCCGATAACGAGTTGACATCGCCGAAATTTGTGTTTTCCTTTATAACGAGTAGAAATTTGTGTTTTATCTTTGGTAACGAGTTCAATTCATGTTTTCTTCATATTAACGAGTTCAAATTTGTGTTTTTCTCGGTAACGAGTTGTCCTTGAAAAAAATGTTTTTTTTCTCTGATAACGAGTTGACATCGCCGAAATTTGTGTTTTCCTTTATAACGAGTAGAAATTTGTGTTTTATCTTTGGTAACGAGTTCAATTCATGTTTTCTTCATATTAACGAGTTCAAATTTGTGTTTTCTCGTAACGAGTTGTCCTTGAAGAAAAAGGTTTTTTCTCGATAACGAGTTGACATCGCCGGAAATTTGTGTTTTCCTTTATAACGAGTAGAAATTTGTGTTTTATCTTTGGTAACGAGTTCAATTCATGTTTTCTTCTATATTAACGAGTTCAAATTTGTGTTTTCTCTCGTAACGAGTTGTCCTTGAGAAAAAAGGTTTTTTCCCGATAACGAGTTGACATCGCCGGAAATTTGTGTTTTCCCTTTATAACGAGTAGAAATTTGTGTTTTTTCTTTGGTAACGAGTTCGAATTCATGTTTTCTTCTTATTAACGAGTTCAAATTTGTGTTTTTCTCTGGTAACGAGTTGTCCTTGCAGAAAAAATGTTTTTTTCCCTGATAACGAGTTGACATCGCCGGAAATTTGTGTTTTCCCTTTATAATGAGTAGAAATTTGTGTTTTATCTTTGGTAACGAGTTCGAATTCATGTTTTCTTCATATTAACGAGTTCAAATTTGTGTTTTTCTGGTAACGAGTTGTCCTTGTAGGAAAAAGCTTTTTCCCTGATAACGAGTTGACATCGGAAATTTGTGTTTTCCTTTATAACGAGTAGAAATTTGTGTTTTTTCTTTGGTAACGAGTTCGAATTCATGTTTTCTTCTTATTAACGAGTTCAAATTTGTGTTTTTCTCTGGTAACGATTTGTCCTTGCAGAAAAAAGGTTTTTTCCCTGATAACGAGTTGACATCGCCGGAAATTTGTGTTTTCCCTTTATAACGAGTAGAAATTTGTGTTTTTTCTTTGGTAACGAGTTCGAATTCATGTTTTCTTCATATTAACGAGTTCAAATTTGTGTTTTTCTCTGGTAACGAGTTGTCCTTGTAGAAAAAGGCTTTTTTCCCTGATAACGAGTTGACATCGCCGGAAATTTGTGTTTTCCCTTTATAACGAGTAGAAATTTGTGTTTTTCTTTGGTAACGAGTTCGAATTCATGTTTTCTTCTTATTAACGAGTTCAAATTTTTGTTTTTCTCTGGTAACGAGTTGTCCTTGCAGAAAAAAAGGTTTTTTCCCTGATAACGAGTTGACATCGCCGGAAATTTGTGTTTTCCTTTATAACGAGTAGAAATTTGTGTTTATCTTTGGTAACGAGTTCGAATTCATGTTTTCTTCATTTGTTGGACTTATTTCTTAGTTTTGATGATGAGTGCCATACTAGCTGTTATAGTGCAAAGGCAAAAAGATGTCTAGATCAAATGTATAGGTTTATTAGAGTTTGATTCATAAATAGGTTTGATCAAACAAGCACTGTAAAAGGTGATTTATCAGCAGACTGGTCTAGGTCAATAGGGTAGATAGGTCAGTTGAAGACTGAAGGCTGAGGGTTCAAACTCGAATGAAGGCTAAGGGATCAAACTTAGTATTTAAAGTCAAGGATATGGAATCAGAATTTAGGCAAGTCTGTGATGACCTAAACTGATTACATATACCTTGTGTAGAAGGTCTAAGTTCCATAAGTTGGATGATGTTTGGAACTTAGTTATAATTAAAATGGTGTAATCTAACTTCACAAATAAAAGTTAGATAAAAGAAATCAGCTGCATTATATTTTATATACAGAAATATGATGATCAGCAGACTGATTGGTATTTCAGCAGACTGATGAACCTGCTGATATATACCTCGATTAATTCAAGATTATTGGAAGATTACATGGATAAGGACAGCCAACTACCTCTGATTTGATCAAACAAATCAGTGGTTAGGATTAAAAGAACGTTGGGATGATTCAGGACTTTATCCAATGGACACAAGTCAAAGGGTGGACAGACTGCACTGTCAAAAAGGAATTCTGACAGTGTCAGTCCTATGAATAGTGACAGAATGCAAATCAGATGGGACAAAAACAAGGAACGGTTACATTTGAATTTCAAATACAAGTCACATGCATTCCTGCCTATAAATAGAAGACTTTCAACTCAGAAAAAGATGATGAATTTTGGATAAACTTTAAGTGATAATACTGAGCTGAAAAACACCCTGCTGAACTTGCTGAGCATAAAGCTGCTGATCTAGTGAATTTCTTCAAGTGCATTCTGTATTCAAGCTGCATCAAGACTACACACTTGAAGACTGCAAGCTGCTGATTACATCATCCTAATCAAGCTGCTGCAACTGAATCATTTATTTGATTCAATCTTTATTTTATAAAGAACCTGCTGAAGACAGTGAAGCATCTGTTGGGTGTGAAAGACTGTTGTTTGTGGTGGAGCTGGTGAAGAGGCAATCCTACCCTTCAAGGACCAGTGGAAGACTAAGGAGCAGCAATCCTACCTGTTCCCAGTTTTCAGTTTGTGAAGCCATAGTTATTGGTGAAGGACAAACAACTTAGGAATCTTTGTAACAGCTACTTCAAAGATCTCTAGTGAATTTCCTCCAACATCACAGGAGAAGAGTGGACTGACAGGATTACATCACCTGGAACCACTATAAAATTCTCCTACTTACTTTCAGCATTTACTTTCTGCACTTAGTTTATTTCACTCATCAACCTACTGAATCTAGCAACTGAAATCACACACTTGCACTACTGAGTATCTAATACTTAGTATCATATTTAACAACAAGTATTAAGGCTTAATTTTGATATAATTCCGCTGCACAAATTCAGCAAACTGAACTGTCAGTAGACTACTGTTTATCAGCAGGCTACTGAAGTCTCAGCAGACTACTGAAGTATCAGCAGACTGCTGAAGTTGCAGAATTTGTTAACTCCAAAAGTTTTAAGTGTTAAGTTTATTCACCCCCTCTAAACTTAACCAAAGCCTTTTCAAGGGACCAACAATTGGTATCGGAGCAGTGCTTCTGTTCTGAAGTAATCCTACTTGTTGTGCTTGTGAAAATTCTTTAAAACTTTCTTTCAAGTTACTGATTTTCAAAGACTTGCATCATGGATAACACACAGTATGCTAGAACTATGTTGATGTGTTCTCTTGATAGATTTGATGAGTATAAACGTCGAATGCAGGCATATCTTGCTGCTACTCATGATGAGATGATGGATGTACTAACTGATGGACCACTGGAGATTACAAAGGCAGTAACAGTGGGTGATACAACTGAGTACATTCCTAAACCAAAAAGAGAATGGAATGCAGAAGACAGAAAAAGAGCAAACCTCAACAACATTGCTATTGATATCATTTACAGAACCTTGGATAGCAATATGTACATGAAGGTTAAAGATTGCAAGACTGCAAAGGAACTTTGGGACAAGATTCACTTAATCTGTGAAGGCACTGATGCAATAAAGAAGAACAAAATCAGTGTGGCCAGGAAGAGGTTCCAAAAGTTCAAGATGCTGCCAAATGAAACCATTGAGCAAATGGAGTCTAGATTCAATGCAATCCTGGATGAACTTACCCTGCTGAGTGTAAGTTATTCAAAAGAGGAAGTAAACACCAAAATCTTGGAAGCTCTACCTGCAAAAGATGTTTGGAAAATAAAGGTGACTGCAATTGAAGAAATGAGAAAGTTGCATGAAGAAGACACCTTCAAATTGTTTTCAGATCTAAAGGCTTATGAATTTAGCAAAAAGCTTGTGCCTGAGACTGAAAAAGAAGAGCCAAAGACCACTGCATTGGATGCTTCACATCAAGAAGAAACATCAGGAGGACAGGATGATCTGCAGGATGAGATGCAAGAGCAGATTGCCCTACTGAGCAAGAAAATCAGGATGATGAAGACTGGAAAGGCCACTTCAAGAAATTTTACAAAGAGGCCTACTGAAAGAAGGAAAGAAGAACTAGAGAAAGACAATGACTATCTGTGCTTTCATTGCAAGAAACCAGGGCACTTCAAACCTGACTGTCTTGAGTTAAAACAAGGCAAGAAACCTGATTATCTTTGTTTCAACTACAAGAAGCCTGGACATTTTAGACCTGATTGTCCAGACCTACTGAAGACCAAGAGTCAACAAAGAAGACATGGCAAGAAGGCTATGGTTGCTGAAGATGAATCAGGGTATGAAGTGGAATCTGAAAAAGGAAATGAATCAGATGACACAGCACTGGTTGCTGATATGGAGGATTATGCTTTGATGGCCAATATGGATGAAACTGAGGAGGTATACAACACTGTATCTATCAATACTCCTGCTGGAAGTGATTGTGAATCAACTTGTGGTTCAAATCCTAGAAATTCTGACAACAATGAGACTTTGGATGTCATCCTTAATCAACTGAGGATAATACAATCTGGTTATGAGATTGTGAAGGCTGAAAAAGAAGCTCTTGAGTTAGAAGTTGGAAGATTGAAAGCTGAATTAAGGGTACTCAAAGGAAAAGGAAAAGATGTTAGACAGAATCAGTGTAAGTCTGCTGATCATCCAGCAGTCTCTGAATCTGCTGAACCATCTTGTTCCACTACTGCATACAAATTAGGAAAGCCTTATGAAGATAGAATAGGGCTTGGATTTGGAACTCAGCAATCTAACAAGAGTGGATCCAGTAAGGTCACAGAACCTAGTTCCAGAATTGGTCCTAAGTTTGTACCTGCACTAGATCCAACTCCCAGTAAGGTTGCTAAGGCAGTAAAACCCAATGAGAATGCTTCAAGGAAGCAAAATCAGAAGTCAAAGAAGTCAATAGCTCCTAATAAAAAGAGTAAATCTAAATATAGGACTGCTGTGCCTTCTAAGCCTGCTGATAGCAGACCTGCTACCAAGTCTGCTGGACCACAGAAGGGTAAGAGACATAAATATTCCATGGATAAGAATCCTAAACCCAAAAATGTTAATCATTCAAGGGATACTTATCTCGGGGAAAGGTAGACTGTTCCCTACTGATGATGATTGGAATATTCCTGCATCTAATGCTAGAAACAGTAAGTATAACCATACTGCTAGGGTAAAACCTAGACAATGGAATCAGCAGAGGACTTATACAAGACCTCAGCAGACTCCACACTACAGAGCTGTTCCTAACAGACAGCAAACAAATGGTTATACTAATGCTTCTAACAACCAAAGTCACTTCAAACAGCATTATAAACCAAAAGGCCAGAAAACATATATGTTTCCTACACAACCTACTGTTAGAACTTATGGATGTGTGGAATACATGTATGAACCAAAGTATGAACCCAAGTATGACACATTCAGGAGAAGACCTTATGGAGACATGCCAAGGGTCATGCTTACCACTGACCATTATGGACCCAAACAGGTTTGGGTACCTAAAATGCATTAACTTTGTTTTGTAGGGTGTCTGGTACTTTGACAGTGGATGTTCCAGACATATGACAAAGAATAAGCACTGTTTGACAAACTTTGTGGCAAAAGATGGTCCAAGGGTGAATTTTGGCAATAAGAATACACCTGGATATACAAGAGGATATGGCACACTTGTGAGGAATGGACTTACAATCAAGAATGTTGCATATGTGGAAGGACTGGACTACAACTTGCTGAGCACTGGACAATTCTGTGACAAGGGATACAAGGTCACTTTTGACAAAAACAACTGTATTGTCATTAGTGAAAGAGGTGATCAAGTTATACTTGCTGGTAGAAGACAACAGAACATGTATGTTGTGGATTGGTCTGCTGTAGTTCCAGAAACCTGTCTAATAGTGCATACCAAGTCTGAACTCAATTGGCTATGGCACAAGAAGTTGAATCACTTAAACTTTGATGATATTAATCAGTTGGTGAAGAAGAAGCTGGTGATTGGTTTACCTGAGATCACATTCAAGAAGGATGCTATATGTGATGCATGTCAGCAGGGTAAACAGATAAAGTCAAGTTTCAAATCAAAGACCAAACAATCAACTAATAGAGTGTTGGAACTGATGCATATGGATCTTTTTGGACCAATAACTCCAACAAGTGTAACAGGAAAGAAGTACACCTTAGTGGTTGTAGATGATTACTCTAGGTACACTTGGGTGATATTTATGAACAAGAAAAGTGAAACACTTCAAAGCATGCCTAATCTTTTGAAGAGATTACAAAATGAGAAAAGTTTAACTGTAATAAAGATAAGATCAGATCAGGGTACTGAATTTCTCAACAAAGTTATAAGAGAATATTGTGAACAGAATGGTGTACTACATCAACTTGCTGTTGCTGGTACACCTCAGCAAAATGGGGTTGCTGAAAGAAGAAACATAACTCTAAAGGAAGCAGGAAGAACAATGATTTGTGAAGCATTGCTACCTGAAAGATATTGGGCTGAAGCAGTAAATACAACATGCTATACACAAAATAGAACATCAGTAAACAAGAAGCTGCTGAAGACACCTTATGAGGTTTGGAATGGAAGGAAACCTAACATATCCTATTTCCATCCATTTGGAAGCAAATGTTTTATTCTAAATCATAAGGTACATTTGAAAACTTTCCAACCAAAATCAGATGAAGGAATTTTCTTGGGATATTCCTCAGTCAGCAGAGCATTCAGGGTACTGAACCAGAGGTCACTGAAACATGAAGAAACAATCCATGTTGTGTTTGATGAACCTAAGTTTACTGGTATGGACGATGAAGATTGTGAACCTGCTGAGAATCAACAAATCACTGATCCAGATTGTGTTTAAGTTCTGGAAAGATTCAATGACTTAAAAGTTTCTGATACTGCCCCTGCTAAACACCCTGCTGATAATGTTACTGATGCAACAACTGAAGCAGTTCAAGGATATGCTGACCCCCTGTAGAAGAAGCTACAGCAGACCCTACTGAAGATGATGTTCCTGATAATCAAAATAACCAAAATTCACAATGGTTAAGGAATCACCCTGCTGAACAAGTTATTGGCAATGTACAACAAGGTGTGAGGACTAGAAGACAACTGGAAGCTATGTTTACTTGCTTTCTATCTCAAATGGAACCAAAAGTTGTTGAAGAAGCTATTTCAGATCCAGACTGGATAATAGCTATGCAAGAGGAATTGAATGAATTTGAAAGAAATCAAGTTTGGACACTAGTTGAAAGGCCAAGTTATGCAAATATCATTGGTACTAAGTGGGTATACAGAAATAAACTTGATGAATCTGGTACCATTGTGAGGAATAAGGCCAGACTAGTTGCAAAAGGCTATTCTCAAGCAGAAGGAATAGTTTTTGATGAAACTTATGCACTGTTGCAAGATTGGAAGCTATCAGATTATTCTTGGCACATGCTGCATATAAGAACTTCAAAGTATATCAAATGGATGTCAAGAGTGCATTTTTGAATGGCATCCTAGAGGAGGAATTTTATGTTCAGCAACCTCCTGGATTTGAAGTTAAAGTTCAAGAAGATAAAGTGTATAGACTCAACAAAGCACTTTATGGATTGAAACAAGCACCAAGAGCATGGTATGAGACTCTATCTCAATTCTTGGTGGATAATGGTTTTACAAAAGGCACCATTGACAAGACACTTTTCAGAATCAGTGAAGGGGACATCACCCTGCTGGTACAAATTTATGTGGATGACATAATTTTTGGTTCTGAAAATGATTTACTTTGTGAAAAGTTTGCAAATCTAATGAAAAGCAAATTCCAAATGAGTATGATGGGAGAAATGAATTACTTTTTGGGATTGCAAGTTAAACAGATGAAAGATGGAATCTTCATTCATCAAACCAAGTATACCAAGGAGTTACTGAAAAAGTTTGGTATGGAAAACAGCACTAAAAATTCAACTCCTATGAGTACAAACATCAGATTGGATGAAGATAAAGAAGGCAAAGATGTTGATCAGACCTTATACAGAAGGATGATAGGCAGTCTGCTGTACCTAACTGCCAGCAGACCTGATATATCCTTTACTGTAGGTGTTTGTGCAAGATTTCAATCTAAACCTAAAGAAAGTCATTTAGGTGCAGTCAAGAGAGTTCTCAAATATCTAAAAGAGACTTTAGGAGTAGGGATATGGTATTCCAAGGAAGGAAGCTTCAAAGTGATATCCTACTCAGATTCTGATTATGCTGGTTGCAAAATTGATAGAAAAAGCACCTCAGGAACCTGTCAGTTGATGGGAAATAGACTGGTTTCCTGGTTTAGCAAGAAACAGAATTCTATATCAACTTCTACTGCTGAAGCTGAATACATTGCTGCTGGAAGTTGCTGTGCACAGGTACTATGGCTAAGACAACAATTAAGGGATTATGGAATTGAAGAAAAGGAAATTCCAATTATGTGTGACAACACAAGTGCAATTGCAATCACAGAAAATCCTGTTTTGCACTCAAGAACCAAGCACATTGATGTGAGACATCATTTTATAAGGGATCATGTTGAAAAGAAAGATGTGGTGGTTCTATACATTCCTACTGAAGATCAACTTGCTGATATTTTCACTAAACCACTTGACAGTGAAAGATTTGCTAAACTAAGGACTGAACTTGGAATTATAAAAGTTGACTGATAATCAGCAGTGTACTGGAATTCACCAAGGGGATTAGTCTTTGCTATGTTGGGTGAGCTCACTTAGCAGATTAGTCATTAGTATCAACAATTTCATGTACTTATGATTGAACAATTGAGCAAATGAGGTTGCCAAGGGGATTGGTCTTTGTCATTTTGGGTGAGCTCACTTGACAGATCAGTCATTGGTATTAAACTTCATCTTGTATTATCAATTGAACAAAACAAGAAGAAAACAGGGATCAGCAGAGTGCCTATGTCAGCAGGCTGCTGAACCCTATTTATCAGCAGACTGCTGAGCCCACCCTGCTGAGGATTACCCTGCTGGATGGAACGTTACTCAGTCAAAGTTATTAAAGTCAAAAAGCAGTTTGGTGGGATATTTATTTTACCCTTTATAACCGCAGTTAACACGATCTAACGGTTATCATACGTTATGGAACACGTGTCAAGCCAGCATTTATTCAGATTAATCATGGTTACATGGATGTACGTGCACTGACAGTTTCAACCACCCACTGTCTATATATTCAGGCTATCTTACAGGAGAATCTCTACTTACAAAATCTGCTTTATCACTGCGATTTTTACACTGTGTGAACACAGATTTGAGATTCAATCTTCTTCATCTCATTCTTCTCATTTAAATGGCCGAAAAGGTTGATGTCCAAATTGAATCAAGCCAAAGTGTTAGAGGTTTTGTTGAAGATGCAAACAGAACTGAACTGGCCATTAACATTGGTCGAAGAATAAGAAGATATGCCGGTTTGGAGAATGTGTTGAATATACGACTGGAGACAATTTCTTATACAAATGTTGTCAGTTTTTGGAGAAATATTCAGATAAAAGATGGAACTGAAGCATTCAAAACTGCTGTAAATGGGCAAGAAATTGAAGTTTCCCCCTGTCTGCTGAGGGAAGTTTTTGGATTTGTTGAAGTGGTGGATGGCTCAGTCAATCCTGAAAGGGATTGGACAAAATGGCATTTGTTGATCAGATTAAAATAGATGCAGACACCAAATCTGTTCCAGGCATCAACTGCAAACATATTGGAAGTGAATACAGTTTGCTGAGCAAACTTATTGCTAAAAACATACTTGGACTGATTGGGAGTATGGATACTCTATCAGGACCCAAGATAGAGTTGGTGATTATCATCAGCAGGAGCATGAAGTTTGATTGGGCTAGATACTTCATCCATTATATGAAGAAGGTCTACAAGGAAGACAAAGAAGGAAAAAGGAAGTCCAAGGCCCTGCCCTTAGGATTGATGGTTCAGACCCTGCTGAATCATCTTGAAATTCCTGATGTAGCATCTGAAAAGATCAATCAGTCTAGATACAAGAAAGAAATTGATTATCTATTCCTGGTCTAGATGATGATGAAGAGGTTGCTGGAGAGGCTGCTGGTGATGATAATGATGGAGATGATGGTGATGCTGGTGGTGAGCAGGTCAAGCAATCTAAAAGGATATCTATTAAGCCTGCTGCACCCAAGAAAACTGCTGAGAAAAGAAAGAGTGGAGCTACAAAGAAAATAACTGAGGTATTAAAGCCTTTAAAGAAAACAAGGAAACAAACAGCACAGACTGCTGAGTCTGCTGAGGGTTCAGTGGAGGCTACTGACCCTGCTGTTGCTGCAAGAAGAACTGTTGTTGAAATTTTGAGGGAACAACAGAAGGAAGCTAGTAAAAAAAGAAAATCTACTGGAAAAGATGATGATGAACCCCTCTCCAAAAGAATGAAGGAGATTGCCAAAAAGAAGAAACATGGTAAGGGGTAAGAGTTGAAAAACTTGGAAGCTCAAAGAATCCAAGAAGAAGCACCAGTAGAAGAAGAAGAAGAGGCTGTTGAGGCTGAGCCCTTGACTATAATCAAGCCTGTGGTGATTACTGACTCCTCACCTGAAGAGGGTGTCAAGTCTACTGATGCTGGACAGGTTGTTGTTGAGCAATCTGTTGAAGATATACAGCAATCTACTGACCCTGAGCCTGCTGTAGTATCTACTGAAGAACCACAACAAACCACTGAACCTGAACCTGCTGTGGTACTTGAAGAGGTAATTGAAGACTTGGTTGAAGACCCTGCAAGTGTGGCAAGAACTCAGGAGGAAGAGCAGTCTGCTGCTGACCCTGCTGATGAGCATGTAAGTCAGGGGGAACCAAGTGTGGTAGAGATGGAAGTAGTAGGCACAAATGTACAATCTCAGCAACCTACTGACTTTCAAACATCTGTGGAAGAAACCATGAACCTACTTGTTGGAACCTTTGGAGGTCAACAAGGTACTGGAGATGCTCCCAGGAGATCCTTTATGCCATTAGAAAGGCATATAAAAGAAAGAAAGAAAACAGAGGAGTTTGTAGATCCCAAACTTCAGCAGATTGCTGACTATTTTCAGTGGAAGTTTGGTTTCTAAAAAAGACAAAAGCCAGCTGCTGAACCAATGACAGATCTTGAAGAATGGGCTTTTGAAAAATTGGGAGTGGAGAACTTGCTGGATCTAATTGATACAACCTTGCTGCAATCAAGATTGATGGATTTATTTGATGAGCAACAGAAGGAGGAGGGTATCAAGTTTAGGGATCCAAGAGATGGAGATGATGATTTTTCCTCATCATCAGATTCTAGAGGAGATTTCCCCTCTGGACCAGGACAAACCAGTGGGACTGCAGTATTCATAGAACAACCTGCACAACAGTCTACTGATACTGGTAAGTCTGCTGAGGGCTAGCAGACTGGAGAGATGGATGAGGATCTACAGGATCTCACCATGGATGATTTGGAGGCATTAATCAATGAAGGAATTACTCTGAGTGCTGGTAGGTTGGCTGATGAACCAAGTACATTCCATGTTGAAGAGCTTACTGCACAAATTGAAGCTGAACAGAGTGAGGATTTGGATGGAGAAAAGGTTACTGATTTCAATGAACCCAGTGCCAGCTCAGAAGAATCCATTGAATATCAAGATGGTTTTGACTTTGAGGGCATTCTTACTAAAACTGCCATCATCCTGCACAAGATTGGTCATGCAGAAGGATTCCAAGTGGATAATGACAATATATTCAATCCACAGGGAGTTGAAGAGGAGGTACGGGTTGCTGGGATACAAACAGCACCTGCACAAAGGTTGGAACAGGAGGTACAGGCTGCTGAGTCTCAAACAGCACCTGGACAAAGGTTGGAACCTGATTTGGGTTTGGAGGAAACCCCTGTTGTTGATGAGGCTGTTGTAGTAGAGCCTACTAGAGGGAAGACCACTGAAGGGAAAGATAGTCAGCAGACTGCTGTTAATGAAGATGAGCAGCTGCTGGACTATAACTTCAGTGATGAGGAGTTTCAGATGCCTGAAGAAGAAAATATTGATGTTGATCCCCCTCAGGCATTTGTACCTATTTTTGAGGAACCTGCCATTGATCCTATCCTGGATGATTATGAAGGACCTAACCCTGCTGGACTGGATAGGAGTTGGGCAATGGTAATAAGCAATCAGAGGCCACAGTACAATGTGGAGGAGCCTGCTGATGAAGCCACTGGTGGCAGAATGACCAGTGGCGTGCCAGTTGAAGTGTTAAATGAGTTGAGGACTGTAAGGCATGATATGCAACAGTTAAGGACACAACTGGACAGACAGGAAGAAAGATTTGAAGAACTGAGGAAGATGGCAAATGAAAACAGACAATCAACTGCCACAGTTGCTTCAAACTTCACATCTACTCAAAATGCTGTGAATGATCTGATACTAGATGTGAGGGGCATCAAGGTTGGAAATACTGCAAAAGATAAATTTCTGAAAGATCAACTTATTTCTATCCATCAGAAACTTGACAACCTTGCTGCTACACCTGAACCTACTGAGCCTGCTGCTGCACAACAACCTGCTATGCCTGATCCCAAACTTACTGAAAGGATCAACAGACTGGAGGAGACCTTGCAATCAAGGATTACTTCAATTGATACAAGAACTGGAACTATAGAAAATCAATTGAACAGAGTGGTAATCTCACATGAGGGTATTCATGGCCTCATATCTCGTTTTGTTGATGATGTCACTAAGGGGGAAGAGGGCCAATCAGCTCAGCAAAGGAGGCTGCAAGACTCTTTGCAAAGAAAAGATGGGAGGATGAGCTCAATGCTCTCAGGCAACCTGCACCTGGCAGAGTGCAACTTACTGATGATCTTCTTAGACAATACAAGAAAGAGTATTATAACAGAAGGAGACCTTATCAGGACATGGGATATCTTGAAGGTCTAAACTCTTTCTTAGCATTGAGATTTTGGGAAGCAAGAGTCAGAGCCTTAAGGGCCACTTACAGAGGAGGCAGAGGTGGAAGAGGTGGAAGAAGTGGCAGAGGTGATAGGACATTACCTATCACAAAAGCAAATGACTCACTTGATGAATTCAAGGAACTGTACATGAAGTTTGGATACAGAGTGAATGACATCAATCTTATCCTGCCTGAAGCATGGAACTGGTGGAAGCAAGTTAATCCCTACATTGATTTTACACTGATTGAAAATGAATGGATGAGGGATATGATAGAACAAATAAGAGCTTATCAAGAGCAAGCTGAGAAGGCTAGACAAGAAAGAGAGAAGAGACATTAGATCAGCTTACATACATTACTTTATCTTTGTTGTATCTAGTTTGTAATAGCCTTGAACAAATGATTTTAATGAAAGATGGATACTTGTTCTGTTTTTGTGTTTTATCTTTTTGCTTTGCTGATTAGGTGAGGGTAGTGGCATCATCACCAAAAAGGGGGAAATTGTTGGACTTATTTCTTAGTTTTGATGATGAGTGCCATACTAGCTGTTATAGTGCAAAGGCAAAAGGATGTCTAGATCAAATGTATAGGTTTATTAGAGTTTGATTCATAAATAGGTTTGATCAAACAAGCACTGTAATGGTCAGCTGACTTGTATCAGCAGACTGGTCTAGGTCAGTAGGGTAGATAGGTCAGTAGACTAGTCAGGAACCTGCTGAAGACTGAAGACTGAAGGCTGAGGGTTCAAACTCAGTTGCAGAAGGCTAAGGCATCAAACTTAGTAATTAAAGTCAAGGATATGTAATCAGAATTTAGGCAAGTCTGTGATGACCTAAACTCATTACATATACCTTGTGTAGAAGGTCTAAGTTCCATAAGTTGGATGATGTTTGGAACTTAGTTATAATTAAAATGGTGTAATCAAACTTCACAAATAAAAGTTAGATAAAAGTAATCAGCTGCATTATATTTTATATACATAAATATGATGATCAGCAGACTGATTGGTACTTCAGCAGACTGATGAACCTACTGATATATACCTCGATCAATTCCAGATTATTTTGGAAGATTACAAGGATAAGGACAGCCAACTACCTCTGATTTGATCAAACAAATCAGTGGTTAGGATTAAAAGAACGTTGGGATGATTCAGGACATTATCCAATGGACACAAGTCAAAGGGTGGACAGACTGCACTGTCAAAAAGGAATTCTGACAGTGTCAGTCCTATGAATAGTGACAGAATGCAAATCAGATGGGACAAAAACAAGGAACGGTTACATTTGAATTTCAAATGCAATTCACATGCATTCCTGCCTATAAATAGAAGACTTTCACCTCAGAAAATAGATGATGAATTTTGGATAAACTTTAAGTGTTAATACTGAGCTGAAAAACACCATGCTGAACTTGCTGAGCATAAAGCTGCTGATCTAGTGAATTTCTTCAAGTGCATTCTGTATTCAAGCTGCATCAAGACTACACACTTGAAGACTGCAAGCTGCTGATTACATCATCCTAATCAAGCTGCTGCAACTGAATCATTCATTTGATTCAATCTTTATTTCATAAAGAACCTGCTGAAGACAGTGAAGCATCTGTTGGGTGTGAAAGACTGTTGTTTGTGGTGGAGCTGGTGAAGAGGCAATTCTACTCTTCAAGGACCAGTGGAAGACTAAGGAGCAGCAATCCTACCTGTTCCCAGTTTTCAGTTTGTGAAGCCATAGTTATTGGTGAAGGACAAACAACTTAGGAATCTTTGTAACAGCTACTTCAAAGATCTCTAGTGAATTTCCTCCAACATCACAGGAGAGAGTGGACGTACAGGATTACATCACCTGGAACCACTATAAAAATCTGCCTACTTACTTTCAGCATTTAATTTCTGCACTTAGTTTATTTCACTCATCAACCTACTGAATCTAGCAACTGAAATCACACACTTGCACTACTGAGTATCTAATACTTAGTATCATTTTTAACAACAAGTTTTAAGGCTTATATTTGATATAATTCCGCTATCGAGGCTACTGAAGTCTCAGCAGACTAAAGTATCAGCAGATTGCTGAAGTTGCAGAATTTGTTAACTCCAAAAGTTTTAAGTGTTAAGTTTATTCACCCCCTCTAAACTTAACCAAAGCCTTTTCAAGGACCAACACATTCTTTCATCGCCTCTCTTTCTTTCCATCCGTTTCACTCTCCCACCCAATCTCAATGCCTTAACCATTTTCAACCCACCCATAAACACAATTTCTTACCCACCCTTTATTTCTTCCCAACCTTATGTGTATATTTTTCTAAACCCATCATGCTCTCAACCTCCATTTTGTTTACATAATACCTTTGTGTTGCGGAATTTGAAATATTGCTAAGCTTTAATGATTATTTTTAATCATTTTGATTTTCATGATCCTAGTTGGGGTAAGTGTAGCTCTGACACTAGCTAGATTTTAAAGGTTTTTGGTTCGATCAAAGTACAACTTATCTTTCTACCGGAAGTTTTAAATTTCACATTTTTTTCCGTCTATTCCGGCATTTATAGATGATCAGTTTTGTTCTACATTGTCACATCGATCAGACCTTGTTGATGACGGTTATGACTTTTACGTGATGCATTGGGTTATTAGTAATTTCAAGGAGTATTTACATCTCCCTAAGTTGTTGATATCCAATGCAAGCGAGAAGTTTCTGCGCTAAGTATTCGATTTTATCTTTAGCCTATAGGTCGCATTGCATCTGTTATACCTTACCAAGTTTCTCTTTTATACTGGACTGAATACATAGTGAGCCAGTCCACCTCGTGTTTTCCCACATGGGGTTATGCTTTTTGATCTTTGTCTTATCCACCCGGTTTTTAGATGAAGACTACCATCTTTAGTTGCTTGTTTATTTTTCTTTCTATTTAGTATTTTTCTTGTCTTTGGTTGTATAAAATAAAGTGGCTTAAAATGTTTTTCGGTATTCATACCTAATTACTGCCACATTATTCTATAACTTCCATAGACA
Source organism: Gentiana dahurica var. dahurica (assembly GCA_024500145.1). Lineage (NCBI taxonomy): Eukaryota > Viridiplantae > Streptophyta > Magnoliopsida > Gentianales > Gentianaceae > Gentiana > Gentiana dahurica. The sequence continues at coordinate 40,383 of CM044897.1, forward strand.
TGGTGTTATTAACGGTTTCGTGGAGTTTGTCTGCTTATAAAGGTTTTCACTTGCTTCTCCACAACGTGCTGACATTTACTCCGATATTGTTCCTTTACTTGAGAGCCGTTTCCAGAGCTAAGTCTTTTTCTTAAATTCTCATATATTTTTGTCATTGAGGACAATGCCATGTTTAAGTGGGGGGGTAGAAGACTTAGCTATGTTATGTTATAATTGAAATTTGAATGAAACGGTAGAAAAATTGAAAAATTGAATAAATACCATATTATGTATCTCGTACCCTTAGAATTGTGAGTTCCTAGCTAAGAATTGATAGGAAATAAACCAAGTTACATGAGTACGTGATCATTTTATACTTATGTTAAGTTAATTTAAGGATATTCATGCCCGTTGTTGCAAGTAGTTATTTATTATTCAAATACTCAATGAATGAATCGAATACCGCACGAATTATAATAACTGACGAAAATATTGTGTACATTGCGTAGATGATTGGTTATGTAAACTTAGTGTCAATATCTATCTGCTGAGGTATTCTTATATTCTAGCCATTTAAGCGGAGTAATAAGCTTGAGACGTACTTGTGTTTTAGCAAGATGTTAAGCACTAGGCTTGTAGTAAATTACCAAAGTAGCCTTGCGCTTGTGGTAATATTCAATGCTATATTTGATCTAAGATAGGGGATACTTTATAAAGTTTTCTTCCTTGAGAATGATAGTATTTGAAAAATATGAAGATATGAAAAAGGAAAAAAAAATATATTCAACTCTTTAAGAGGCTTTGAGTAGTACTCGGTCTCCAAGTCCAAAAACCCTATAGATACGCTCTTGCTTATTATTCTAGTGCTTTAACCATTGCGAGGAAAGAAGTGGGAATGCTGATGTTGGTAGGTTGAGATTGCGAAGTTAGCATAAACTTTAATCTTGCCACAAATATATAAAACTCAATGCACATGCACACATCACTTTGATTCATACCGAGTAGTGAATAATGGATATCTTATGAGCATGACTAGTATGAGTTGACTTAAGTTTCTTGCGTAAGTATGACTTGACCATGGAAAATGTTGTCTTGGGAAATGACTTATTGATGCTTGGTTCGGGGCGATCAAAGTCTAAGTGGGGGGTAGTTGATGACGGTCAAATTATACCCGTAAAAGTCATCAACATTGACCTTAAATCGAGATTAATAATATATATTTCATATTAAATCACATGTTTATATTTATTATTTAATGTTATGTGATTATTAATATGATTTTTGGTATTTAGCCGTTTTCATTATTAAAAACCGATTTATTGTGCGAAAAATGCTGATTTTGTAGATCACGACAAATCGAGAGGATTAATGTCATTCAATCAATGGTCTCAAGATAATAGAGGAAGAAAATCGGAGCATTAAATGAAAGATTAATCAGATCAACACGCAAGCGTGCAGTGGGGAGCAAGATAGACGAGAAAAACGATTAACATGTGCAAAGTTAGGTTCGGTCGACCGAGCCTATAGCTTCGGTCGACCGAGTAGGGAGCTTCTGTTGACCGAGTTGGGATTTTCGGTCCGTTATCGAATTTTTGCATGCCTATCTTCTAGATCCTCCCTAAGTCGGAAAAAACCTCTATATAAGCAGCAGCTACGAGAAATTGTAAATCATCCCTTCATTCTTTCTTCAATCTTACAATTCATAATATAACTTTGATACAATGTAGAATAATTTGAGGGTTTCCAGCAATTTAAGGGCTGCAATATGTAAGCCTTTATTTTCTATTTCTTTCTTTTAAGTAATTAATCCCTCCCAATTATGCTTTATCGTTTGAATTAGTTAATCATAGCTAGATGATGTAAATCTAGGCTATGACGTTAGGGATGTGGCGACTCCTTGTCTATGGGGATCCCATAACCTATGTCATACACTTAGTATTTATTCATGAATCTACTTGATTTAATTAATGCGTATCTATGTTAGTTTATATGAATACTGTGCGAATTACTGTTTAATCTGTTCTGTATGATGAAACGCTGAGAGATATATTCTACGATGTATTCTGGGTTGTTGGTCCCAGAGAAGGGTAAAACTATAGTCAGAGGGGGATGGGGTGAATGACTATAGTTGAGTTTCAAAAACTTTTCTTTTATTTAAAAGCTTTTGGGCAGCGGATAAGTCCCTTCTTACTCTGTTGTTTTCAAATCAGTTTTGACAATCACAGAAATAAGTTATGGTGTAGGCTAATTAAATAAATGCTGTAAAGTAAATTGCAGAAATTAAATTGACACAAGGCTTATAGTGGTTCAGGGTGGTGTAATCCCTTAATCCACTCTTCTCATGTGATGATCGGAGGAATTCACTATTTCACAGATACAATAGTATGATTGTCCTTGGCTTCCCAAGCTTCACTATCTACAAGACTATCACTCCTTGATTGCAACAGCTTCAGTGATTCAGTCTTCCTTTGCTGCTCCTTGAGATCAAAATCTTTCAACAGCTATCACAGGTTCAACTCCTTCTCAGATTGCCTCTGATTTAGTTGTTTTACTTTGATGAGAATGTGATTCACAAACTTGATTGATCAAACTCAGTGCTGAGTATGACTTGGTAGCTCTGATGTCTGAGTTGATCACTAGATGTTTCCTTGTAAGTTCAGAGAGAAGGCTTTTCAAATTGACAGAGTTTTCACTTGATTTTTTATGTTTTTGTTCCACTTCTTCTCTGTCTGTCAATGCCTTCTATTTATAGCCTTGAATAACCTTGATTTTGAAATTCCGTCCGTTGGCTATATTAATGAGGGAATGATCCTTGATTTTATTCTTGATTCCCCCTTAATTATATTTTCCTTGATTTCAGTGATCGGATTCTTTCTTCAAACGTATAGCAGAAAATCCGTCCTTGATTGATCCTCTATTGATTGTGCATTTAATGCATGATCTTCTGAATCTTCAACGTATACTAAATCTGATCTGGTAAGTGTTACTTCGCCGTTTTTAGAACGGTCGAGTGATCCTTCTGACTTAGCCGTTTTAGCTTTTCCTTCACCGTTTCGTCTTTACTCAGCCGGAAGTAAGTTTACTTTGCCGGTTCACAGTTTTCTTCTTTGCTTCAGTTGAAGGAGAATCTTTGTACTTCACTGATCTTAGATTGGGGTGAGATCAGTGTACACCATATTCAAATATTAATGTACATCACTTGTAGTATAATTTAGACTTGTCCAAGGTCATCACAGACTTCCTTGGTTACAAGTCAGACCTTTAATGTCTGCATTGCTTCTCTGCTGGTGCTTGGCTGGCTTCACTCTGCCGAATATCTGTTTTTGCTTTGCTGTCCTACCAACTAGTACAATACTTGTCTGACTCAACTTAACAACCTGTCAGACTCTAAGTAAGGACTTATACAGAGAATTCTAACTTATTTCAGGCTTGCTATAACATCTAGTATGGCCATCATCAAAACATGATAAAATGTTCCTAACAATTTCCCCCTTTTTGATGATGCCAAAACCCTCATAAGCCTGAACATAAGTAATCGAAATAATAGAACAAAAATTCAACAGTTTTATTCATCCATCATAGGGCAATAAGTTGTTGCATCTCTTTATTTAAAGAACAAAGGCAAATGATAAAATCAAATTGAATTAAGCAACAGGTAACAGGTTTACTTCTTCATTTCTTCAATCCTGATGCATTTGCCTTTGCTGTCCTTGCCTTTGCTGCCCTTTCCCTTTCCACTGCAGCTCTCAGGCTTTGAGTTTCCTTCCCCCTTTGTGGCAGCATCAAAACGTGCTTCAAGGTCTGCAATTGATGCTTCAGACTCAGGGAGAGGACCATACTTTTTCTCCAGTATTTTGTTGTTGGCCTCACCCACTTTGATTAGAAAGTCCAGCTGCTTGCCAGAATGCTCCATTATTTCCTCCAGATGCTGAATTTGTTGAGTGTGTGTATTGAGAGTGTCCACCAATGGCTTGAGATTGTTGTTAGTTGTCTCAGCAAGGAACTCAAGATTGGTTTGGACATGATGAGGAATGATGTGCTGTAAGTTGCAAAGTAGATTTCCTTGTCTCTCCATGACCTCATCCTAGATCTTGATGTGACTGATGAGGGCCTCAATCTTGTGGTTGAGGGAGGTAGCTTCACTCCTTAAGGCATGCTTCAAGTTTTGCCTGCTGTAGTATTGCCTTTCCATGTCCACAATGAGGGGTTGAATGTCCAGATTGAAGACTCTTTCTGGATCAACTTCTTCTGGTGCCGCATCGGCATCCCTTTCATCCTTATCATCTTCTCCCTCAGCATCTTCATCTTGCTTCTCCTCATTTTCCACTTCAACTTCTTGCTCTTCCTTTTCCTCTTTTCCCTTTTCATTTTGTGCCTCTTCTTTTTCTTTCATCTGTTCTTGTTCTGCCTCATTAGACACAGGGTCATTTAGAGGTTGTTGTTGAGTGTGAGCTTCTTCATCTTCCACCGTTCACCCTTGTGTAATTGTGGGGGAGTTGACAATTTCGGCTAAGTGAGCTTTATCAGCTGGCTCACTGAGCTGTTTGTCAACTGTACCAATGCTTTTGAAAAGCACTTCTTGGAGAGTCAGTTCATCGTCAGAAATCCCCAAATCTTCTTGATTGGCTTCAAGATTTTTACCTTCTGAATGTTCATCTTCTGACTCATCTTCTTCCTCATCTATCTCTTCTTCTTCAGATGTAGTGAGTATATATCCTTCCTCACCTTCTTCAAGGTAGGTGATTTCCTATTGCTGCTTCTCTTCTTCTGTTGCTGTGTCATCACTGATTGTCACAGGCTCATACAAGTTGCTATTGTCAGGCATAGTTGTATCCTCTTGTGCCTTCTGAGATCTGGTTCTTCGTCCCACTCCTGATCTGCTAGATTCAGGTTGTTTCCTCTTTTTCCCAGCAACGGGTTTGGGCTTCAGGAAACATTGATGTAGGTGAACATTGTCTTGGACTTGTATGGGGACTGCAGGTTTATGGGTTGTACTTTCAAGGCGTTGAACAGGTGTTGAAGAGGGAACCCATATGATTTCCTTTCCCAGAAATTGCCCTTTTTCTGCAAACCCTTGCTCGGTGCGGTGAAAGATAGGTCAATTTCCTTTTGAATCGATCCTTCAATCGATTGAAAACAAAAGTTGCCCAATCAAATTTGATGCCTTCATAGATTATGGCCATCAGTTTGATCCGTACCTCAGTTAGGTTTTCCATCGACCCCTTTCTGCCTTCAATATTTTTGGTGATGACTGGTGTAAATTCAGCAAACGGAAGTTTGAGCTTTGATCTAGGTAGATTGTACGTTTTGCTGTTTTGCTTGGGGCTTTTGGCTATCTCAGCCTAGAATTTTGTGATGTCTGTCGTCACCAGCTTGACATTGGCAGGACCAATTAAGGGAAGGTGCAGTTATCTGTTTAGTGTACCAGGACTATGTTTTTTCCAAAGATTGAGCTTGTGATGCAATCGACTTCAGTCTTCTTTGTGCTGGGCACAAACTTGGCATTTTTCCAGAATGCTATCAGGTTTTCATAGCAGATACCAGTTATTGGGGGATTTAGAAAGGTCATCAGCCCCAAATTTGTGCAGCAATCGACCAAGCGTTGTGCTTGTGCATCGTTATCACAATAAGAGAGATAGTGTTCTGGTTTGAAAAATGAACCAGTGATGATTGATTTTTCATAGTATTTTTCAGTAGGAGAGATTGTGGAAGATGAGGCCATTGATAGCAGATAGATGTTTAGAAAGGAGTTCTTCAAGTTTTCAGTTAAAATCAGAAATAGGGTTTGTAATTTGCAAGAGAGCGTAAAGATTTCTGAAAATCTTTAAGTCTGGTTTATATAATGTGATTTGGGAAGTGTGAACGTGGTTTGAATATGGAAGGATTTCGTGACATCATGGCGTGATTTTGTGTATGTGATTTGCAATATTCGAGCGTAATGGGGGAGTGGTTTGAGGTAAGTAATGATAGAGCCCGGGAATCGAGGAGTTTTCAATTCGAAAAATAATACAATTACCTCCATGATCATAAATTGATCTCCACGTGTGTAATCTTTCATAGAATAATCCTCCATAATGCCTTATTCTCCACGTGTAATCAGAATTGATTTTGTTCACACTTTTAATTTATCCAAGTCTTTATTTCGGTGAAGTGCATTGGCTGATCATTTAGCCGATCAAATGGGTTCTTCATTGAGCTGCTCCATTTAACTGTTCCTAACAATCAGTTAAGTTACCTTCACTGGATACCAGTGCCTTGCCTGCTACACCTCCAATAACGGAAAAGGTTGTACCAGTTGATGAAGTCACTTAGCCGATTACTCCAGTTGGCCGCTCCTTGATACTTAGTCAATTTCAATCATTCCTAACTCAGTTCTCAACATACTTAATCATTCATAGCTGAGTGGTTTAGTGAAGATGTCAGCCAATTGATCTTCAGTAGGTATGTATTTTAGGATGACATCTCCCTTTTCAACATGGTCTCTGATAAAATGGTGTCTCACATCAATGTATTTTGTTCTCGAATGCAATACTGGATTTTCAGTAATAGATATTGCACTTGTGTTATCACACATGATTGGAATTGTTTTCTCTTCCATTCCATAGTCCCTTAGATGTTGTCTTATCCAAAGTACTTGAGCAGAGCAGCTACCTGCTGCTATATATTCTGCTTCAGCTGTTGATGTAGACATGGAGTTTTGTTTTTTGCTGAACCAAGAGACTAGTCTGGTTCCTAGCATTTGACATGTTCCAGAGGTGCTTTTTCTATCTATTTTGCATCCAGCATAGTCAGAGTCTGAATATGATATTAATTTAAATCCTCCATCTTTTGGATGCCAAATTCCAACATTTATAGTGTTTTTCAAGTATTTGATTATCCTTTTGGCTGCTAGAAGATGTGATTCTTTTGGTTGAGCTTGAAATCTTGCACACACTCCTACTGCAAATGCTATATCAGGTCTACTTGCAGTTAAGTATAATAAGGATCCAATGATTCCTCTATACATTTTCTGATCAACATCCTTTCCTGCTTCATCTTTTCCAAGTATGACTCTAGCACACATTGGTGTGTCTGCTGTGCCATTTGTATCCATCCCATACTTGTGTATCAAATCTCTTGTGTACTTGGCTTGACTAATGAAAATGCCATCCTTCATTTGCTTTACTTGAAGGCCAAGGAAATAGTTTAATTCTCCCATCATGCTCATCTGAAATTTGCTCTTCATCAGGTTTGCAAATTTCTCACAAAGCTTTTCATCCTCTGATCCAAAGATTATATCATCATCATAGATTTGTACTAGCAATGTGCTTGCTCCTTCCTCTATTTTGAATAGAGTCTTGTCAATAGTTCCCTTGTTGAATCCATTTTTATCAAAAATTGTGATAGTGTTTCATACCAGGCTCTAGGTGCCTGTTTGAGGCCATAGAGGGCCTTCTTGAGTTTGTATACTTTGTCTTCTTTTCCTTTGATTTGAAATCCAGGAGGTTGTTCTACATAAACTTCTTCTTCCAAAAGTCCATTTAGGAATGCACTCTTGACATCCATTTGATAGACTTTGAAGTCTTTGTATGCAGCAAATGCTAGAAAGAGTCTGATTGCTTCCAATCTTGCTACTAGTGCAAATGTTTCATCATAATCTATTCCTTCTGCTTGAGAATAGCCTTTTGCAACTAGCCTTGCTTTGTTTCTGACAACATTTCCTTGCTCATCCATCTTGTTCCTGAAATACCCATTTTTGCACCAATGATGTTGGCCATATCTGGTCTGTCAACAAGTTCCCAGACTTCATTTCTTTCAAATTCATTTAGTTCTTCTTGCATTGCTGTGATCCAATCTGCATTTTGGATTGCATCATCTATGGTCTTGGGTTCTACTTGTGATAGAAAGCAAGTTAGCATGTGCTCCAGTTGTCTTCTGGTTCTAACTCTTGTGTAAATATCTCCAATAACTTGTTCTTCAGGATGGTCTCTTAGCCAGTTTAGATCTGGTTGAAGTTGTTCTTCACTTGGTGCTTCCATACCTTCATGCTGAGTATGAACTTCAACTTCAGGTACTTCTTCTGTTGTATTGATATGTGGCTCCACTTGATTTTCAAAGTGATGATTCAGGATAGTAGCTTGTATGGTTGTATTTGTATAGATTTCCTTTTGTGCTGCTTTCTCATCTTGGTCTTGAAGATCTTCACCATTTGTATTTGGTTCATCAAAAACCACATGTATTGATTCTTCAATCACCAATGTTCTTTTATTGAGTACTCTGAATGCTTTGCTGGTGTCTGAGTATCCCATGAAGATTGCTTCATCAGCCTTCTCATCAAAGGTATGCAGCTGGTTCCTATTTAAGACAAAACATTTTGATCCAAACATATGAAAATATGAGATATTGGGTTTTCTACAATTCCATATTTCATATAGAGTCTTTCCATGATATTTGTTGATGATTGATCTGTTTTGTGTATGACATGCTGTGTTTGCTGCTTCAGCCCAAAATCTCTTTGGCAAGCATGCTTCAACAATCATTGTTCTAACTGCTTCTTTGAGGGTTCTGTTTTTTCTTTCTGCTACACCATTTTGTTGTGGAGTGCCTGCTGCAGATAGTTGATGTAGTACTCCATTTTCTTCACAGTAGGTTTTGATGATTTCATTTAGAAATTCAGTGCCTCTGTCTGATCTGATCTTTATGATCTTTAGTTCTTTCTCATTTTGGAGTCTTCTCAGCAAATCTGGCAGCTTTTTGAGTGTCTCTTTCTTCTTGTTCATGAAAATGGTCTAGGTGTACTTTGAGAAGTCATCCACCACTACAAGGGTGTATTTCTTACTACTCACACTTACTGGTGTGACTGGTCCAAACAGGTCCATGTGTAACAGATGTAGAACTCTTGTTGTAGATTGATAAGGCTTTGACTTGAATGAACTTTTGATCTGTTTTCCTTTCTGACATGCATCACATAGACTTTCTTTCTTGAATGTGATCTCTGGAAACCCTTCAACTAACTTGTTCTTTGATAGTTTGTTGATGGTCTTGAAATTCAGATGATTTAATCTTCTGTGCCAAATCCAGCTTGTAGATTGTTTGTTTTTGACCAGCAGACATGTTTCTGCTTTGGCTGTTCTCCAGTCCACAACATACATATTGTCTTGTCTTCTACCTGCAAGAACCACTGTGTTGGTTTGGCTGTGAATCACTTTGCATCCTTCTTTGTTGAAGTGCACATTGTAGCCTTTGTCACAAAATTGACAGATGCTCATCAGATTGAAATTTAGTCCCTTGACATATGCCATATTTTGAATCTTCAAATTGTTCTTGAGTATTGTGCCTTCCCCCTTAATATTTCCAGGGTTTTCTTTGCCTCCAAATGTGACTTTGGGTCCATCAAAAGTCTTGAAGTCAGTGAGCCATTTCTTGTTTCCTGTCATGTGTCTGGAACATCCACTGTCTATGTACCAGACATCCTACAAAACAGATTAATTAAGTTTAGGTACCCAACACTGTTTGGATCCATACCTGTTAGCAATCATGCCTCCCATACCAAGTGTGTATCCAAAAGGTCTTCTTTTTGGATAATTGAAGTCATCAACTTCATATGTATAAGGCATGGCAGAATAGCTTCTAATATTCTTGCTGAAGGTATTCTGATACTTTTCTCCACCTTTTGGTGCATTTACATCCTTCTTCACTTTCCAATATGCAGTAGGAAACCTTTCTTGCTTCAAGTGTCTAGGAACAGATTGGTTTTTCTTAATCACATGATGCATTTTGTTGAATGGTTTCCTCTTGTATTTTGGAGGTGCAACATTCCAATCGTCCTCTGAAGGGTAAAGTCTACCTTTACCTTTCAGATGGCTGTTGTTCTTGATTGACTGGAGTGAGGATTTAGTCTGCAGTTTCACTACACTAGGTTTTGACTTCACCGGAACAGGATGATCTGTTGGAACTATGGTCTGTCCCTTTCTAAATTTTGATCCATTAATGGTCCTGAATTCAGAATTGTGTTGACCATTATTCCTACTTTCATCCTGACTGTTGTAGCCAAGACCAGATCTGGATCCAAACCTTTTTGAGCGTTTGTAAGCTGGTGCTTTTAGTGGTGCAGTGGTTACCTTTACTGGTGAGGAGATTTTCTTAACTGATCTGTCAATGACAGATGTATGATCATCTGCTTTTTGTTGATCATTTAAGTAGGTCTCCTTACTGGTTAATTCAGCTTTTGCTTTATCCAGTTCTTTCTTTAATCTCTTATTTTCTTTTCTTAGATCCTTGCATTCCTTTTCCAGAATTTCATGATTCTTTTCAATTTCATCAAATCTAGTCATGAGATTTTGGACTAGGTCTGCTGTATCTAATGGGAGAGTAGAGGATTGTGCAGTGTCAGATGTGGATGTATTAGATGAAGAGTAAGAGCTAGATAATACCTCAGATTCATCTGATTCTTTAGCCATTAGACATAGGCTTGTTACTTCAGTGTCTGAACTATCACTTTCATCTTCATCCAATTCTTTGGTCATAAGGCATATGCATGCTTTCTCCTTTTCTGAGCTGTCTTCTTCATCACTATCATCTGAATCATTATCAGATGATTCTTCATTCTTCTCACTGCTGGATTCTGCCTTGAGTGCCTTCTTGCTTTTTCTCTTTTCAAATGCTTTGTATTTCTTCTTTTCATCATCTTTGTCATTTTCTTCAGGACAATCTGCCTTGAAGTGACCTTTCTTGTTGCAGTTGAAGCATCTGTATTCATCATCTTTCTTCTTCATGTCTCTGTTTGAGCTTGACCTCTTGTTTGATGATGAATTTCCTTTGAATGGCTTCTTTTTGCTAAACCTGTCAAAGCGTTTAACCAATGAAGCTACTTGTTCTTTAAGTTCATGTGTTTCTTTGCTGATGTAATCGGCAAAGTTACTTTGCTGGGGTGCAACCAGTGCAGTGAGTTTTTGTGTCTCTGCCGGAGCACCATCTTCACCGTTCAATTCAAATTCATGAGCTTTTAATTAGGACATCAGTGTCAGAGTGTCAGTGCTTGCAAGATTTGTTGTTCCTCTGATTACAGATGTTATGATCTTCCATCTTTCAGGTAGTCCTCTCAACATCTTCAAGCATACTTCTTTTTGGGGATATGTTTGTCCAAGCTGTTGCAGTTCACTGATGATGCTTGAGAATCTGTTGTCCATTTGATCTATGGATTCACCAGTCTTCATTTTGAAGTTTCAAACTTCTGTTTTGCAACAGATAATTGTTTTCTTTAACTGCTTCAGATCCTTCATTTATCAATGATAGCTTGTCCCACATCTCCTTTGCTGTTTTGCAGTCTTTGATTCTCATGAACATGTTGCTATCTAGGGTCTTCAAGATCAGGTATTTTGCAACAAAATCCAGGTTTGCTCTTCTCCTGTCATCCTTGGTCCAATCCTTTTTTGGTTTGTCAATTTCCTTTCCTTGATCTGCTCATGTGCCTACCACAGTAGTGATTGTGATTTGTCCATCATTAATTACATCCAGCATCTCTTCATGAGTTGATGCAAGATGAGATAGCATTCTTATTTTATATTCATCAAAATTATTAACATTAAAAACAGGTACTTTTGACAAGAAGTTTGAGGAATCCATTAGTGCAAATGAAGATATAAATGTAAATGTATAGAAAACTCAGATTTGAATACTACTTTGAAAATATGTGATCTCCTTGTTACCAGAAATTAGATCAGAACAGGTTCTGATACTAGGAACACTGCTCCGATACCAATTGTTGGTCGCAGAGAATGGTAAAATTATAGTCAGAGCGGGGGGTGAATGACTATAGTTGAGTTTCAAAAACTTTTCTTTTATTTAAAAGCTTTTGGGCAGCGGATAAGTCCCTTCTTACTCTGTTGTTTTCAAATCAGTTTAGACAATCACAGAAATAAGTTATGGTGTAGGCTAATTAAATAAATGTTGTAAAGTAAATTGCAGAAATTAAATTGACACAAGGCTTATAGTGGTTCAGGGTGGTGTAATCCCTTAATCCACTCTTCTCCTATGATGATCGGAGGAATTCACTATTGTTTTCACAGATACAATAGTATGATTGTCCTTGGCTTCCCAAGCTTCACAATCTACAAGACTATCACTCCTTGACTGCAACAGCTTCAGTGATTCAATCTTCCTTTGCTGCTCCTTGAGATCAAAATCTTTCAACAGCTATCACATGTTCAACTCCTTCTCAGATTGCCTCTGATTCAGTTGTTTTACTTTGATGAGAATGTGATTCACAAACTTGATTGATCAAACTCAGTGCTGAGTATGACTTGGTAGCTCTGATGTCTGAGTGGATCACTAGATGTTTCCTTGTAAGTTCAGAGAGAAGGCTTTTCAAATTGACAGAGTTTTCACTTGATTTTTTATGTTTTTGTTCCACTTCTTCTCTGTCTGTCAATGCCTTCTATTTATAGCCTTGAATAACCTTGATTTTGAAATTCCGTCCGTTGGCTATATTAATGAGGGAATGATCCTTGATTTTATTCTTGATTCCCCCTTAATTATATTTTCCTTGATTTCAGTGATCGGATTCTTTCTTCAAACGTATAGCAGAAAATCCATCCTTGATTGATCCTCTATTGATTGTGCATTTAATGCATGATCTTTTGAATCTTCAACGTATACTAAATCTGATCTGGTAAGTGTTACTTCGCCGTTTTTAGAACGGTCGAGTGATCCTTCTGACTTAGCCGTTTTAGCTTTTCCTTCACCGTTTCGTCTTTACTCAGCCGGAAGTAAGTTTACTTTGCTGGTTCACAGTTTTCTTCTTTGCTTCAGTTGAAGGAGAATCTTTGTACTTCAGTGATCTTAGATTGGGGTGAGATCAGTGTACACCATATTCAAATATTAATGTACATCACTTGTAGTATAATTTAGACTTGTCCAAGGTCATCACAGACTTCCTTGGTTACAATTCAGACCTTTAATGTCTGCATTGCTTCTCTGCTGGTGCTTGGCTGGCTTCACTCTGCCGAATATCTGTTTTTGCTTTGCCGTCCTACCAACTAGTACAATACTTGTCTGACTCAACTTATACAACCTGTCAGTCTCTAAGTAAGGACTTATACAGAGAATTTTAACTTATTTCAGGCTTGCTATAACATCTAGTATGGCCATCATCAAAACATGATAAAATGTTCCTAACATGGGTTGAAATCATTCGGGTGACCGAAATGTGTCATTCGGTCGACCGAGGCCTTACATTCGGTCGACCGAGCCCTGTTTCATCAGTTATTTCTGCCACGTCTTTATGGTAGGTTTAGCCTAGTTGAATTTATTATCTCAGTAGGTATGGCTATGGCTACGTTACTCGCTTAGTTTAATTAAAACGTGTAAAAATGAAATACCGATATAAACTCTTAGGTAGGCTTATGAATTGATCTTCACGGACGTTCAGCGTTATCTAGGTAGGTTTATATTAGGGAATTGCACGCACCTTGTTTATACGTAGATCGTAAACTAGCATGAGATTATAACTTGGTAATTGCTAGTTGGACGAGAGCTTGAGTAATCGTTTAGGAAGTACGCCTAACCATAGGAATGTTGCCTAGACGAGGTGTACGGTCAATATTGGCATCCTTAGAGTCGTAAGCGTGTGAGTTATATGAGATGGAGGCACTTAAAAGGCGAAGTCACGTAACAATATCACAGTGATCTAGTGACCTACCGGTGCTACGTCAAGTTAAAGAGGATGACTCCCGTAGCCAATCTAAGATAGATACAAACGGATTGACAGTTAATAAGTTCAGTTTATTATATAAATTATCTACGTCCAAACGATAAAGACTATAATTGGGGAGGTTAATTACGTTGTGTCGAGTCGTGTCTTTACCTTTCTCGTCTTATGTTGGTCGTAGACCGCCTCTATGTCCTTGACATGTTTAATTAATTGTTTGTATATAAGATGATCCACAATTTGTTCCCTGTGGGATCGAACTTGATTCACAATAGCTATACTACGATGGGCCTAGTCCTCTTGCTAGTATTGGTTTATGGTGGTCAAGTATATTCTAACCTGATTGACCCCGATCAATTAAGGAGTTCAAATTAGTGTTTTTCTCTGGTAACGAGTTGTCCTTACTGGAAAAAAGGCTTTTTCCCTGATAACGAGTTGACATCGCCGGAAATTTGTGTTTTTCCCTTTATAACGAGTAGAAATTTGTGTTTTTTATTTGGTAACGAGTTCGAATTCATGTTTTATTCTTATTAACGAGTTCAAATTTGTGTTTTACTCTGGTAACGATTTGTCCTTGCAGAAAAAAAAGGTTTTTTCCCTGATAACGAGTTGACATCGACGAAAATTGGTGTTTTCCCTTTATAATGAGTAGAAAATTGTGTTTTATCTTTGGTAACGAGTTCGAATTCATATTTTCATCATATTAATGAGTTCAAATTTGAGTTTTTATATGGTAACGAGTTGCCCTTGCTGGAAAAAAGGCTTTTTCCCTGATAACGAGTTGACATTGCCGGAAATTTGTGTTTTCCCTTTATAACGAGTAGAGATTTGAGTTTTTACTTTGGTAACGAGTTCGAATTCATGTTTTCATCTTATTAACGAGTTCAAATTTGTGTTTTTCTCTGGTAACGAGTTGTCCTTGCAGAAAAAAGGTTTTTACCTTGATAACGAGTTGACATCACCGGAAATTTGTGTTTTCACTTTATAACGAGTAGAAATTTGTGTTTTTTCTTTGGTAACGAGTTTGAATTCATGTTTTCTTCTTATTAACGAGTTCAAATTTGTGTTTTACACTGGTAACAAGTTGTCCTTGCTGGAAAAAAGGCTTTTTCCCTGATAACGAGTTGACATCGGCGTAAATTTGTGTTTTCCCTTTATAACGAGTAGAAATTTGTGTTTTTTCTTTGGTAATGAGTTCGAATTCATGTTTTCTTCTTATTAACGAGTTCAAAATTGTGTTTTGCTCTGGTAAAGATTTGTCCTTGAAGAAAAATAGGTTTTTACCCTGATAACGAGTTGACATCGCCGGAAATTGGTGTTTTCCCTTTATAATGAGTAGAAATTTGTGTTTTATCTATGGTAACGAGTTCGAATTCATGTTTTCATCATATTAACGAGTTCAAATTTGTGTTTTTCTCTGGTAATGAGTTGTCCTTGCTGGAAAAAAGGTTTTTACCTTGATAACGAGTTGCAATCACCGGAAATTTGTGTTTTCCCTTTATAACAAGTAGAAATTTGTGTTTTATCTTTGGTAAGGAGTTTGAATTCATGTTTTCATCATATTAACGAGTTCAAATTTGTGTTTATCTCTGGTAACGAGTTGTCCTTGCTGGAAAAAATGCTTTTTCTCTGATAACAGTTGACATCGCCGTAAATTTGTGTTTTCCCTTTATAACGAGTAGAAATTTGAGTTTTTCTTTGGTAACGAGTTCGAATTCATGTTTTCTTCTTATTAACGAGTTAAAATTTGTGTTTTACACCGGTAACAATTTTTCCTTGAAGAAAAAAAAGGTTTTTTCCATGATAACGAGTTGACATCGCCGGAAATTGGTGTTTTCCCTTTATAATGAGTAGAAATTTGTGTTTTATCTTTGGTAACGAGTTCGAATTCACGTTTTCATCATATAAATTAGTTCAAATTTGTGTTTTTCTCTGGTAACGAGTTGTCCTTGCTGGAAAAAAGGCTTTTTCCCTGATAACGAGTTGACATCGCAGGAAATTTGTGTTTTTCCCTTTATAACGAGTAGAAATTTGTGTTTTTTCTTTGGTAACGAGTTCGAATTCATGTTTTCTTCTTATTAACGAGTTCAAATTTGTGTTTTGCTCTGGTAACGATTTGTCCATGCAGAAAAAAAGGTTTTTTCCCCGATAACGAGTTGACATCGCCGGAAATTGGTGTTTTCCCTTTATAATGAGTAGAAATTTGTGTTTTATCTTTGGTAACGAGTTCGAATTCATGTTTTCATCATATTAACGAGTTCAAATTAGTGTTTTTCTCTGGTAACGAGTTGTCCTTGCTGGAAAAAAGGCTTTTTCCCTGATAACGAGTTGACATCGCCGGAAATTTGTGTTTTTCCCTTTATAACAAGTAGAAATTTGTGTTTTTTCTTTGGTAACGAGTTCGAATTCATGTTTTCTTCTTATTAAAGAGTTCAAATTTGTGTTTTTCTCTGGTAACGAGTTGTCCTTGTAGAAAAAATGTTTTTTTCCCTGATAACGAGTTCACATCGCCGGAAATTTGTGTTTTCCCATTATAACGAGTAGAAATTTGTGTTTTTTCTTTGGTAACGAGTTCGAATTCATGTTTTCTTCTTATTAACGAGTTAAAATTTGTGTTTTACACCGGTAACAATTTTTCCTTGAAGAAAAAAAAGGTTTTTTCCCTGATAACGAGTTGACATCGCCGGAAATTGGTGTTTTCCCTTTATAATGAGTAGAAATTTGTGTTTTATCTTTGGTAACGAGTTCGAATTCACGTTTTCATCATATAAATTAGTTCAAATTTGTTTTTTTCTCTGGTAACGAGTTGTCCTTGCTGGAAAAAAGGCTTTTTCCCTGATAACGAGTTGACATCGCAGGAAATTTGTGTTTTTCCCTTTATAACGAGTAGAAATTTGTGTTTTTTCTTTGGTAACGAGTTTGAATTCATGTTTTCTTCTTATTAACGAGTTCAAATTTGTGTTTTACTCTGGTAACAATTTGTCCTTGCAGAAAAAAAAGGTTTTTTCCCTGATAACGAGTTGACATCGCCGGAAATTGGTGTTTTCCCTTTATAATGAGTAGAAATTTGTGTTTTATCTTTGGTAACGAGTTCGAATTCATGTTTTCATCATATTAACGAGTTCAAATTAGGGTTTTTCTCTGGTAACGAGTTGTCCTTTCTGGAAAAAAGGCTTTTTCCCTGATAACGAGTTGACATCGCCGGAAATTTATGTTTTTCCCTTTATAACAATTAGAAATTTGTGTTTTTTCTTTGGCAATGGGTTCGAATTCATGTTTTCTTCTTATTAACGAGTTCAAATTTGTGTTTTACTCTGGTAACGATTTGTCCATGCAGAAAAAAAGGTTTTTTCCCTGATAACGAGTTGACATCGCGGAAATTGGTGTTTTCCCTTTATAATGAGTAGAAATTTGTCTTTAACTTTGGTAACGAGTTCGAATTCATGTTTTCATCATATTAACGAGTTCAAATTTGTGTTTTTATATGGTAACGAGTTGTCCTTGCTGGAGAAAAGGCTTTTTCCCTGATAACGAGTTGACATTGTCGGAAATTTGTGTTTTCCCTTTATAACGAGTACAGGTTTGAGTTTTTACTTTGGTAACGAGTTCGAATTCATGTTTTCTTCTTATTAACGAGTTCAAATTTGTGTTTTACTCTGGTAATGACTTGTCCTTGCAGAAAAAAGGTTTTTTCCCTGATAATGAGTTGACATCGCCGGAAATTTGTGTTTTCCCTTTATAATGAGTAGAAATTTGTGTTTTATCTTTGGTAACGAGTTCGAATTCATGTTTTCATCATATTAACGAGTTCAAATTAGTGTTTTTCTCTGGTAACGAGTTGTCCTTGCTGGAAAAAAGGCTTTTTCCCTGATAACGAGTTGACATCGCCGGAAATTTGTGTTTTCCCTTTATAATGAGTAGAAATTTGTGTTTTATCTTTGGTAACGAGTTCGAATTCATGTTTTCATCATATTAACGAGTTCAAATTAGTGTTTTTCTCTGGTAACGAGTTGTCCTTGCTGGAAAAAAGGCTTTTTCCCTGATAACGAGTTGACATCGCCGGAAATTTGTGTTTTTCCCTTTATAACGAGTAGAAATTTGTGTTTTTTCTTTGGTAACGAGTTCGAATTCATGTTTTCTTCTTATTAACGAGTTCAAATTTGTGTTTTGCTCTGGTAACGATTTGTCCTTGAAGAAAAAAAGGTTTTTTCCCTGATAACGAGTTGACATCGCCGGAAATTGGTGTTTTCCCTTTATAATGAGTAGAAATTTGTGTTTTATCTATGGTAACGAGTTCGAATTCATGTTTTCATCATATTAACGAGTTCAAATTTGTGTTTTTCTCTGGTAATGAGTTGTCCTTGCTGGAAAAAAGGTTTTTACCTTGATAACGAGTTGACATCACCGGAAATTTGTGTTTTATCTTTGGTAAGGAGTTTGAATTCATGTTTTCATCATATTAACGAGTTCAAATTTGTGTTTTTCTCTGGTAACGAGTTGTCCTTGCTGGAAAAAAGGCTTTTTCCCTGATAACGAGTTGACATCGCCGTAAATTTGTGTTTTCCCTTTATAACGAGTAGAAATTTGAGTTTTTTCTTTGGTAACGAGTTCGAATTCATGTTTTCTTCTTATTAACGAGTTCAAATTTGTGTTTTACTCCGGTAACGATTTTTCCTTGAAGAAAAAAAAGGTTTTTTCCCTGATAACGAGTTGACATCGCCGGAAATTGGTGTTTTCCCTTTATAATGAGTAGAAATTTGTGTTTTATCTTTGGTAACGAGTTCGAATTCATGTTTTCATCATATTAACGAGTTCAAATTTGTGTTTTTCTCTGGTAACGAGTTGTCCTTGCTGGAAAAAAGGCTTTTTCCCTGATAACGAGTTGACATCGCCGGAAATTTGTGTTTTCCTTTATAACGAGTAGAAATTTGTGTTTTTCTTTGGTAACGAGTTCGAATTCATGTTTTCTTCTTATTAACGAGTTCAAATTTGTGTTTTACTCTGGTAACGATTTGTCCTTGCAGAAAAAAAGGTTTTTTCCCTGATAACGAGTTGACATCGCCGGAAATTGGTGTTTTCCCTTTATAATGAGTAGAAATTTGTGTTTTATCTTTGGTAACGAGTTCGAATTCATGTTTTCATCATATTAACGAGTTCAAATTTGTGTTTTTCTCTGGTAAGGAGTTGTCCTTGCTGGAAAAAAGGTTTTTACCTTGATAACGAGTTGCAATCGCCGGAAATTTGTGTTTTCCCTTTATAACAAGTAGAAATTTGTGTTTTATCTTTGGTAAGGAGTTTGAATTCATGTTTTCATCATATTAACGAGTTCAAATTTGTGTTTTTCTCTGGTAACGAGTTGTCCTTGCTGGAAAAAATGCTTTTTCTCTGATAACAGTTGACATCGCCGTAAATTTGTGTTTTCCCTTTATAACGAGTAGAAATTTGAGTTTTTCTTTGGTAACAAGTTCAAATTCATGTTTTCTTCTTATTAACGAGTTAAAATTTGTGTTTTACACCGGTAACAATTTTTCCTTGAAGAAAAAAAAGGTTTTTTCCCTGATAACGAGTTGACATCGCCGGAAATTGGTGTTTTCCCTTTATAATGAGTAGAAATTTGTGTTTTATCTTTGGTAACGAGTTCGAATTCACGTTTTCATCATATTAACGAGTTCAAATTTGTGTTTTTATATGGTAACGAGTTGTCCTTGCTGGAAAAAAGGCTTTTTCCCTGATAACGAGTTGACATTGCCGGAAATTTGTGTTTTCCCTTTATAACGAGTAGAGGTTTGAGTTTTTACTTTGGTAACGAGTTCGAATTCATGTTTTATTCTTATTAACGAGTTCAAATTTGTGTTTTGCTCTGGTAACGATTTGTCCATGCAGAAAAAAAGGTTTTTTCCCTGATAACGAGTTGACATCGCCGGAAATTGGTGTTTTCCCTTTATAATGAGTAGAAATTTGTGTTTTATCTTTGGTAACGAGTTCGAATTCATGTTTTCATCATATTAACGAGTTCAAATTAGGGTTTTTCTCTGGTAACGAGTTGTCCTTGGTGGAAAAAAGGCTTTTTCCCTGATAACGAGTTGACATCGCCGGAAATTTGTGTTTTTCCCTTTATAACGAGTAGAAATTTGTGTTTTTTCTTTGGTAATGAGTTCGAATTCATGTTTTCTTCTTATTAACGAGTTCAAATTTGTGTTTTTCTCTGGTAACGATTTGTCCTTGTAGAAAAAATATTTTTTTCCCCGATAACGAGTTGACATCGCCGGAAATTTGTGTTTTCCCTTTATAATGAGTAGAAATTTGTGTTTTATCTTTGGTAACGAGTTCGAATTCATGTTTTCTTCATATTAACGAGTTCAAATTTGTGTTTTTCTCTGGTAACGAGTTGTCCTTGAAGAAAAAAAGGTTTTCTCTGATAACGAGTTGACATCGCCGGAAATTTGTGTTTTCCCTTTATAACGAGTAGAAATTTGTGTTTTTTCTTTGGTAACGAGTTCGAATTCATGTTTTCTTCATATTAACGAGTTCAAATTCGTGTTTTTCTCTGGTAACGAGTTGTCCTTGAAGAAAAAAAGGTTTTTTCCCTGATAACGAGTTGACATCGCCGGAAATTTGTGTTTTCCCTTTATAACGAGTAGAAATTTGTGTTTTATCTTTGGTAACGAGTTCGAATTCATGTTTTCTTCATATTAACGAGTTCAAATTCGTGTTTTTCTCTGGTAACGAGTTGTCCTTGAAGAAAAAAAGGTTTTTTCCCTGATAACGAGTTGACATCGCCGGAAATTTGTGTTTTCCCTTTATAACGAGTAGAAATTTGTGTTTTATCTTTGGTAACGAGTTCGAATTCATGTTTTCTTCATATTAACGAGTTCAAATTCGTGTTTTTCTCTGGTAACGAGTTGTCCTTGAAGAAAAAAAGGTTTTTTCCCTGATAACGAGTTGACATCGCCGGAAATTTGTGTTTTTCCTTTATAACGAGTAGAAATTTGTGTTTTTTCTTTGGTAACGAGTTCGAATTCATGTTTTCTTCTTATTAACGAGTTCAAATTTGTGTTTTACTCTGGTAACGATTTGTCCTTGCAGAAAAAAAGGTTTTTTCCCTGATAACGAGTTGACATCGCCGGAAATTGGTGTTTTCCCTTTATAATGAGTAGAAATTTGTGTTTTATCTTTGGTAACGAGTTCGAATTCATGTTTTCATCATATTAATGAGTTCAAATTTGTGTTTTTCTATGGTAACGAGTTGTCCTTGCTGGAAAAAAGGCTTTTTCCCTGATAACGAGTTGACATTGCCGGAAATTTGTGTTTTCCCTTTATAACGAGTAGAGATTTGAGTTTTTACTTTGGTAACGAGTTCGAATTCATGTTTTCATTTTATTAACGAGTTCAAATTTGTGTTTTTCTCTGGTAACGAGTTGTCCTTGCAGAAAAAAGGTTTTTACCTTGATAACGAGTTGACATAACCGGAAATTTTTGTTTTCCCTTTATAACTAGTAGAAATTTGTGTTTTTTCTATGGTAACGTGTTTGAATTCATGTTTTCTTCTTATTAACGAGTTCAAATTTGTGTTTTACTCTGGTAACAAGTTGTCCTTGCTGGAAAAAAGGCTTTTTCCCTGATAACGAGTTGACATCGTCATAAATTTGTGTTTTCCCTTTATAACGAGTAGAAATTTGTGTTTTTTCTTTGGTAACGAGTTCGAATTCATGTTTTCTTCTTATTAACGAGTTCAAATTTGTGTTTTGCTCTGGTAACGATTTGTCCTTGAAGAAAAAAAGTTTTTTCCCTGATAACGATTTGACATCGCCGGAAATTGGTGTTTTCCCTTTATAATGAGTAGAAATTTGTGTTTTATCTATGGTAACGAGTTCGAATTCATGTTCTCATCATATTAACGAGTTCAAATTTGGGTTTTTCTCTGGTAACGAGTTGTCCTTGCTGGAAAAAAAGGTTTTTACCTTGATAACGAGTTGACATCACCGGAAATTTTTGTTTTCCCTTTATAACGAGTAGAAATTTGTGTTTTATCTTTGGTAAGGAGTTTGAATTCATGTTTTCATCATATTAACGAGTTCAAATTTGTGTTTTTCTCTGGTAACGAGTTGTCCTTGCTGGAAAAAAGCCTTTTTCCCAGATAACAGTTGACATCGCCGTAAATTTGTGTTTTCCCTTTATAACGAGTAGAAATTTGTGTTTTTTCTTTGGTAACGAGTTCCAATTAGTGTTTTCTTCTTATTAATGAGTTCAAATTTGTGTTTTACACCGGTAACAATTTTTCCTTGAAGAAAAAAAGGTTTTTTCCCTGATAACGAGTTGACATCGCCGGAAATTGGGGTTCTCCCTTTATAATGAGTAGAAATTTGTTTTTAATCTTTGGTAACGAGTTTGAATTCATGTTTTCATCATATTAACGAGTTCAAATTTGTGTTTTTCTCTGGTAACGAGTTGTCCTTGCTGGAAAAAAGTCTTTTTCCCTGATAACGAGTTGACATCGCCGGAAATTTGTGTTTTTCCCTTTATAACGAGTAGAAATTTGTGTTTTTTCTTTGGTAACGAGTTCGAATTCATGTTTTCTTCTTATTAACGAGTTCAAATTTGTGTTTTACTCTGGTAACAATTTGTCCTTGCAGAAAAAAAGGTTTTTTCCCTGATAACGAGTTGACATCGCCGGAAATTGGTGTTTTCCTAATGAGTAGAAATTTGTGTTTTATCTTTGGTAACGAGTTCAAATTCATGTTTTCATCATATTAACGAGTTCAAATTAGGGTTTTTCTCTGGTAACGAGTTGTCCTTGCTGGAAAAAAGACTTTTTCCCTGATAACGAGTTGACATCGCCGGAAATTTATGTTTTTCCCTTTATAACAATTAGAAATTTGTGTTTTTTCTCTGGCAATGGGTTCGAATTCATGTTTTCTTCTTATTAACGAGTTCAAATTTGTGTTTTACTCTGGTAACGATTTGTCCATGCAGAAAAAAAGGTTTTTTCCCTGATAACGAGTTGACATCGCCGGAAATTGGTGTTTTCCCTTTATAATGAGTAGAAATTTGTCTTTAACTTTGGTAACGAGTTCGAATTCATGTTTTCATCATATTAACGAGTTCAAATTTGTGTTTTTATATGGTAACGAGTTGTCCTTGCTGGAGAAAAGGCTTTTTCCCTGATAACGAGTTGACATTGCCGGAAATTTGTGTTTTCCTTTTATAACGAGTAGAGGTTTGAGTTTTTACTTTGGTAACGTGTTCGAATTCTTGTTTTCTTCTTATTCACGAGTTCAAATTTGTGTTTTGCTCTGGTAACGATTTGTCCATGCAGAAAAAAAGGTTTTTTCCCTGATAATGAGTTGACATCGCCGGAAATTGGTGTTTTCCCTTTATAATGAGTAGAAATTTGTGTTTTATCTTTGGTAACGAGTTCGAATTCATGTTTTCATCATATTAACGAGTTCAAATTAGTGTTTTCTCTGGTAACGAGTTTTCTTTGCTGGAAAAAAGGCTTTTTCCCTGATAACGAGTTGACATCGCCGGAAATTTGTGTTTTCCCTTTATAATGAGTAGAAATTTGTGTTTTATCTTTGGTAAAGAGTTCGAATTCATGTTTTCATCATATTAACGAGTTCAAATTAGTGTTTTTCTCTGGTAACGAGTTGTCCTTGCTGGAAAAAAGGCTTTTTCCCTGATAACGAGTTGACATCGCCGGAAATTTGTGTTTTTCCCTTTATAACGAGTAGAAATTTGTGTTTATTCTTTGGTAACGAGTTCGAATTCATGTTTTTTTTCTTATTAACGAGTTCAAATTTGTGTTTTACTCTGGTAACGATTTGTCCTTGCAGAAAAAAAAGGTTTTTTCCCTGATAACGAGTTGACATCGACGGAAATTGGTGTTTTCCCTTTATAATGAGTAGAAAATTGTGTTCTATCTTTGGTAACGAGTTCGAATTCATGTTTTCATCATATTAATGAGTTCAAATTTGATGTTTTATATGGTAACGAGTTGCCCTTGCTGGAAAAAAGGCTTTTTCCCTGATAACGAGTTGACATTGCCGGAAATTTGTGTTTTCCCTTTATAACGAGTAGAGATTTGAGTTTTTACTTTGTAACGAGTTCGAATTCATGTTTTCATTTTATTAACGAGTTCAAATTTGTGTTTTTCTCTGGTAACGAGTTGTCCTTGCAGAAAAAAGGTTTTTACCTTGATAACGAGTTGACATAACCGGAAATTTGTGTTTTCCCTTTATAACTAGTAGAAATTTGTGTTTTTTCTATGGTAACGAGTTTGAATTCATGTTTTCTTCTTATTAACGTGTTCAAATTTGTGTTTTACTCTGGTAACAAGTTGTCCTTGCTGGAAAAAAGGCTTTTTCCCTGATAACGAGTTGACATCGTCATAAATTTGTGTTTTCCCTTTATAACGAGTAGAAATTTGTGTTTTTTCTTTGGTAACGAGTTCGAATTCATGTTTTCTTCTTATTAACGAGTTCAAATTTGTGTTTTGCTCTGGTAACGATTTGTCCTTGAAGAAAAAAAGTTTTTTCCCTGATAACGATTTGACATCGCCGGAAATTGGTGTTTTCCCTTTATAATGAGTAGAAATTTGTGTTTTATCTATGGTAACGAGTTCGAATTCATGTTCTCATCATATTAACGAGTTCAAATTTGGGTTTTTCTCTGGTAACGAGTTGTCCTTGCTGGAAAAAAAGGTTTTTACCTTGATAACGAGTTGACATCACCGGAAATTTTTGTTTTCCCTTTATAACGAGTAGAAATTTGTGTTTTATCTTTGGTAAGGAGTTTGAATTCATGTTTTCATCATATTAACGAGTTCAAATTTGTGTTTTTCTCTGGTAACGAGTTGTCCTTGCTGGAAAAAAGCCTTTTTCCCAGATAACGAGTTGACATCGCCGTAAATTTGTGTTTTTCCCTTTATAACGAGTAGAAATTTGTGTTTTTTCTTTGGTAACGAGTTCCAATTCATGTTTTCTTCTTATTAACGAGTTCAAATTTGTGTTTTACACCGGTAACATTTTTTCCTTGAAGAAAAAAAGGTTTTTTCCCTGATAACGAGTTGACATCGCCGGAAATTGGGGTTCTCCCTTTATAATGAGTAGAAATTTGTGTTTAATCTTTGGTAACGAGTTCGAATTCATGTTTTCATCATATTAACGAGTTCAAATTTGTGTTTTTCTCTGGTAACGAGTTGTCCTTGCTGGAAAAAAGTCTTTTTCCCTGATAACGAGTTGACATCGCCGGAAATTTGTGTTTTTCCCTTTATAACGAGTAGAAATTTGTGTTTTTTCTTTGGTAACGAGTTCGAAGTCATGCTTTCTTCTTATTAACGAGTTCAAATTTGTGTTTTACTCTAGTAACGATTTGTCCATGCAGAAAAAAGGTTTTTTCCCTGATAACGAGTTGACATCGCCGGAAATTGGTGTTTTCCCTTTATAATGAGTAGAAATTTGTGTTTTATCTTTGGTAACGAGTTCGAATTCATGTTTTCATCATATTAACGAGTTCAAATTAGTTTTTTTCTCTGGTAACGAGTTGTCCTTGGTGGAAAAAAGGCTTTTTCCCTGATAACGAGTTGACATCGCCGGAAATTTATGTTTTTCCCTTTATAACGAGTAGAAATTTGTGTTTTTTCTTTGGTAACGAGTTCGAATTCAAGTTTTCTTCTTATTAACGAGTTCAAATTTGTGTTTTACTCTGGTAACGACTTGTCCATGCAGAAAAAAAGGTTTTTTTCCCTGATAACGAGTTGACATCGCCGGAAATTGGTGTTTTCCCATTATAATGAGTAGAAATTTGTGTTTTATCTTTGGTAACGAGTTCGAATTCATGTTTTCATCATATTAACGAGTTCAAATTTGTGTTTTTGTATGGTAACGAGTTGTCCTTGCTGGAAAAAAGGCTTTTTCCCAGATAACGAGTTGACATTGCCAGAAATTTGTGTTTTCCCTTTATAACGAGTAGAGGTTGGAGTTTTTACTTTGGTAACGAGTTTGAATTCAAGTTTTCTTCTTATTAACGAGTTCAAATTTGTGTTTTACTCTGGTAATGATTTGTCCTTGCAGAAAAAAAAGGTTTTTCCCCTGATAACGAGTTGACATCGCCGGAAATTGGTGTTTTCCCTTTATAATGAGTAGAAATTTGTGTTTTATCTTTGGTAACGAGTTCGAATTCATGTTTTCATCATATTAACGAGTTCAAATTAGTGTTTTTCTCTGGTAACGAGTTGTCCTTGCTGGAAAAAAGGCTTTTTCCCTGATAACGAGTTGACATCTCCGGAAATTTGTTTTTTTCCCTTTATAACGAGTAGAAATTTGTGGTTTTTATTTGGTAACGAGTTCGAATTCATGTTTTCTTCTTATTAACGAGTTCAAATTTTTGTTTTACTCTGGTAACGATTTGTCCTTGCAGAAAAAAGGTTTTTTCCCTGATAACGAGTTGACATCGACGGAAATTGGTGTTTTCCCTTTATAATGAGTAGAAAATTGTGTTTTATCTTTGGTAACGAGTTCGAATTCATGTTTCCATCATATTAACGAGTTCAAATTTGATTTTTTATATGGTAACGAGTTGCCCTTGCTGGAAAAAAGGCTTTTTCCCTGATAACGAGTTGACATTGCCGGAAATTTGTGTTTTCCCTTTATAACGAGTAGAGATTTGAGTTTTTACTTTGGTAACGAGTTCAAATTCATGTTTTCATCTTATTAACGAGTTCAAATTTGTGTTTTTCTCTGGTAACGAGTTGTCTTTGCAGAAAAAAGGTTTTTACCTTGATAACGAGTTGACATCACCGGAAATTTGTGTTTTCCCTTTATAACGAGTAGAAATTTGTGTTTTTTCTTTGGTAACGAGTTCGAATTAATTTTTCTTCTTATTAACGAGTTCAAATTTGTGTTTTTCTCTGGTAACGATTTGTCCTTGAAGAAAAAAAAGAAAATTTCCTGATAACGATTTGACATCGCCGGAAATTGGTGTTTTCCCTTTATAATGAGTAGAAATTTGTGTTTTATCTATGGTAACGAGTTCGAATTCATGTTTTCATCATATTAACGAGTTCAAATTTGGGTTTTTCTCTGGTAACGAGTTCTCCTTGCTGGAAAAAAGGTTTTTAGCTTGATAACGAGTTGACATCACCGGAAGTTTGTGTTTCCCCTTTATAACGAGTAGAAATTTGTGTTTTATCTTTGGTAAGGAGTTTGAATTCATGTTTCCATCATATTAACGAGTTCAAATTTGTTTTTTTCTCTGGTAACGAGTTGTCCTTGCTGGAAAAAAGGCTTTTTCCCAGATAACGAGTTGACATCGCCGTAAATTTGTGTTTTCCCTTTATAACGAGTAGAAATTTGTGTTTTTTCTTTGGTAACGAGTTCCAATTCATGTTTTCTTCTTATTAACGAGTTCAAATTTGTGTTTTACACCGGTAACAATTTTTCCTTGAAGAAAAAAAGGTTTTTTCCCTGATAACGAGTTGACATCGCCGGAAATTGGGGTTCTCCCTTTATAATGAGCAGAAATTTGTGTTTTATCTTTGGTAACGAGTTCAAATTCATGTTTTCATCATATTAACGAGTTCAAATTTGTGTTTTTCTCTGGTAACGAGTTGTCCTTGCTGGAAAAAAGTCTTTTTCCCTGATAACGAGTTGACATCACCGGAAATTTGTGTTTTTCCCTTTATAACGAGTAGAAATTTGTGTTTTTTCTTTTAACGAGTTCGAATTCATGTTTTCTTCTTATTAACGAGATCAAATTTGTGTTTTACTCTAGTAACGATTTGTCCTTGTTTTTCCCCTGATAACGAGTTGACATCGCCGGAAATTGGTGTTTTCCCTTTAAAATGAGTAGAAATTTGTGCTTTATCTTTGGTAACGAGTTCGAATTCATGTTTTCATCATATTAACGAGTTCAAATTAGGGTTTTTCTCTGGTAACGAGTTGTCCTTGCTGTAAAAAAGGCTTTTTCCCTGATAACGATTTGACATCGCCGGAAATTTATGTTTTTCCCTTTATAACGAGTAGAAATTTATGTTTTTTCTTTGGTAACGAGTTCGAATTCAAGTTTTATTCTTATTAACGAGTTCAAATTTGTTCTTTACTCTGGTAACGATTTGTCCATGCAGAAAAAAGGTTTTTTCCCTGATAACGAGTTGACCTCGCCAGAAATTGGTGTTTTCCCATTATAATGAGTAGAAATTTGTGTTTTATCTTTGGTAACGAGTTCGAATTCATGTTTTCATCATATTAATGAGTTCAAATTTGTGTTTTTGTATGGTAACGAGTTGTCCTTGCTGGAAAAAAGGCTTTTTCCTAGATAACGAGTTGACATTGCCAGAAATTTGTGTTTTCCCTTTATAACGAGTAGAGGTTGGAGTTTTTACTTTGGTAACGAGTTTGAATTCAAGTTTTCTTCTTATTAACGAGTTCAAATTTGTGTTTTACTCGGTAACGATTTGTCCTTGCAGAAAAAAGGTTTTTTCCCTGATAACGAGTTGACATCGCCGGAAATTGGTGTTTTCCCTTTATAATGAGTAGAAATTTGTGTTTTATCTTTGGTAACGAGTTCGAATTCATGTTTTCATCATATTAACGAGTTCAAATTAGTGTTTTTCTCTGGTAACGAGTTGTCCTTGCTGGAAAAAAGGCTTTTTCCCTGATAACGAGTTGACATCGCCGGAAATTTGTGTTTTCCCTTTATAACGAGTAGAAATTTGTGTTTTTTCTTTGGTAACGAGTTCGAATTCATGTTTTCTTCTTATTAACGAGTTCAAATTTGTGTTTTACTCTGGTAACGATTTGTCCATGCAGAAAAAAGGTTTTTTCCCGATAACGAGTTGACATCGCCGGAAATTGGTGTTTTCCCTTTATAATGAGTAGAAATTTGTGTTTTATCTTTGGTAACGAGTTCAATTCATGTTTTCATCATATTAACGAGTTCAAATTTGTGTTTTTCTCTGTAACGATTGTCCTTTGGAAAAAAGGCTTTTTCCCGATAACGAGTTGACATCGCCGGAAATTTGTGTTTTCCCTTTATAACGAGTAGAGGTTTGAGTTTTTACTTTGGTAACGAGTTCGAATTCATGTTTTCTTCTTATTAACGAGTTCAAATTTGTGTTTTACTCTGGTAACGATTTGTCCATGCAGAAAAAAGGTTTTTTCCCGATAACGAGTTGACATCGCCGGAAATTGGTGTTTTCCCTTTATAATGAGTAGAAATTTGTGTTTTATCTTTGGTAACGAGTTCGAATTCTTGTTTTCTTCTTATTAACGAGTTCAAATTCGTGTTTTGCTCTGGTAACGATTTGTCCATGCAGAAAAAAAGGTTTTTTCCCTGATAACGAGTTGACATCGCCGAAATTGGTGTTTTCCCTTTATAATGAGTAGAAATTTGTATTTTATCTTTGGTAACGAGTTCGAATTCATGTTTTCTTCTTATTAACGAGTTCAAATTTGTGTTTTTCTCGTAACGATTTGTCCATGCAAAAAAAAGGTTTTTTCCCCGATAACGAGTTGACATCGCCGAAATTGGTGTTTTCCCTTTATAATGAGTAGAAATCAATTCATGTTTTCTTCATATTAACGAGTTCAAATTGTGTTTTACTCTTTGGTAACGAATTTGTCTTCATGCGTAAAAAGGTTTTTTCCCTGATAACGAGTTGACATCGCCGGAAATTTGTGTTTTCCCTTTATAACGAGTAGAAATTTGTGTTTTTTCTTTGGTAACGAGTTCGAATTCATGTTTTCTTCTTATTAACGAGTTCAAATTTGTGTTTTTCTCTGGTAACGATTTGTCCTTGCAGAAAAAAGGTTTTTTCCCTGATAACGAGTTGACATCGCCGGAAATTGGTGTTTTCCCTTTATAATGAGTAGAAATTTGTGTTTTATCTTTGGTAACGAGTTCGAATTCATGTTTTCATCATATTAACGAGTTCAAATTAGTGTTTTTCTCTGGTAACGAGTTGTCCTTGCTGGAAAAAAGGTTTTTTCCCTGATAACGAGTTGACATCGCCGGAAATTTGTGTTTTCCCTTTATAACGAGTAGAAATTTGTGTTTTTTCTTTGGTAACGAGTTCGAATTCATGTTT